>CM055122.1:682079969-682082469 GCA_029206835.1 Rana muscosa | reverse complement strand
TTCAACTTGACAGTTGTATAAAGCTTGAATGAAAACTCTAATAAAAACATGTGTGTGTCAGGGTGCCTTTGTACACGATAGAAATGTACCTTATAGTAGTTTATATTTCCCTGGCTGCATATGATTGCCATGTCTCTATAGAAAGAATACAAGATTTGTGAGTAGCATATTTTTCTGTTCAGTGTTTTCTTCTGTATTATACTCTAAAATCGTATAATCTGCAGCTAGACAAAACTGAAAAAAAGGGAAAAAAAAACCACTTTTTTTTTTAAGGGTTGTTGATAAGATGTACAAGGAGTGGGAAAAAAATAAAAAATAAATCTTAAGAGGATGGCTGTATTAAAATATGAAGAGATCAGTTCAACCTTGCAATGTCTCTTTCTGAAAAAAAAAAAAAATCTTTATCAAATCCCTATTCTATGGCTTCAATAAACAGAAGCCATTACCTCACGGCTGCTTTTGTTGGCCCTATACAAGAGAGAACAAAATGGTTATTCAGGGGAACGCTTTAGATTTTTATTGTGGGTAGTATGCACAAAGAGCACTGTTATTGTATTAAAAAGAACCATCTGTAGCAGAAACAATGCCATCAAATTATCTTTGAATACCCACTGAAAAATATAAAGCTTTTTCTTTTTTTTTTTCTCCCTTTCTGTACGGTGGGGGCATACAGCAGTGTTAGGATAACTGATTTTTTTGTGTGAGTGTGTGTTGTTGTCGGTTCATTCTTCTCTTAAAAAACAGCCATTTGGGTTTTTAAGCCATAAACGCTGCTTCTTGTTCCAGGAGCTGCAGAGAGGAGCTGGAGAGACAGCGGAGAGGCGGCTGGATGGACTAGGCTGCCTGTACCCATTGGGCACCGCTATACCATGGCATTGGGGGTCCCTGCCCTACACAGCGACTCCCCTTTATTGCTTCTTGGGAAAGACTACACCCCGACTTGAAGCCACGTAAGTAATTGCAATACCCAACTTTGACACCCCCCCCCCCCCACCCCTCCTCCCCCTTGGAGCTGTTTTATTTGGGATCTAGGAGTGATCAGCTAACCCGCCCATGTGCCAATCATCCACTTAGCCGGGACTCTGCCAGGTTCAGGCGGTTCAGGAGCTCGGGGGTTAACCTGTTCACCGCTGACATGATCGGGGGGTGCTCATCGGATGTGTGGGACCCCCCCTAAGCACGCAGAGGAGATCGCTACCCTTTATTATTATCACCGCTCCTGCTATAGAAAACAATGACTTTGTCCAATGTTAGTAAACATAATAGTTATCAGCGTGCCTGCTACAGAAAGAAAGAAAAGTTTATTACAACTGATTTAAAAACTAGCATTTAATAAACGGACGCACGGGTTATTAAAATGATATTAACGGGAGCCTCTGTTATTTAACGGGAACTTTGATGATTAAACGGGATCCTTTTGTTATTTATTATCCCTGGTGCAGTGGATGATGAGGGTCCAGTTGTCCTGTGCAGGGATCCCTGCAACACAGGTGTCACTCACACTTAGGCAAGGCGTCTCGTTGCCATGGAGACGGAGACACACCTGGACAGCATGAAAAAAAATAAAAAGGATGCTCCAGGTCCTGGAGCATCCTTTTTTTTTTTTTTTTTTTTTCATGCTCCCTGCCAACCAGGTGACATAAAAATGACCCTTAAGTGGCAAGTTATTCGTCTTCTAATGGCTGCACTGTGACACCGGCTTAAAGGGCCACACAATGGCATGTGCCTGTAAAAAGGATAGCTGTATGTGGCTAGTGTCACAGCCAGGATCTAAGCCATGCTCAAACCATCCAAAACTGCTCTTTGGCGCCTCTAGTGGCAGCAAAAAGAATGGCAGTGTGAGCCCTTTTACTACAAGTACTGATCCCTTATTATGTTATCATTTTTTTTTTATTATTATTAGTATTACATAAGCTTTAATTGTCAGTGTTCTTTTCTTCTATTATCCATCCGCATTTTCCATTGATTTTCTCTTGGTGTTTAGGGAAAGTATACTTTTTAATTAATTATCCTTAATGACTTCTGTTAACTAAGCTTGCATATCAATTGTTTTTTTGTTTGTTTTTTTGCAAAAAAATAAAAAATCAGGAGGGTTAATCTTAAATTGAAGGATCCAGATGTGATTGACAAGAGGAAAGGTGTTGAGGGCAGGTCGTGCTGCCTTATTTACAGCCCACTGCTTGCTATAGAGCCTTTTGTTAGGGCTGCAAAGCTAATTTAGTGCTGATCAAAAGCGACACATAGTTAAAGGACTGGTAATGACTGCTAATTTCATTTCACACTCGTACATCCCCAACTGCTGTAATTAAGGACACGACATTTAAATGCAGGTGAAGAGTATTTTTTTTTTTGGGGTGGGGGAGCATATATATATATATATATATATATATATATATATATATATATATATATATATATATATATTTCAACATGAATATGCTGGTCCACACTCAAAGGTCTCTGCTAATATGCCAATAAATGTTATATTAAAAGCAGTATG
>CM055122.1:681682469-682074969 GCA_029206835.1 Rana muscosa | reverse complement strand
CAATTGGAGGGAGAGATCAGAAAATCTCTGGTGTGATCTTCAAACTTATTCCAAAAGAATTCTTTAGAAGAATCTATGCTGTTCAGAATAAGTGGGGATACCCTAATCCTGGCAGCCCCTGAAATATCACAGATATACTATGGCAAACACACATATTTATAGATCCCTTAAAAAATGTGTGTGTATACAGTATATATATATATATATATATATATATATATATATATATAGATACAGTATATATATATATATATATATATATATATATATAAAATGTGTGTGTGTCTGTGTGTACGAAGTATATATACAGTGTGTGTGGTGTGTATATATATATAAAAGAGAGAGAGAGAGAGAGAGAGAGATTAAGTGGTATATATACAGTGGTGTGTGGTGTGTATATATATATAAAATATACATGTCACACACACTGTATATATACACTTAATCTATCTCTCTCTCTCTCTTTTATATATATATATATATATATATATATATATATATATATATATATAAAAGTGTATGTGTGTACACAGTATATATACAGTGTGAGTGGTGAATATATATATATATATATAAAGAGATAGAGAGATATATTAAGGGGTGACCACAAATATCTATAAATAAGCATAAAAGGACCATCAAGAATTTATCTATCAATCTAGATATTTAGTGGTCCCCCTTTATGAGCTTACAGTCTCTCGCTCTCTCTCTCTAGAGAGAGAGAGAGAGAGAGAGAGAGAGAGGGGGGGGGTGTAAGGATTATACATTTTAGAAGGGTCACCACTAGTATCTAGATAGTAGCTAGATAGATTAGACTTAGTCCTCACCCCCTTATAAACATATAGGGGTTAATTTACTAAAGGCAAATAGGTTTTTTACTTTTCAAGGGAAGTTTCCCTTAGCTTGGTACATCTGGTGAAAATTTACTTTGCAAAGATGAACCAATCAACTGCAGGGAAAATAAAAAAAAATCAAATAAAATAAACATTATTTATGCTTGCACATGGTTGGATATTGGAAGTCAGCAGAGATTTCTTTCATTCAATAAGGTATGCACACATCCCCTTGAAAAGTGACAATTCCCATGAAAGTGAAGTCTATTTGCCTTTAGTAAATGAACTCCATAGATTCTTAGAGACCACTTCCTTTTATATGTATACTTAGTGCCCCCCCCCCCCCCCTATAAACTTACAATCTCTCTCTCTCTCTCTCTTTATATAAATATATATATATATATATTTCTATATCAGCATGCAACAAATGTAACATTCCCTTTGTTCTGAACAAATATGCTCAGCCATAGCCTATAATACGAATTTATGTCCTTGCACACAATGAGCCCAGTGTGTCCAATATTTATTTGTTGTTGAATGTACTTTAGATACACAGCTTTGCACAAGGGAATGGAAGTAATCTTAGAAGTGTCTTTGTCCAGCACTGTGTAGTTACAACAAGAGAAACAAAACTAGCTACTTGTAAGGGCCATGCTGCATTTCTTTTAGTATTGATGCCCCCCCCCCCCCCCCCCCCCCCTTTGGAAATCTTTAGCTGGTGACAATAGAAGAACTTCTGAAATTACACTCTGCCTTCCCCCAACTCAGACAGATCCATGGGGCTCCCCCTCCACCTTCCAATCCCTGCAGGGATGTTTTTTTCATGTCCCCCCAGAAAACAAAAAACAACCAGACTTCTGTGACTAGTATCATCACTTTCTATGATTTTTGCAGCAATCCTTCCTTCTTGATGTAAAATAAATAAGGTACCATGGGTTTTATTTATTACAATCGGAGAGTGCAAAATCTGGTGCAGCTGTGCATGGTAGCCAATCAGCCTCCAAGGCTGGCCATACATGTTTAATGTTCTTTTACAATTTCCCTTTAGATTTACCAAAAACCATATAAATGAGGTCAAAACGAAACAACTTCTAATTGTTTCCAGTCAGACAGGCCCTTGCACTACATAGTTTAAGGTAAATCTAAAGGAAAATTATACAAGAACATTGAACATGTACGGCCAGCCTAAAGCTGGATACACAGTATACAACTTTTGTTTAATTTCTTTTAGATTTACCTTCAACTGTGTAGTAGGGCTTGTCTGATTGCGTACAAATTGAAAGTGTTTAAGTTTGACCTCATATTATATGGTTTTGGTAAATCTAAAGGAAAAAATCTGAAGAAATTGTATAGTGTGTATCCAGCTTAAAGTGGAAGTCAATGCAAAAACTAAACACCCTGCATCTATGGCCACCAACATTCTAACACTAACCTCAAGGGCCTGCCTGATTACATACAATGTGAAAGTGTTCAGGTTTGACCTCATATTTTATGGTTTGGGTAAATCTAAAGGAAAGTTGTACAAGAAAATCATATAAAAGTTGTATAGTGTGTAGCCAGCTACTTCAGCTTGTCCAATTATACTTTGACAAAAAAAATGGAAGCTGATCAAAAAAACATATAATATGAGGTCAAACTTAAAGCGGAGGTTCACCCTAAATCTAAACTTTATCTTCCCAATATCCTTTCAATATGAACATTAACATGTCACCAACCTTTTTTATTTTTTTGCGGCTCTAATTGTGTATAATCAGCTGTGTTCGGTTTCACTTCCTTGTATTACTCCCGCGGGAGTAGGCGGGTCTTTCTTTCCCCCGGCGGTGCTATGTGTGCATATAATGTCGGCGCAATGTCTCCTGGGAGCAAAGTGTCATGCTTCCCAGGAGACGCCGTCCAGCGAAATCCCTCGTACATACAGCGGTGAATGCCGGGAGACGTGCATTCACCGCTACCCAGAAGTCTATGCTTGTGGGCTTCAAGATGCCCACAAGCAAAATGGTAAAGCAAATGAAATGAATTTATAAATGTTTATTTGTAAGGAAATGGATGGGGGATGTTTTGAGTCGCTGGACGAGTGAGTACCAAATGCTCATCTTTAATCACATTGAATGCACTGAAAAAAAAAAAAACTATGGACAGTGGAACCTCTGCTTTAAACACTTTCAAATTGTATGCAATCAGGCAGGCCCTTACTCTACATAGCTGAAGGTAAATCTAAAGGAAATTAAACAACAAAAGTTGTATACTGTGTATCCAGCTTTAGGCTGGCCGTACATGTTCAATGTTCTTGTACAATTTTCCTTTAGATTTACCTTAAACTATGTAGTGCAAGGACCTGCCTGATTGCAAACAATTGAAAGTTGTTTCGTTTTGACCTCATATTATATGGTTTTTAAAAGGAAAATTGAACATGTATGGCCAACCTTAAAGTGGAAGTCCATGCAAAAACTAAAATCCCTGCGTCTATAGCCACCAACATTCTACCACTAACCTATCTAGCCCTGAAAAGAAAAAAAACGAGTATACATACCTTTTCTGCAGGTGATCTGACCTGATCTCCAGTGGGGGAAGCTCTGCTGAGTACACGTCCGACAACGGCTGGGAAATTAATAGGAAGTGACGTCACCCATAGAGTTGACGGGTGTGTCCTCTGCACCCGTCTATACAGCGAAGCCGGAGCTGACAGCTCAGCGTTGGATAAGAGCTTCCGCCAGTGGAAATTAGGTTGGATCGCCTGCAGAAAAGATACGTTTACTTGTTTTTTCTTTTATGGGCTAGGTTAGTGTTAGAATGTTGGTGGCCATAGATGCAGAGTGTTTAGTTTTTGCATGGACTTCCACTTTAAGCTGGATACACACTATACAATTTTCTTCAGATTTTTTCCTTTAGATTTACCAAAACCATATAATATGTAAATCTAAAGGAAAGTTGTACAAGAAAATCGCATAAAAGTTGTATAGCGTGTAGCCAGCTACTTCAGCTTGTCCAGTTAAGCTTTGACAAAAAAATGGAAGCTGATCAAAAAACCATATATTATGAGGTCAAACCTAAACACTTTCAATTTGTATGCAATCAGGCAGGCCCTTGCACTAAACGTTTGTAGGTAAATCTAAAGGAAATCAAACAACAAAAGTTGTATACTGTGTATCCAGCTTTAGGCTGGCCATACATGTTCAATGTTCTTGTACAATTTCCCTTTAGATTTACCTTAAACTATGTAGTATAAGGGGCTGCCTGATTGGAAACAATTGAAAGTTGTTTAGTTTTGACCTCATATTATATGGTTTTTAGTAAATCTAATGGAAAATTGTACACGAAAACTGAACATGTATGGCCAGCCTTAGAAGCTGGTTGGTTTCTATGCAGAGCTGCACCAGATTTTGCACTCTCCAGTTTTAGTAAATTTACCCCAATGAAACTTTACTTCTTTTACATCAAGAAGGATTGCTGAAAAAAATCATAGAAATTGATGATACTAGACACTGAAGTCTGGTGTTTTTTTGTTTTCTGGGGGGACATGAAAGACCCCCATGGATCTGTCTGATTTGGGGGGAGTGAGGGTTTAATTTCAGAAGTTCTTCTATTGTTTTCTGGGGGGGGGGGTGAAAGACTCCTGCATGGATTGGAAGGTGGGGGAGCCCCATGTCTGAGTTGGGGGGGCATAGTGCAATTTCAAAAGTTTCTCTATTGTTTTCTGGGGGGACATGAAAAAATCCTGCAGGGATTGGAAGGTGGAGGGGGAGCCCCGTGGATCTGTCTGAGTTGGGGGGGGCAGGGTTTATTTTCAGAAGTTCTTCTATTGTTTTCTGGGGGGACATGAAAGACTCCTGCATGGATTGGAAGGTTGAGGTGGGGCATGTCTGATTTGGGGGGGCATAGTGCAATTTCAAAAGTTCTTCTTTTGTTTTCTGGGGGGACGTGAAAAATTCCTGCATGAATTGCAAGGTGGAGGGGGAGCCCCATAGATCTGTCTGAGTTGGGGGGGGGCAAAGTGCAATTTCAGAAGTTCTTCTTTTGTTTTCTGGGGGGGCATGAAAACATCCTGCATGGATTGGAAGGTGGAGGGGGAGCCCCATGGATCTGTCTGCGTTGGGGGGAGGCATAGTGCAGTTTCAGAAGTTCTTCTATTGTTTTCTGGGGGGACATGAAAGACTCCTGCAGTGGATCTGTCTGAGTTGGGGGAGGCAGAGTGTAATTTTGGGTATAAAGTGATGATACTAGACACTGAAGTCTGCTTGTTTTGTTTTTTCTGGGGGGGGGGGGCATGAAAGACTCCTGCAATGATTGTAGGGTGGAGGGGGAACCCTGTGGATCTGTCTGAGTTGGGGAGGCAGAGTATAATTTCAGTTATAAAGTGATAATACTAGACACTGAAGTCTGCTTGTTTTTTTTTGTTTTCTGGGGGGACATGAAAGACTCCTGCAGTGATTGGAAGGTGGAGAGGGAGCCCCTTGGATCTGTCTGAGTTGGGGGAGGGCAGAGTGTAATTTTGGGTATAAAGTGATAATACTAGACACTGAAGTCTGCTTGTTTTTTGTTTCCTGGGGGGGGCATGAAAGACTCCTGCAGTGATTGGAAGGTGGAGGGGGAGCCCCATGGATCTGTCTGAGTTGGGGGGAGGCAGAGTGTAATCTCAGAAGTTCTTCTATTGTTTTCTGGGGGGGGGGAGGGCATGAAAGACTGGTGCAGGGATTGGAAGATGGAGGGGGAGCCCCATAGATCTGTCTGAGTTGGAGGAAGGCAGGTTGTAATTTCAGAAGTTCTACTATTGATTTATGGGGGGATGTAAAAAAATTTGGGGGAGGCAATGTAATTTCGGGTATAAAGTGATGATACTAGACAGTGAAGTCTGCTTGTTTTTTGTTTTCTGGGGGGGGGGGCATGAAAGACTCCTGCAGTGATTGGAAGGTGGAGGGGGACCCCCTTGGATCTGTCTGAGTTGGGGGGAGGCAGAGTGTAAACTCAGAAGTTCTTGTATTGTTTTCTGGGGGGGGGGTGGGCATGAAAGACTTCTGCAGTGATTGGAATGTGGAGGGGTACCCCATGGATCTGTCTGAGTTGGGGGGAGGCAGAGTGTAAACTCAGAAGTTCTTGTATTGGTTTCTGGGGGGGGGGGGGCATGAAAGACTCCTGCAGGGATTGGAAGGTGGAGGGGGACCCCATGGATCTGTCTGAGTTGGGGGGAGGCAGAGTGTAATCTCAGAAGTTCTTGTATTGTTTTCTGGGGGGGGCATGAAAGACTCCTGCAGTGATTGGAAGGTGGAGGGGGACCCCCTTGGATCTGTCTGAGTTGGGGGGAGGCAGAGTGTAATGTCAGAAGTTCTTGTATTGTTTTCTGGGGGGAGGGGGGCATGAAAGACTCCTGCAGTAATTGGAAGGTGGAGGGGGACCCCCTTGGATCTGTCTGAGTTGGGGGGAGGCAGAGTGTAATGTCAGAAGTTCCTGTATTGTTTTCTGGGGGGAGGGGGGCATGAAAGACTCCTGCAGTGATTGGAAGGTGGAGGGGGGCCCCCTTGGATCTGTCTGAGTTGGGGGGAGGCAGAGTGTAATGTCAGAAGTTCTTGTATTGTTTTCTGGGGGGAGGGGGCATGAAAGACACCTGCAGTGATTGGAAGGTGGAGGGGGCCCCCTTGGATCTGTCTGAGTTGGGGGGAGGCAGAGTGTAATCTCAGAAGTTCTTGTATTGTTTTCTGGGGAGGGGGCATGAAAGGCTCCTGCAGTGATTGGAAGGTGGAGGGGGACCCCATGGATCTGTCTGAGTTGGGGGGAGGCAGAGTGTAATCTCAGAAGTTCTTGTATTGTTTTCTGGGGGGGGCATGAAAGACTCCTGCAGTAATTGGAAGGTGGAGGGGGACCCCCTTGGATCTGTCTGAGTTGGGGGGAGGCATAGTGTAATCTCAGAAGTTCTTGTATTGTTTTCTGGGGGGAGGGGGGCATGAAAGACTCCTGCAGTGATTGGAAGGTGGAGGGGGACCCCCTTGGATCTGTCTGAGTTGGGGGGAGGCATAGTGTAATCTCAGAAGTTCTTGTATTGTTTTCTGGGGGGGGGGGCATGAAAGACTCCTGCAGTGATTGGAAGGTGGAGGGGGGCCCCCTTGGATCTGTCTGAGTTGGGGGGAGGCAGAGTGTAATGTCAGAAGTTCTTGTATTGTTTTCTGGGGGAGGGGGGCATGAAAGACTCCTGCAGTGATTGGAAGGTGGAGGGGGACCCCCTTGGATCTGTCTGAGTTGGGGGGAGGCAGAGTGTAATGTCAGAAGTTCCTGTATTGTTTTCTGGGGGGAGGGGGGCATGAAAGACTCCTGCAGTGATTGGAAGGTGGAAGGGGGCCCCTTGGATCTGTCTGAGTTGGGGGAGGCAGAGTGTAATGTCAGAAGTTCTTGTATTGTTTTCTGTGGGGGGGGGCATGAAAGACTCCTGCAGTGATTGGAAGGTGGAGGGGGACCCCCTTGGATCTGTCTGAGTTGGGGGGAGGCAGAGTGTAATGTCAGAAGTTCTTGTATTGTTTTCTGGGGGAGGGGGGCATGAAAGACTCCTGCAGTGATTGGAAGGTGGAGGGGGACCCCCTTGGATCTGTCTGAGTTGGGGGGAGGCAGAGTGTAATGTCAGAAGTTCCTTTATTGTTTTCTGGGGGAGGGGGGAGGGGGCATGAAAGACTCCTGCAGTGATTGGAAGGTGGAGGGGGACCCCCTTGGATCTGTCTGAGTTGGGGGAGGCAGAGTGTAATGTCAGAAGTTCTTGTATTGTTTTCTGTGGGGGGGGGGGCATGAAAGACTCCTGCAGTGATTGGAAGGTGGAGGGGGACCCCCTTGGATCTGTCTGAGTTGGGGGGAGGCAGAGTGTAATGTCAGAAGTTCTTGTATTGTTTTCTGGGGGAGGGGGGCATGAAAGACTCCTGCAGTGATTGGAAGGTGGAGGGGGACCCCCTTGGATCTGTCTGAGTTGGGGGGAGGCAGAGTGTAATGTCAGAAGTTCCTTTATTGTTTTCTGGGGGAGGGGGGAGGGGGGCATGAAAGACTCCTGCAGTGATTGGAAGGTGGAGGGGGACCCCCTTGGATCTGTCTGAGTTGGGGGGAGGCAGAGTGTAATGTCAGAAGTTCCTGTATTGTTTTCTGTGGGGGGGGGGGGCATGAAAGACTCCTGCAGTGATTGGAAGGTGGAGGGGGACCCCATGGATCTGTCTGAGTTGGGGGGAGGCAGAGTGTAATCTCAGAAGTTCTTGTATTGTTTTCTGGGGGGGGGGGCATGAAAGACTCCTGCAGTAATTGGAAGGTGGAGGGGGACCCCCTTGGATCTGTCTGAGTTGGGGGGAGGCAGAGTGTAATCTCAGAAGTTCTTGTATTGTTTTCTGGGGGGGGGGGGGGGCATGAAAGACTCCTGCAGTAATTGGAAGGTGGAGGGGGGCCCCCTTGGATCTGTCTGAGTTGGGGGGAGGCAGAGTGTAATCTCAGAAGTTCTTGTATTGTTTTCTGGGGGGGGGGGGGGCATGAAAGACTCCTGCAGTAATTGGAAGGTGGAGGGGGACCCCCTTGGATCTGTCTGAGTTGGGGGGAGGCATAGTGTAATCTCAGAAGTTCTTGTATTGTTTTCTGGGGGGACATTTGTCTTTTTCATAAACTTGTATTTTCGGATTCTAATTGTTATTTGTAAGGTGCTGCGGTGTCAGGATCCGAAGTAGTCGGTTGCTATGGGGAGTTTGTATATAAGGAGATTGCTGGGGGTGGGGAGGGGTCTGCAGACACCTGCACACCCAGACTCGCTCCTCCACCCGCGATCTTTGTGAATAAGACGAAGAAATGAAAGTGTGTGCAGACAGGTGTGTTGCGGATGTGAGGAGAAGGGGTTAATCCTCTGTGGTAGTAGAGCGAAGTTTCAGCAGTGCAGTCAGGAGAGCCCCGTCCCCCCACTTCCTCCTCTCCTAGGCGTGTGTGACCTGTTGCTCCTGTTTGATGGGAGGAGGGGGGGGGGCGTGGAGAAGCTCGGCTGCTATAGGTTGCCGGCGACGCTCGGCTCCCTCCCCTTTTATCGCCACGCCCACGAAAAACTGAAGCCGAAGGGGGCTGCCCCTGCCTGGCGTTCTGATTGGCCGCCGCGAAGCCATTTATTCCCTGACAGCCCCCATCACATGGACGGTTGTCTATTAACTTGTTTCAAAAAAGTAGCAGGACTTGTCAAAGGCGCACACGATGAAAAGTAGTTTGCTGGCTGTGTGAGAAG
Source organism: Rana muscosa (assembly GCA_029206835.1). Classification (NCBI taxonomy): domain Eukaryota; kingdom Metazoa; phylum Chordata; class Amphibia; order Anura; family Ranidae; genus Rana; species Rana muscosa. The sequence continues at coordinate 682,065,921 of CM055122.1, read as the reverse complement.
CATTGGGAGAGCAGCGACAAAAAAAGAGCAGAGAAAAGAAATTGGGGAGCAGAGAAGAAGAAGGAGAAGAAGAAGTTGTGATATTTTGGGGCACCCTTCCCCACACACACCAGCCGCCTGAATGTACAACATGATGGAGACCGAGCTGAAACCCGCCGCCCCCCAGCAACCTTCCGGCGGGGGTAATTCCAACCAGTCTGCCGCCAACCAGAAAAACAGCCCGGACCGGGTGAAGAGACCCATGAACGCCTTCATGGTATGGTCCAGAGGGCAGAGGAGGAAGATGGCTCAGGAGAACCCTAAGATGCATAACTCAGAGATTAGTAAGAGGTTAGGAGCTGAATGGAAGCTTCTCTCAGAGGCCGAGAAAAGACCTTTCATTGATGAGGCCAAGAGGCTCCGAGCTCTCCACATGAAGGAACACCCGGATTATAAATACCGGCCCAGGAGGAAAACCAAAACCCTCATGAAGAAGGATAAATACACCCTACCCGGGGGATTGCTAGCTCCTGGGGGCAACTCCCTGGGCTCAGGGGTCGGGGGGAGCCTAGGAGCCGGGGTCAACCAAAGGATGGACAGCTATGCCCACATGAACGGCTGGACCAACGGCGGCTACGGCATGATGCAAGAGCAGCTCGGTTACCCGCAACACCCGGGGCTCAATGCCCATAACGCCGCTCAGATGCAACCCATGCACCGCTACGACGTCAGCGCCCTCCAATACAACTCCATGAGTAGTTCTCAGTCCTACATGAACGGCTCACCTACCTACAGCATGTCCTACTCCCAACAAGGGGGCCCCGGTATGACCCTAGCTTCCATGGGCTCCGTGGTCAAGTCTGAATCTAGCTCCAGCCCACCCGTGGTCACCTCATCCTCCCACTCCAGGGCTCCTTGTCAAGCAGGGGACCTCCGGGACATGATCAGCATGTACCTACCTGGGGCAGAAGTGCCAGAGCCCTCTGCCCAAAGCAGACTGCACATGTCTCAGCACTATCAGAGCGCCTCGGTACCGGGCACAACCATCAATGGCACGCTTCCTCTATCACACATGTGAAAAAACAAAACAAAACAAAAAAAAAATAAGCACAACAAAAAAAATAATAACTTTTATTAGAGTTTGGACTTTTTTTGGACTATTTTTGTACAGAGAAAAAAAAAAATGGGGAGGGGGTTAAAAAAACAAACAAACAAAAAAAAAAGAACTTGTAAAGTATCAGAGAAGGAAAAAAAAAAAAAATACAGAAACTTAAAAAAAAAAAAGTTCTAGGTAGGAACTTTTTTTTTTTTTTTTTTCAGAATTATTTACCAATAATATTTAGAGCTAGTCTCAAAAAAAAAAAAAAGTGATGACAAAAACAAACAAGAAAAAAAAAAATGTTTTATTATTTGCGAGGAACTTTTGTACAGTATTTATCAGATCAACAAAGGCGATCCAAGTGCTATTGTTTTTCCAAGCTGCGACTTTGCCAATCTTTTTACACTCATAGGTCAATGCAGCTTTTTGGGAAGAGAGGGGGGAGGGAGGGGGGGGGGGGGGGAAGCTGCCCTGGGAACACTTTTTTTTTTTTTCTTTTACAATTTGGACAAAAAGTAACAGGACAAAACCACATCCATAAAAAAAGCACACAAAATTGTGTACTTATATTATTTTTATTATTTTTTATTATTGATTGTTAAAAGCAGTCATTGACTCAAAACAGTTGTTAATTTATAATAGGCTGTTTTTTTTTTTTTTTGTTTTTGTTTTTTTTTTTTCAAAGTCTTCATCCTGTTCAGATAAAAAAAAAAAGCAAAATGAAACTACTGTGTTTGAAATATTTTCTTATGGTTTGTAAAATTTCTGTAAATTTATTGTGCTGATATTTTAAGTTTTTTTTTTTTTTTCTCTCTCATTTTCAGTAGATGTATTTTAAAAAAGACTCGGCTCGGTTGTTGCCGAAAGTCCATGTATATATAAATGAACTAATACCACTCTTATAACAGGTACATTTCCCGCTTAAGTTTTTACTCCATTCTGCACAGTTTGAGATAAATAAATTTTTTTTGAAATATGGAATCTGACATCACCTGGAGTGTTTGATTTATTTTTGTTATTATTTTCTATGGATGGCTAGCACATCAAAAAAAATAAAAAAAAAATAGGGGGCTAGTTTAATGTTATTTAATTGTTATGGCAGAATGACAGTAGACATGTACTTACATAGGTCTGAAAATGAAGTCTACTGTTTCTATGGAATAGGGGGCCATTGCAGATAGTTTCACGTGGATGATGTCATGTTTTCTAATCAAATGCATTTTAATAGCAGAGTAATCTTAATGTGGCAACAATGATCAGATGACAAGAAGCCGGCATTAATGGAACGTCTATCTGCATACAAGGTAAATGTTGCTTTGACATTTGGTGATAAAGTGGATCAGTTGTAATGCACCCCGTCAAGCTTCAGCTTCTACTTTTGTATTTTCAAGGCAGAACAAAAGTTCTCTGTATTGAAAACAAATTGCGACTATTACTGCTGTTTTAATCCTATCTCTAAATTGCCAGCGGGTCCAAAAAAAAACAAAAAAAAAACTGGATAATATCTCCAGCTGATAAGAGAGAAGTCTGGCCTGGGCCCTTATACAAGAACGAAGCATCAGCCACGAGGTAGAGTTTTACTTTTAAAAGCTGAATTCATTTCTGATTATCTTTTTTTTTTTTTAATCTGTTTATTATTATATGGCTTATCCATGCTTTGTCAATGCAACCTTGTTCAAGCCACCAGGGCTGCCTGTTCACTGACACTCTAGATAAGTGAATTAATTTATGGAGTATTGATTAGGAGATAGCGCTTCTGGTCACTTGTTATGGTTTTGTCATGGTAGGCGGATAGAGATAACAAATAATCAATATTTAAAGGCAATCTGTTGTCAAAGTCACAAGACTTTTTTTTTTCTTTTTTTCTATTAGATCACTCTTTTTTTATATGTTCGACCTGAATAGGCTTCAAAGTGTTAAATAGAGTTTGTGGTATTTTTGCCCTTTTAATTCATCTAACCTACATTTAAATGAATCTAAGGTTTAGTAGGCCAGCAAAATTCAGAGTAATGACTGATTTTTGTGCATTATGGGCTTTAGCATCGTTTGAATGGAAATGTGCGACATTTGACAACTTGGGCTGTATTGGCAGGAGGACATTCTGAGAGGGTTTAGCACCCTAGTTGGCATAGCCGTTATAGGGTTGGAACTGTCTCTTTGTCAGGCCTGCCTTTTATATAAAATTTGTTCATAGATTACCTATATAGATCGTAAGCTCTATGGACAAATCATTTATGGCATGCAAACTCTATCCCTTGCCTGTTTGGCAAAGCAAAAAAGGTCAGTTTGGTGTAGTATGATAAATAGGACTGTTTTATTGTTAGGATTATTGCTACCGTTATACTTATATCATTTCTGTTATGTAAGTGATAAACAGTGCACAGGGAAATTTAAATAGAAAAATAAAGATTAATAGATGTGCAATATATATATATATAGATGATTACATATATTTAATGCTATTACACATACATCTAATATATATATATATATATATATATATATATATATATATTGAAGAAATATAGAATCTGTATGTGTATATATGTATACAGAGTTTTATATATATATATATATATATATTTTTGAAGAAATATAGAATCTGTATGTGTATATATGTATATATATATATATATATATATATATATATATATATATATATATAACTCTGTTTCACAAAATATATACATACAGATTCTATATTTCTTCATATATATATATATATATATATACATATATATATATATATATATATATATTAGATGTAAGTGTAATAGCATTAAATATATGTAATCATCTATATATATTAAACATCTATCACATACAGATTGTAATATATATATATATATATATATATATATATATAATTGAAGAAATATAGAATCTGTATGTATATATTTTATGAAACTGAGTTATATATATATATATATATATATATATATATATATATATATATTACAAGCTGTATGTATATATTTTTTTTCTCTTTACACATAGACACTCATATTAATCTTTATTTTACATAATTTTCCGTGCACTATTTATCACTTACAGAACATAAATTATATATATATATATATATATATATATATATATATATATAAATATATATAATCGTTTTTTAAGCTGTGGATGTGTTAAACCCCTCTAAAATGCTCTGTACCCCTGGGATGAAACGTTTTAGTTCAGTTTTTGACCCCCCCCCCCCCCTTTCCCATGTCTCCAAGATGCTTGGCTTTTCCTCCAGCATGGTCGTTGGGGCTGGCAGCCCTGGTTGGGTTGAGAGTAATGTCTCACTAACCTTACATAATGTCTAGATGAATCCATTGATGAGATTAAAGTTTCCCATGTGAATTTTTGAAGCGGAGTGGTAAAATATTTTGTCGTATAGGGGAGTAGATTAGCAGGCATCCTTGCCAAGGCAGACTAAACTGGTAATACATACAGTCTCTGGGGAAGGCAGCTCACATTAACTGCTAAATGAATATTTGACAAGGGCTCACTGTGAGGCATTATTACTACAAACGCGTCCCTACTGGACTTTCAAAGGGTCAGAGGGCATCGGTTCAATTAATTATTTATACCGCTTGTTCTTGCACGGCGTTATCCTGCAATTGACATGTTCTTACAGTTGGAGCTCTCTGGAGATCTAGAATTCTAGATATGAAATAATAAAAAGAGAGGAGATGGATGGTTGAGGCACATAGGCTCTAGAAATAAATAGCTTTGATTTGATGCTTATCTTTATTATTAGCTAGTAGAAATTAGATAGATAGATAGATAGATAGATAGATAGATAGATAGATAGATAGATAGATAGATAAATAGATAGATAGTTTTTTTTATAGAGTATTTAGGCTGGCCCAGTGAATTTGTGCTTGGCAATTATTTAATCAGATTCAGGAGAAATTTCAGTTATGAATAACTATAATGTCTTGCCTATCTGAAACTATCTATAGGCTAACCTAAAATGTGCCTCATTAGGTCGTAGAAATTAGATAAACTAGGATAGATAGATAGATAGATAGATAGATAGATAGATAGATAGAATGATTTTTTTTTTTTTTTAGAAGAGGCATATTTAGACTGGCCCAGCAAATTTGTGATTGTCAAGCATCTAATCCGGTTCAGGACCAATTTCAATTGTATTGGCTATTTGAAACTGTCCTAAATTAGCTACAGGCCCATCCCAAAAATGACCTGCTTATATTGTAGAAATTGGCGAAATGAAGATAGATAGATAGATAGATAGATAGATAGATAGATAGATAGATAGATAGATAAAGAGTCATGTCTGGTCCAGCGGATTTGTACTTGACAGTCATCTATTTAGGTCCTGGAGAAATTTCAGTTGCTTCCAAGAACTGAATTTATTGACTATCCTAACTATCCTAACTTACCTATAATGCAACCTAAAACGATCACTTGAGAATATATAATTTATATAAAATACGGATGAGAGTTTGTCAGTTTTGTACATGCATGTAATCTTGTGTTATACTTAAGAACTTAAGAAAGTTCTTAATGAAAAAAGAGAGATAGACAGACCGATAAGTAGATAGGTAGATATAGTCATAGACTGGTCCAGCAAATTTGTGCTTGACAATCATCTATTCCTTTTCATGAGAAATTTCAATTGTTGTGAATCATTTTCTTTGTATTAAGCTATCTGAAATTATCCCAAATTAGCTATAGGCCAACCTAAAAACTACCCCTTTAGTAAACAGCCGCTAGTTATCTATATAACCATCATTTACAATTGTAGTTAGATGTCGGGAAGGTGTAATTACCCACCACTTTAGGCTTTGAAGCTTAAATAACATTTTATGAGCTGCTTCTCTCCGCCATTAATATAAGAGATGGTCGCCTTGGGCAGAGGGCTGTAGCGCCTAGCCGCCAGCCGTTGTATCAGCACCTAAAGGCCAGTAATAACATGGGTGATCTTCTCCCAAAGTCCACATAAACGGCCCGCCACACTTTCCTTTTGCTCAGCAGCTTTTTATATTTAACATTGAAATGGCTTGTGTGTTGACAAACGATCCTGCCTTTTCATTTGGGACGCCTTCTTTCTTGTTGGAGATAAAGGATTTACAATAAGGGATCTGGCGTGGTGTTTTGGCTCATTTTTGTTGCTGGAGAAGATTTGGCTAGGGTGAGGGTTGCTATTAAAGTCAATAAGCCGTGCTTTTATACCGTGTATATATAGTGGTGTGCTGCTGCCTGGATGGCAATCATATACCTATATACACTACCATGAATTTTTGCCGTAGGTAATTATGTCAAAGGGCAATGGTAGAAAATAATTAGATCCAAATATCACAGGTGTTTAATATATCAATAAATGACAGACTTATATATAACTTCTAGCTGTGTGAGTATAGATTATCTGGTAATGTCTTATACCTCCAGTGGTTTCCAGTGGACTATCCTGAGTTTAGTCCCATCTGTGTCCAGCAAGATTGGTCCTAAACTCAGCAGAGGACCAGTGCTTGTGACGTCACCAGGCCTTAGACTTCCAGTCTTCCCACACATAAATCTGTCTTGTAAATTCGCACAAATCCTACAGGATGCCCAATAGCAAGTCCTGATCAGAAGTGAGAAACTCAAATGGCAATCCCTTTCTTCCAAAAAACGTGATGTTATCATATGATACAAATTCAGGTATCACTTTTACATAAAAAAACATAATTTTATATATATATATATATATATATATATATATATATATATATATATATATATAAATATATATATATATATATATATACCTTCTTATATTCCCCACTTTGCACAGAAATAAGCTTTTGTTCTTTGCTCATCAGTACGAATAACTATTGGCCTGGCAGAGTATAAAACATAAAGGTGTGACTTGGCGTTAATGCATAGGGTGCTGCAAATACCTATTCTCCTACAGACTGTGTTTAGGGGACGAAATTTACCCAAAATTGCACCTTTGTGGAGTTTGGAAGAAAGCGATTATTCCTTATTCTCCAAGAATTACGGTTTTCTAAGCTCTTCCAAATTGCAAAATTGTAGAAGACAGAGCAATAATGAATGTATTAGAGGAAGCAGTGTATTCCTCGAGAGACCCTTATCATCTAGCAGCAGACCGACTGATCCCCCTGCTTTATGCTAATACACCGCATGACGTCACACTCTTCTTTTAGGGGGGGAATTAGTCTGGAAATTATTTTATACAATAAATGTTATTTCTGACATTGTCTTTTGGGTGGATTGTGCTAGAGTAGAGGGCTGAATAAATATATATAGATATATATATATATCTATATATATAGATATATATATATAGCCATTCGCTTTGTGTATTCGTTTTCCTAAAAATGATTGACCAGATCCACCGGATTTTCTTCAGAGAGATGGAAGGAACCAAATAAACAGAAAATAGAAGTGCCCCTCATTTGTCTGGATGCTGGAAGCTCAGGTTGGGTAGGGTGACGCACCTTTAGTAAATAACTCCCAGAACATCACTTCCCTTTTCATTTGTGTTTTGAGAACTGTAGCTGTTTTCTTTTTTTAGTATCGTGTGTTTTTTGCTAATGTCAGGCGCACATTATTTCTCCTGTATGTGTTCTGTACATAGGAAACATTGTATGTTAGTGGAAGTCAACAGGTCCAGTAATGAAAGAAAAGCTGCAATATTAGTACATGGACTGACAGCTATATGGGAGCATTCCATACTGGGGTATATCCAGGGGGGGGGGGGGGGGGGAGAGATTCAGGGCTTTGTAACTATTGAGTAGTCTTGGTAAGAAGAAAAAAAAAGGAATGATTGAAGTTGAGATTTTTTCAGGGGCATAGGGGAAAGCGGTCTGTGGATGTTCTTCATTTGTAAACTTCTCTGTTTATGGCCGATATTTATCGAAAGGCCGGACACCTGATTATATAAAAGTATCCTATAGAAGGTTACAAAGTAATGTTGTGCGCCAGGACATTTCACAACACAGCCCCCAGATGGGGAATCATTTCCCTATACTAATTATCACTTCAATTTACAGCTTTCTTTCGTTCTTTTCTAGCTCCATGCACACTGGCTTAAAAATCGCTGCTTCTACAAGAGTTTTGCATTTTGCCTGTTGAAGCAGCTCAATGTTTACCTGTGTGTCCATGCACATTAGGATGATTAGAGGCATATTTTAATACATTGCTTTGCTTTTCTGACTGGAGCTTTCTGGCAGAAAAAAAAAAAAAAACCCGCTAAACTCTCCTAAACTAGCCTAAACTATGTACACAAACGCTTTATATGAGCGTTTTTTTTCCTGCCAAGGGAGATAGTGTTTTTTTTTTTGTTTTTTTTTAAGCCTAGTGTGCTTGGAGCCAAAGGAATATGAATTATTTATTTTCCTCTTTTTTTTTTTTACTCCAAAAATAGACATATGAATTCTTTAAATGTGCATGTGTCTCTTTCTTTCTTTCTTTTTCTTTTTTTCTCTCTCTCTCTCTCCCTCTTTCTTTCTATCTTTCTCAATTTTTCTCCCTAGCTTTCTCTCTCCCTATCTTTTTTATCATTCTTCCCTTCTCTCTCCATCTTTCTTTCTTTCTTTCTTTCTCTTTCTTTCTTTCTTTCTTTCTTTCTTTCTTTCTTTCTTTCTTTCTTTCTCTCTTTCTTTCTTTCTTTCTCTCACTCTTTCTTTTTCTCTCTCTCTCCCTCTTTCTTTCTATCTTTCTCTATTTTTCTCCCTAGCTTTCTCTCTCCCTATCTTTTTTATCATTCTTCCCTTCTCTCTCCATCTTTCTTTCTTTCTTTCTTTCTTTCTTTCTTTCTTTCTTTCTTTCTTTCTTTCTTTCTTTCTTTCTCTCTTTCTTTCTTTCTTTCTCTCTCTCTCTCTCTCTCTCACTCTTTCTTTCTTTTTCTCTCCCTCTTTCTTTCTATGTTACTCCATTTTTCTCCCTAGCTTTCTCTCTCCCTATCTTTTTATCATTCTTCCCTTCTCTCTCCATCTTTCTTTCTTTCTCTCTCTCTCTCTCCCTCTCTATCTTTTTTTATCATTGTTTCCTTCTCTCTCTTTCTATCTTTCTCTCTTTCTCTATTTTTCTCCCTAGCATTCTCTCTCCCTATCTTTTTTTATCATTCTTCCATTCTCTCTCCATCTTTCTTTCTCTCCCTCTCTCTCCCCCTCCCTCGCTATCTTTCTCTCTCTCTCTCTCTCACTCTCTCTCTCTGCCTCCCTCCTATCTTTCTCTCTCCCTATATTTTTCTCATTCTTTCCTTCTATCTATCTGTCTGTCTGTCTTGTGTGGTTGTGTGTCAGAGCATTTTACACCAGAACCCCCATGTGGGGAATTATTTCCCTATCCTAAAAATGTAGATATTTTTTTTTTTTACTTTTCTTTCTAAAAAGTTGGACACAAAGTAGTAGCACGGGATAGTCAATTAATTATAAGGTAATTGCTTCTGAATGATGATTTGCTCGATAATGTCTCTTGTCCTACTTAAATCTACATCTGGGGGATTTAAAACACACACCCACACAACAACACACCCACCCACACAATAACACACACACTTACTAAGCCTGGTGCACTCAGCATCTGATGCAGCTGTGCATGGTAGCCAATCAACTTCTAACTTCAACTTGTTCATTAAGCTTTGACAAAAAACCTGGAAGCTGATTGGTTTCTATGCAGAGCACCAGATTTACACACTTACATTTTTAGAAAATAACACACACACATTCTTTGGACAAGACTAACTTAAAACGAATTTCTGTGGAAGATGATGCCTAAATAACAAGCCAGTGCCACTGCAGATAGAGGAATATAACTCCTAACATCCAATCACATTTTAGCTTACGGTTGCCAGGTCCGTAGTTGCCATGGGTTACTGTAGTTGTCAGTGGCTTAGTGACTACATTTCAGCAAAATATTTTAATGAGCCCATTATGTGGATACTGGTGGATTGGGGGAGAGCGTACTGAGATCCCCCAATAATCCTAAAGTCTGTGTGATTGTGGGATGAAAAGCAGGATGAAATGGGATGAATTGAGTCCTGTCAGAGATGTCTCTTCTCCTTGAACAGTGTGTACTGGTGAATGCCAGGAGCTGGGTTATCCAGTGCAGGTGCAGTGCTGCTGGGGGATGGGAAAGGAGGGAGGGGGGTCTGTGTGTTCAGCCAAAAAAGCACATTCTCCACAATAGACCACACACTGCCAGCCAGCATGGCATCAACTCACACTCTCAGAGTTTTTTTTTTTTCCACCCTCTTACACAGTTCCCAGTTCACAAAGTGGCTATACAGTACCACCAGCAAGGGTCCTTTAATGAACATTTGTCACTTGTATGACACACAATTTCTGTCAGTCTGTATATGAAAGGGGGAAAAAAAACTCCTTACAGCAATAGACCTCTTATTAAATAATTTCTTTTTTTTTTTTTTTTTTTTTTTTTACCCTTTTCAAATATATTTTTTTTCGGATGCATCAAAATTTGTACATTTAAAAAGGACCCGATTATAGATTGTAAGCTTTCAGGAGCAGGTCCTCCAATTGCTTTTATATTGAATTATACTGTTTCTCTACTGTCTCCCTTTTTATTGTAAAGGGCTGTAAAAACTGTTGGTGCTATACAAATCCTGAATAATATTAATAATAATAATAATAACAATAATCTTTAGCCAATTATCTGTAACAAATAATTTATTATTTGATTTCCAATTCAAGTCCCATCATTTGCCTATAAGTGGAAGTTCACTAACTTAAGCTTAATAAAGAGAATATTGGCCATGTGGCAACCACAATCCCAGATGTGCCACCACTCTGATCAGTCCCTGTAGTTGAGGTAGGGTTAGGATTGCTTAATAGAGTTTTCTTCTTGTCATTGTCGCCTCAGTGCAGGCCTGGGAGTCCTGGAGCAGATTAGTACTGTGCCTGGATCTGCTGGAGCATTGCACTGCGCAAATTGCTTCTTGTTTGTTTGCTTATAAAAAGCCATGTAACCGGAAAAAAGTTTTTATCACCGCACAAACGGCAGACCGGTGTCTACTTAACCGCAGACCGTTAAGCAGGAAAAAAAAAAATGACAACCAGGAATTATTGTTTTGCTATTTTCTGCATCACAGTAAGTGGAGTTTTATGACATTGTAAAAAAAAAAAAAAAAAAAAAAAACTTGACAGGGAATTATAATAGAAGATACAGCTTCATCAGTAGACTTGGCTGTATTGTGGCTGGTAATATTCATATACAGTTTTTAGGGGATGGAGGTTGATCTGTGATGTAGGGTGTGGGATAACTCAATGGGCTGATTCCGGTGTGTACCCCAATTCTAGGTATGGAGAGCACTGTGTGTGACAACAAGGACTTGTGCTCACCAACCTCTATAGCTCCAGCTTGGCGTTGGCCCCTCTTCCTTTGTGCGTCTCATGTAAAGACCCCTAATTAATTCACCATTGGGGAATCACTGCCTTCCTTCCTAAAATATCCATCTGCAGGAGAAACCTGCATAACAAAAATAGTGACCTGCTAAAAAATCTGCCAAAATCAGCACTATTTTTTTTTTTTAATTGTCTCATCGAGACATGGCATTTAAATAGTGTGTGGATTAAGGCATTCGTTTTTTTTTTATTTTTCTGGCAGGTTATTCCAATTTCAGTAATATATTACAATTCTCAGCATTCTTTGCCTTGTGTTTGTTCTTTAGCAGACAAATAAAATAGCAGCGACACATCAGGGCTACTAATTCGAGTTAATATGATCTTTATGGCAATATAAGAGCGGATAATTGGCCTATTTTTCTGAACAACAATGTAATTCACAATAGCTTTATTATTTAATAACTTCAACCCTTGGCTGGGAGGGCTCCGGCAGGGAAGACCTTTTCTCTGTAGCTGAAGTTGTTGGGGAAGAACAATGGCAATGTAATTGTAGAGATTTGTGAAGATGACTTGTGGAAATGAACTGTTTAGATGTGGAAGGTCCCTTGGATGTGTGCACTTTTGCCTAGACCCCCCTTACCCCCCACCAGCGTACACATCGTGGGATTTATGGAGAATTCTGTTGTGTTCAGTGCCTAGCAACCGCCTGGATCTTCCCAGACTCCTTCCACTCCACAAGCATCAACTGCGCTCTGCCATGTCAGCGCTATAAGAGAACTATACATATATATTCCTATCAATCTCTAGGAAATCGATTTCTACTAGCACGGGCGATTTTCTAAAGAACTTTTTTTTAATGCTCCCTAGCAATTAAGCTGATTTACTAAAGAAGTGGACAATGTTCACCCCATAAATTGTGTGAATCTTCACTTCAATTATCCAATCGTGTGCAGAGTTGCACCTTAAACTTTTACCTGATTGGATAATCGAAGTGAAGACTCGCACAACTTATTGAATGAACATTCTCAACAAGTAAATTTGCCCACATAGCTACTTTGAAATAATTAGCGGCTAATGACTTACATTTCCCTGAACATTACAGAGAATTAGAATGAAGACGTTGGGGACGAAAATGGATGCTGGTGTCAATCATGTTTTTATTAATGAAAAAATATACAGAATATTCTTTCGGACATAGGTCATTAATCCTTCTCTATCTATAAATATAAATATATCAATCTATCTATGTATCTATAGTATGTATCTATCTATCTATATAACTATCTATCTCACACATAAATATATCATCTATCTATCTATCTATCTATCTATCTATCTATCTATCTCACAGAGCTAAATCTATCTATCTATCTATCTATCTATCTATCTATCTATCATAGTAAAGTTAGAAAAGGCTACATATGGGTACCTCATCCATATTTAACATAGACAAAGAGGAGGGTCGGAAGCCTTGCGGACTTTACAGGTACCAAAGAAGGACGATGAGACAAAATTGAGTAACAAATGATATGTTTATTACAAGAATTGTTTACAAAAAAACAAACAAACATCCATAAAACCATATAGGGAATGCTTAATTGGATTATATAAGCTATACAGTCAAAACTGCAACAGTATTTCTTTGCTATCAATTGCTGGAGGTCAACGCGTTTCACAAACTGCTTTCTCAGGATCTCATTATCTTGTTAGCAAAGAGCATTTGGCCATACCAGAAAAAGATCTTCTATCTATCTATCTATCTATCTATCTATCACACATACAATATATCTCTCTATCTCTCTCTCTCTCTCTCTTTCTCTCTATCTATCTATCTATCTATCTATCTATCTATCTATCTATCTATCTATCTATCTATCTATCTTTCTATCTATCTAACACACGTATCTTTGACTACACATCATAATATATATCCTTTATATCTATCTATCTATCTATCTACAGGGAGTTATAGATAGATAGTTAGATAGATAATATTATATATCTATTTATATTGTGTATTATATATATATATATACAGACCCCCTCTTTTTCCATTGGCTGGTGTGAAGCAGTAACCCCCCGCCCCCCCCCCCCCCACCTACTTGCACACAAGTGAGTAAGGTAACAACATGCAGTGGCAGGGAACTTTTTCCCCACACAGGAGCCTGAACAATGCTGATCCTCTGCTTGGCCCTGCTGGCTCACCCCAAGCGTGGAACAATGTCAGCTTTGATGCACTTTAAGCAGGGACAGCAGGGGACTGTGATGATGTATGGCATTCTTCATCCTAGTCCATCGGATCCTGGGAGAAGCAGGAGAAGGAGGAGGGGGGAAGGGGGCACAAGTACAAAAATAAGGCTACAAAACATCCCAAACTCTCTCCTAATTCTACCCTGCTTCATTCCCACCTCCATTCACTTGCTGGATTTCTGGGGAAATAATCATTGTACATGCGATAACTTCTACAGCCTTGTAGAATGTACGATTTGTTTCTATAAAAATATGTTGTTTTTATTAGTAACCAGCGAGTTAAAACTTTAATATATTCGGATACATATTTACCAATAAAATAATGCCGGACATGCCCAATCCAGTGCCCACATTACCCTGATGACCAGGGTTTGTACAATTCGTTTCCGATTTATCCCACCTACCATTAATTGCCCGACAAATACAGAGAATTCGTTAGTTACATAACACAAATGACAGCTTTATTAGGAGCGCAGTTGAGGATGTTTACTATATTCTGACATCTAAGAACATTTCTGATTTTTCTAATCGGCTACAATATTTCGCCAATATTTGCCATCATTTTCTTCCCGATGTGCTGCAGAGACCATTGAGAATAGATTCTATTTTTATCGGGGGAAAAAACGTCTCTTTATTGCATTTTTTATGGTTACAAAAATGAATACAAGTGATCAGAGAAAAGAGGAAATAGTAAATGTAGCTTAGCATCTGACAGCATCGCCCTATTTATCAACCTGTAGGTGACAGATCCCGGTTGCTGGAATACGCTGCAATACGCAATACATCGTTCGATAGATCCGTTGAAATCCTTTCAATTTGGCTGTGAATGGCTAAATCCCCGGAGCTCGGTGATCCATGTGCATCGTCATGTTCATCCTTCTACATCGGAGCTGCAATGTGGCAGATTGTGGAGGCGACATTGTCTATAGATATCTATAACCCCCTTATAGGTCTGACATCCGAAGGACTACAGACAACATTACTCAGCACAACCTAAACCTATATACTGTATATTATGTATTACACAATTATACACTGTGTGTGTGTGCATAAATATATATTATACAATTATATATAATACATTTTAGTGTGTACAGGTTTTAAACAGTCAGAAGATATATATATATATATATATATATATATATATATATATATATATATAATTATTATATAACTACCAGCTTTGTTTGGCCTCTCTCCTGCATGTTCAGCAGGCTTACCTCTAACATTGACTTGTATTAAGATGCAATGCATAACTATATATATATATATATATATATATATATATATATATATATATATATATATATAAACACATATGTATATATATATATATATATATATATATATATATATATATATAGAAAATTAATATTAAGATTTTTTAAATTAATATATAATATATCTATCTATCTATCTATCTATCTATCTATCTATCTATCTATCTATATATATATATATATATATATATACAAAAAAATATCGATTTATTTAAAAAAATCTAAATAATAATTCTCTCTCTCTCTCTCTCTATATATATATAGTTATGCATTGCATCTTCATACAAGTCAATGTTGCTCAGTTAGAGGTAAGCCTGCTATGAATGTGCGGGAGAGAAGCCAAACAAAGCTGGTAGTTGTGGTGGCTCCTTGGGGTGCAAAGGGTTACCCATCAATGAATGTCACTTTTGCCCAGCGCAGAAAGTTTTCTCTTTGACAGGAGGAGGAAGGGGGGGGGGGGGGGGGGTTCCATTCATTAGACTGCACCAGGCAGGGGAAGCATTTCTGCAACCCTGGCTGCCAGTTAAGGGACAGCAGTGTCCTTTGTTCCCCGGGTCTCCTTCCCAATTTCAGGCTTCAGCAGCACATCCCCAAGTTTGTTTGTTAATGACGCTATTGCCATCTGGCATGCCCTACTTTTCCAGAAGTTCGAAATCTCCCAGATAGTACAAGGGCACTAAGGAATATGTAGAGATGAAGGACCTGATTTCTGCTAGAGCACTTGGCACATTGATCATTTGACAATGGCCCCAAAAAAAAAAATAAAAAAAAAATAAACATTAAAAGAATAATAAAAATAAATACCAGTAATAATAGCCTTGCATTTCAGTTGAGATCCAAGCACCCCTGTTTTGGACATTCAATCAGCAAGGAAGACTAGCTATTAAAGTATAATATAAAATACAATGTATATACGACCCCCCACAGAGTAAAAAGCACACACACAGTGAGCAGCAGAACATTACATATCTGCTCCTGCTGGCTCTTCATATCTGATGATATAGGATTATTCCATAGACTGCAGTCAGCATCCCCATCAGTGACACCATGCCTGCTCCCTGATGTGTACACCTTTGTAGGTCTATAGACAGGTGGAAGGAGACTGTACTGAGTGACATCTAGGGTTACTAATGATGACATGCACTAGAAGCTCCTTTCAGAAGAATCAAAGTAAATATTGTGCTGCTATGGAATATTACCCAGTGCCACTTACCTGCCACCGCAGCTGCTCTCACACCATCCACTGGATCCTGCTGCTGGCCAGCTGTTGTGGAACTACACATCTCAGCATGTTTCGCAACAGCTGGACAGCTTTGTTAAGCCTGCTGCTATCCAGCATCCCCGGAGACTGCTAGATCTGTCTAGTGCTACTTAAGAGTGCTAACGAGACGCCTAATGAATGATTAATTGATATTACACTGTCATAGTAAAGATCTAGCAAACCCTGGTAGCTGATCACACAATGACACATAATCCCTCATCTGGCCCAAGGCAATCCAGAAAACCTGTTTAGCTGGCATCGTGACCCTTTTTTTAACTTATAAAGTTGATTTGGACAAATTGTAGACCCGACCAATTTAAATTAATGCACTTTTAATAAGTGATCATTAAAATGGTTATGTTAAATATAGCCAATTATATGCATGACTTCTTCCTAACAGTAGCTCCTATTCTCAAGGCTGCTTGCTTACTCCCTAACTACAGCCTGCAGGAGGAAACCTGATTATGCTGGATCCATACATTTCTGGGGTATTCATCAGCTTAATTAATGCTTCTTGACTGTGGTCCATGGAACCTGAATAGCCCAAGTGCTATCATTTGATGAGTGCAGGAATGCCATGGGGAGCCTTCATCCTCTACATAGCAGCTGGTAATAGGTGTCATAAGAAAGGGGTGCTATATCTGAGGCTGGGAGCCCCAATTTAACACATCCATAAATATACATTACTATAGTTATTACCTGGAACAAAGGCTAAAATATCAATTGACTGATAAGAATGTACTTATGATGTACTGCACAGAACCTGACATTGAACTTAAGTTTTGCTGTACAGTCTATTGTTCTATGTTCAACCATCATAAGGCTGATAAATGGCAGTCCTTGGTCATTTTCTGTGGAATTAAAGGTAGGCACTACCATGTGTAGAAAAATATCTTCCTTCTAACATCACATTTATCATAATATGATGACCTGCTACAAATTCTTGTAGCTCATATTAATCATTTTTAAAATATCTTCATATAGTTTAACTGATTTATATGAACAGCCACTGAAAATCTGCCAAATAGTAATAATAGTTGTAATAAAATGCTAATAAGGCTACATGCATGGGTGTCAGGGCTGCTGTTAGAAATCACGGGGCCCCATACAGGGCCCCCCTCAAATATATCAAAACAACATTTTCACAAAAAATATACTAAAATCATTCTTAGCAGACACAAAGATAACAGGGAAGCTGTGTGAATTAGCCCTTTTTTAATTTGTTTTTTACATTTTTGAACAAAAACATTTTATTATTTAAAAAAAAAAAAAAAAAACTTTTTGAAAAAAAATATTTTACAATTTTTACAATTTTTTTTTTTTACAATTTATATTTATCCAATAATTTTATTACATTTTACAAGTGATTACAACAATACAGGGTTACAATTTTTTTATTATTTTTATGGGTCAGGAAAGCCGTCAGCTGTGTCTCTCCCTGCAGCAGCTGAAAGTCGGCGGGAGGGAGAGAAACTGGTTTCCAGCTGCTGCAGAGTGTCACATAGATCTTTACTAAGTGTTGGAGCATTTTGCCTATGATTTTCATCGGATACCTGCACTCTGTAGAACTCTTATCATCTTTAAATAGAGGAGAAGATTTCATATATTTTTCACTGACACACATGAACTTTAAATTGTTTATTTGTAGCATTCACTCATGTTTTTGATACTTTTTCTTATATTTTTTTCACTGTATAGCCATACACAGTTTTGCTCATCCAGCGCTACACCTTTTTGTATATTTATATTTAGAGAGTCACATAGGGCATCCTGTAATTGCCCCTCCATCTGACCGCACTGATTTCCTCTGCTGTTTGGCCCCCCCTGTGAGCCCGGGCCCCCTACAGGAGGACTGGTGCCCCCCCTATCAGCAGCCCTGATAGGCGTGCACAGGGGGTGTGCCGGGGGTGCCTGGGCACACCATAATCACCCTGTGCAACGCAGATTCCCCCTGCTGATATTTCACCAAAGCTTCAAAAAAAAAATGTAAAAAATAATACAAAATATAAATAAAGTTGTAAAAAATACAAAAATAAAATACTAAAAATAAAAAACTACTGACACCATCCACTACCCTACTACATTTTAAATTTTTTACATTTATTTTGAGTGTGTGTGTGTGTAGATGTATCTATATCTATCTATCTATCTATCTAGACACACATATGTGTTTGCATTTTGGGGTGCACACCCTAATGCAATAGGCTGCGCACACCTATGGCTACATGCAAAATCAAATATTTTACTGATCATATAGGCAGGGTTTTCATTGCACGAAAGTTCCTGCGTAAATGATCAGCTAAAACAGCGTAAATAAATCACGTTTACAAGCATTTTTCATTTACTGATCTGAATGCAAATGCATTGTTTTTAAGGCCTCTTGCACGCTGCAGCTTGAAAAAAGCTCAGTTCATTTTTTATTTTTTATTGAGCTAAAATATAGCTCAATTAATGTGCCTATGCACGCAGCCACGTAAACAAGTCGTGCATTTCTCAGTAAAAAAGAAAAAAAACGTAGAAAAATCTGCATTTTTGGTCAGTAATTTACACCTCATTCACGCAAATGCTCATTTGCAAAAAAAAAAAAAAGGCTGAAAAAGTAGATGCTGAAATAGGAGTATCGTGTGCAAGAGGCTTAAGGCTCCATGCACACTAGGAGCAGAAAAAAACATCAGCGTTTTAGCTGGAAAAACGTGGCATAAAAAACGCAAATTGAGAGCACATTGTACAAAGTTGGCCTCATGCCCACTGACGTTTTTACAGCTGCGTTTTTTGCAGCTTAAAAACACCTGTCCATGTTATTGTAAATATAATTTTTTTTTTTTAAATAAATAAAAAATAAATAAAAAAAAACGTCGGAGCTAAAAACGCGTGTTTTTTGACGCTCGCGTTTTTTTCTGCCTAATTCTGACGCTGAGGAACGCACTGGTCCTGGGTTTTTTTTACAGCTTAAAAACGTCTATGCTATTTGCAGCTCAAAAACGTCTAGGTGGGCATGAAGCTATAGACTAACATGGACAGGCGTTTTTAAGCTGTAAAAAACGCTCAAAAACGCGGCTGTAAAAACGTCCGTGGGCATGAGGCCTAAGCAACTTTCTGAGCGTTTTTAAATGTTTGAGTTTACAGGCGTTTTTTGCACTTAACAACACTCCCCCTCTGCAAAAGTTAACTTCGAAATAATAAAAAAAACATTGAAACTTGACGTTCACAAGAGATAACAGGATTTTAGGAGCGATTGACTATTTTACAGCTCCTAAAACGCGATCGAGAAGGTTTTTTTTTCCTGCCTCTGAACGTACCCTGTCAGAATATGCCGGTAGTCGTCATAATGTGCAAAGACCCATAGAATACAATAGAAGTGCTTCTACAGGCAGGTGAAAAAAACGTCAAACGCCTGTAGAATCAACGTTTTTTTTTTTGCCAGTGTGCATGGAGACTTATAGAGATATTCAAAGGTGTGTAAACATGTGCTGCGTTCAGATCCGTAACACAAAAAAAAAAAATCTGCGTCTGAAGGCATGCGTATTTAGATATACCGGATGAAGGTGTTGGAAACAAATGCTAATTTTACACATTTAACAGATTAGCAAGTATTTACTGATCATTACGCAGAAACTTTTGTGCTAGAAAAAAACCTGTGTAATAAAATCAGTAGTATGTGTACGCTCATGTGAATGCTTACCATTTAATACATTTTTTTAAAATTATTAAAATTTTAACTTTTTTCAATACCAGAATGCATCTTTTTCATCTCTGTATACACAAATACATGCATTTACTTGTAAGAATGCATGTCCTCAGACGCAGATTTCTTTATTTTTGGTTTTGGATCTGAATTCCGTATATGTTTACACCCCTGTGTGCATGTCCCCATTGAAAACAATACACCTGCATTCAGATCTGCTAACAAAAAACATGAAATGCGATTTTTCATACCTATATGCATGAGGACTAAAGATGATATGTGTTTAGATAAGTGCTAAGTATTCTGGATATTATTTATTAAAGTGGAACTCTTACACTCACTGTTCATTCTCCCTCATCAGCAAATGATGCCGGTTTGCTTGTGCACCTTTGTACACAGAAAGTGTGTTTGCATTGGGAAACATGGCCATGCTCTGTAGACAATCTCTGGGATGAAGCTTACTTTGAGCGCTCAGGTTACAAGTAAAGGCTGGTTCTGAACAATTTCCAGCACTGTATAAACAATGGGAATATGTTAAAAAAAAAAAAATGTAGAACATAAAAAAAAAACAATTAAACTTTACATTTTTAAAGGAAATTAAAATGAATCCTTCTATTTGCAAAAGCTGATTATAACCACATTGGTGAAATTATAGGAAATTACAATATTTTATGACTTTTTACAATTTTACAAACACAAACTAAATTTTATTAAATTTTTTTACTAAATTGCTTTAAAATTTTGTCCATTTTTCAAATTTTCAAAGCTTTTTGAAATGTATAAATACACATGTATGTTTCCACACACTTGCCATCATTAATACTGTACATGACAAACCTGAACTTACACATTTATTAAGTCGTTCCTGTCGGCTGGTCGCATATACGCAGCCTCGGGGCAGGCGGGTTTTAACACCGGGCGGCCACATATATACTGTACATCTATAGGGAACGGTTTACTGCGCTGATAGTATGCTCATTGTGCACTTCCAGCACAGTAACTAAAATACCATAGGAAGCTCCCAATGCATATTTGCGATCTGAAGCTTCCAATCATGTGACCACTGGGACAGCCAATCACAGCGGTCACATGACTGGAATACCCACCTCCGCGCATTTAGATTCTCTTAAAGAGCCAAGGGGAAGCAGTAAGAAGGGTTAAAGCAATGCTGTATCCTGGCCTAGGCCAACAAGGCCCAGGCCTAGGGCAGCACTTTGCAGGGGGGCAGCATGGAAAGAGTCCCCGCCGGCTTGTGCTACACTGTTAGTGTAACGTAAGCTGCTTCTAATTTTGACTGTCCTATCATCCTGGACCACAGACCTTCCTCAATGTGCTATATGTTTTCTGCTGCACCATTGGCATGGTTATATCTTCTTATTTCTCTCCATAAAATTTTTAGAAATTTGTGCTTAAAGTAGAACTATAGGCAACACTTTTTTTTGTTCATTTTGGATAGAGTAAGGGAGGGTTATGTCAGTTTATTTTTTATCATCCCTGTCCCATTGCAGAGATTTCCCCTCACTTCCTGCCAAACAAGAAGTGAGAGGAAATCTATGCAAATTAAGGGAATCCATTGCCCCCCAGGCCCTAAGAACTAGTGTCCCCACTCGAAAAAGGGGTGTGGCCTTGACAGGGAGGGGTGGGTCATATTTAAATTAGGGGGTGCACGAGTTTAGTCAAGCCTAGGGCAGCACAAAACCTAAATACACTACATGGTTAAAGTAGTTGTAAAGACTCAAGTTTTTTTTACCTTCATGCATTCTATTCATGAACCTAAAAAATCCTCTGTGTTCAGCAATGCCTCAGCCCTCCAAAGTCTTACCTGAGCCCCATCTTGATCCAGTGGTGTGCAGAACAGCCTCGGCTCTCCTGGGTCTCTCCCTCCACATTGGCTGAGACAGCAGCAGTAGCCATTGGCTCCCACTACTGTCAACTTACAGCCAGTGAGCCAATGAGAAGAGAGTGGGGGCGGGGCCGAGCCTCGCTCTGTCTGTGAAAATCATTAGTCAGTCACTAGCATTAATACAGCAGTTTTTGTTTTTCTGAGTCCCCCATAACATAGTTTTATCCAAACCAAACTGTCAAACCATCAAATGGCTGGTGTCATATCGGATCACATGTGCAGCATCATGGCAACTGCAGATAAAACAGAGGTTAAAATAGTTGTAAAGGCTCAAGTTTTTTTTTACCTTAATGCATTCTAAGCATGGATGTAAAAAACCTTCTTTGTGCATGAGCCTCCCCAGCCCCCTCATACTTACCTGAGCCCCATCTTGATCCAGTGGTGTGCATGAGGGCAGCGGCTCTCCTGGGTCTCTTGCTCCTCATTGGCTAAAACAGCAGTGGAAGCCTACTGTCAATCACAGCCAGTGAGACAATGAGGAGACAGTGGGGGCAGGGCCGAGCCATGCTCTGTGTTTCAATAAACACACAGAGCAGCAGCTCAGGAGTGAGTCTACTTGGGTGCCCCCATAGCAAGCTGGTTGCTGTGGGGGCAGGTGGGAGGAGCCAGGAGCGCCGGCAGGGGATTCAAGAAGAGTAGGGTCTGGGTTTCTCCGTGCAAAACCATTACACAGAGCAGGTAAGTATAACATGTTTGTTATTTAACAAATATCTGCCTTTAATATCACTTTAAGCAGCAGATTCCTTGGCTTTAAAGGATAGGTCCTGCTTTAAGGACTTTTAGAAAGAGACAAACAAATTTTAGCCCAAATCCAGCTAACACTTTTAAAACAATTACAGCAACTTTTTTTTACATAGCAAAATAGGTTTTAACCACATGATTAAAAGCTGGTAGTTGTAAGCACACCTGTCAATAATAAATGGTTTGTTCCAACCCCTCAAACTGATACCTTTGCTGAACAACTTGGCATATTGAAGGAAGTGGAAAAATAACAGATCTCCTGGCAGGATCAACAGATAATAAAATGATGTTACGAGGACCCAGAAAAAAAAAAAAACTACCATGTTAATGCTACTGACAATCTACATTATATAGGTCATTTTTAATTTTGCCGTAAAAATAAGACTAAAAAGCAAGTATTGCAAATGCACGGATGTGCGTATGAGTATGAGTCTACATTCACATGGGTGTACAAGTTTTACTGATCTGCATAATGATCAGTAAATACTTGTGTAAAATTGTCAGTTTTTTCCCCCAATACCTGTACCTGGCATATGTGTATACATATGTCCTCAGATGCAGATTTTTGAATTATGTGTTAAATATCTGAATTTAGTGCATGTTTGCGCGCCTTTGTGAATGTTTTCATTGAAAACAATGCAGCTGCGTTCACATACGTAATAAAAAAATGCTTGTAAACACATTTTTTATGGCCATGTGAGTGAAGCCTAATGCCCCATACACACGATCGTTTTTCATGCCGTTAAAAATGCCATTTTTAAAAATGGGCATTAAAACCGATCGTGTGTATGCTCCAGAGCATTTTTAACGACGTGAAAAACGGGCATTAAAAATTTCGAACATGCTCTATTTTTTCACGTTGTTTTTCATGACGTTTTTTTTTAACGACGTGAAAAACGGTAGTGTGTATGCTTTCACGAGGAGAAAAAAAACGCGCATGCTCAGAATCAAGTATGAGATGGGAGCGCTCGTTCTGGTAAAACTAGCGTTCGTAATGGAGATAGCACATTCGTCACGCTGTAACGGACTGAAAAGCACGAGGCTGAAAAGTGCGAATCGTCGCTCAACAAACTTTACTAACATGAAGGGTGGCGCCATCCGAACGGAACTTCCCCTTTATAGTGCCGTCGTACGTGTTGTACGTCACTGCGTTTTGCTCGATCGTTTTTTTTAATGATCGT
This sequence comes from Rana muscosa, assembly GCA_029206835.1. Lineage (NCBI taxonomy): Eukaryota > Metazoa > Chordata > Amphibia > Anura > Ranidae > Rana > Rana muscosa. The sequence goes on along the minus strand of CM055122.1, from coordinate 682,042,214 downwards.
GTGTACGCAAGACAGGCTTGAGAGGAAACATGAAAAAAAACGACAAGAAAAACGTTGGTTTAAAAAATGGCATGAAAAACGATCGTGTGTACGCCGCATAAGGCCTTGTTCACACAGGGATGGTGTGCAGTGCACTCTATTAATATGGATAGGAGAAGCCGCGCTTAATACTCCAAATAATTAAATAAGTATATTTGATTATAGAACATATATCATGCTTCAGTAATAAAAATGGTGAGATGGATTCTTCTAGTATTGACACCACATTGAATCACTCTACGAAGTGCACCACCACCTATAGAAAAACTTGCTTACCAGATGGCAAGCAAAACCAGGAATGTGGCTTTAGCCCAGCCAAGGCCTTTGCTTGCACAGAAGATCATGGAAATAAGCCCTGGGTAGATGGCTGTATTGGTTGTCCACACACCGACACCCCTGTACAGTCCGTGGTCGTTATGTTCAGCAATGAACTCAGCAATAAACCCATAAAGAGAAACTCACCATAGCGTAATATTGTCCAGCTAGATATTTATTTAGATAAAACAGTATTGCACTTACATTTGCAGAGTTTAAAATCACGCATAAAAATACAGAGTCGGCCGACTACAAACAAACTCCCGTCCTCCTAGTGATACAGCGTGGTGACGTCAGCACGTATCCTCCTCCAGACGCGTTTAGTCATATGTGACGTTGTCAATTAATATGCGTATAAGAACTCTAATATTTTATTTGATGGTACTGTTCAAATTATATGCAACAACCTATAGCACACTTAAAAAAAGACAGCAATGCTTAGGAATTAAAGCATATATTTAAATTTTAAATTCATGGCACCACAATACTTTTGTTGCTGCTGTTTCGGTACTGCAACAAATTAATACCATTTGAAGCCTACACTGGTAAGTTAGAGCCAAAGTATACACCCAGTAAAGTACCGTATTTATCGGCGTATAAAACGCGCCGGCGTATAACACGCACCCCAAGTTTAGGAGGGAATTTTAAGGGAAAAAACTTTTAGGAGGGAAATTCAAGGAAAAAAAACTTACATTTAAATGCAGCATGCAGCCTTGCCCAGTGTCCATCTGCAGCCTTGCCCAGTGACCATCTGTCCATCTGCAGCCTTGCCCAGTGTCCATCTGTCCATCTGCAGCCTTGCCCAGTGTCCATCTGTCCATCTGCAGCCTTGCCCAGTGTCCATCTGTCCATCTGCAGCCTTGCCCAGTGTCCATCTGTCCATCTGCAGCCTTGCCCAGTGTCCATCTGTCCATCTGCAGGCTTGCCCAGTGCCTTTGCAGCAGTGTCAGTCTCGGCGTTTTTTTAAATTTGGCGCGATTTCTGTGGAGAGGAGCGAGCGGGGCCGAGTGTACTTCGGCTAGACTCGGCTCCTCTCGCAGTCCCGCCCATCTCCACTGACTGCGCCGCTGACAGAGAAAGCCGAGTGTACTTTGTCTAGACTCGGCTCTGCTCACAGTCAGGGGCAGGACTGCGAGAGGAGCCGAGACTAGCCGAAGTACACTCGGCTTTCTCTATGTCAGCGGCGCAGTCAGAGATGGGCGGGACTGCGAGAGGAGCCGAGTAAAGCCGAGTGTACTTCGACTTCGGCTCCGCTCGCTCCTCTCGCTCGTTTCAGCAGGGGAATCGGCGGAGTATCGGCGTATAGCACGCACCCACGATTTTCCCCTTATTTTAAGGGGAAAAAGGTGCATGTTATACGCCGATAAATACGGTAAGTGTCACCCATATAGTTCAGGGGATTAAGTGTGGTTAAAGAACAGTTGGTCATAGGGTCCTGGCTTGAGTTTAGGGTTGGTTAAGTGTTCAGAATTTTATTTTGTAAGGTTAGGTTAGGGTTAACGTTTAGGGGTAGGCTGGTTAGCAGGAAAGACAAATGAAATCTTAGGTGTAAGGTGACAACACTAGGTGTAAGGGATACAGGAATAGTTAAGGGGGAGGCATGGGTGATGGTAAAGTGATAATAGGGTCATTTTGATTTTTGTTTAATGTCAGGGTTCAGGTTCTTAACAGCTTCAGCCCCGGACCATTTCGCTGGCCAAAGACCAGGCCACTTTTTGCGTTTCGGCACTGCTTCGCTTTAACTGGCAATTGCGCGGTCATGCGACATGGCTCCCAAACAAAATTGACATCCTTTTTTTCCCACAAATAGAGCTTTCTTTTGGGGGTATTTGATCACCTCTACGGTTTTTATTTTTTGTGCTATAAACAAAAATAGAGTGACAATTTTGAAAAAAATGCAATATATTTAACTTTTTGCTATAATAAATATCCCCAAAAAATATATATAAAAAAACTTTTTTTTTTCCTCAGTTTAGGCCGGTATGTATTGTTCTACATATTTTTGGAAAAAAAAATTGCAATAAGCGTTTATTGATTGGTTTGCGCAAAAGTTATAGCGTCTACAAAATAGGGGGTCGTTTTATGGCATTTTTATTAATCATTTTTTTTTACTAGTAATGTTGGCGATCAGCGATTTTTATTGTGACTGCGACATTATGGCAGACACATCGGACACTTTTGACACCATTGTCGTTTTTTCAGCGATCAGTGCTATAAAAATGCACTGATTACTGTAAAAATTACACTGGCAGTGAAGGGGTTAACCACTAGGTGGCGCTAAAGGGGTTAAGTGTGACCTAGGGAGCGATTCTTACTGTTAGGGGGCGTGGCTACCAGTGACACGTCACTGATCACCGTTCCCGATCACGGAAACAGTGAGATCAGTGACATGTCACTAGGCAGAACAGGGGGCTGCCTTGTTTACAGGAAGTGATGTCACCTACGGACAGGTGGTTTCTAGATAGAAGAAAGTTTGCAGGAAGAAGAGAAGGAGATCTTTGCAATCGACTGCAGAGGAGTGACGCTTGGATTTCTCTGGATTTTCCCCTGGGATTGCGGATGGGCTCAATTGTTTCTTACCTCTGATCTAATTTATGGTATCACCATTGGACTTCATATTTTTTCATTATTATGTGTGGATCTGTATCACCATTGGACTTCATATGATATTTTTTCATTATTATATGTGGATTTGTTTTTCACTGACTTTCACTGTTTGGTCAATTCACATTAGCACACTTGTTCTTCCTTTTTATCCTTGTTTACAAAGGCATCCCCCTGTTCTGCCTTTGCCGACCGCAATCGAGGGCCCAGGAACATCAAGTTCCCGGGACCCGCGAGCACACGCGCGAGGCAGGCCACGCGTGCCCGCTGGGTGGCAAATTTAAAGGGACGTATATATACGCTCCTTTTGCCTGCCCGTGCCATTCTGTCGACGTACATCTGCATGCGGCGGTCGGCAAGTGGTTTTTAAACAATGGCACAGTGTTAAAATGTATAAACACCATCTTAAAAGTGCATATTTATAATGTGTGATTTTAATTTCAGCCTAAAAAAAAGGAGCAGAATGCCAAACAACACTACATGCGAGCTAGTGAAGCCCTACGTTCGGCACACAAACTACTTACACTTAACCGTACACCTGACAATATACACACCTGGAAAAAAGCCAAACGAGAATTCGATCTATGGGCTGAGCAGCAAGAAATGACTAAAACCTCCTATTCTAATTTACACTTTCATAGGTTTGGTAACAAGACGGGCAAACTATTGGCGAAACTCTGCATGGGACAAAGACGACCTACCCATATCTCTGCACTGAAAAATTCTGCTGGCACACTGGTTACCACACCTACCGAAATTAGTAAACTACTAGCTGAATATTACACTACTCTATACTCGGCGGACCCAAATGACCAACCTACTGCCGAAGCCCTTCTAGCTAAAATCTGCTTGCCCAAACTTCAGAAGGACCATTTAGCTGCTCTTAACGCGCCCATCACAGTCGAGGATATTCAACTGACGATCAAATCTTTGGCGTCTGCTAAAGCCCCAGGCCCGGATGGCTACACGGCTGAATTTTATAAGCTAACTAAGGACTTTATTCCCGACACCCTTAAACATGTGTATGCAGCCATGCGGGAGGGGGGCCCCTATCTCCCTACAGGAACACAGGCACACATTAGACTAATCGCCAAAAAAGGTAAGGACCCCTCACTTCCAGGATCATACCGCCCAATCTCATTGATCAATGTGGATGTCAAAATACTATCCAAGATAATTGCGTCACGCTTAGCCCACCTACTCCCCTCTTTGTTACACCCGGCACAATCAGGATTTGTTCAGGGACGCTCGGCCACCCTAAACATACGCAAGGTTCTGATGGCGCTAGAATATGCTAGATCGAACCCTGAACAAGACATAGCTATAATATCACTAGACGCCGAAAAGGCTTTTGACAATATCAGTTGGTCCTGGCTATTTGGAGTGATGGCGGACTTTGGTTTTTCGGGTCCAATTGTGCGTTTTTTACAGCGAATGTACGAATTCCCAACTGCGCGTCTGGTCACCCCCGACTTTATCTCGGATACGATCCCCCTGACAAAAGGAACTAGACAGGGATGCCCCCTCTCCCCTCTACTTTTCAACATCGCTATCGAACCTTTATCTAGACTACTCAACTCACCTGACGGGGTCAGTGGCATCCCAATAGGCAACCAAACTCTCCGTTCCGCACTATTTGCGGACGACATATTATTATTCTCCACCCAACCCCTCACGGACTTTGACAGACTCCGGCAACTCTTTCATACTTTCCGACAGTGCTCAGGGTTTCGAATTAACTTTGACAAAAGCGAAGTTCTATCACTTCACCCCAAGATGTCTGACAAATGGCGACACCAATCTCCTTTTGCCATAGCAACGCAACAAATTACGTATCTGGGCATTAACATCGGCCGAGAACCTTCCACTTTATATACACTTAACTTCCCACCGCTAATATCAAAAGTTGTAAAGGAGCTGGAAGCATGGGCAGCCCTCCCCTCGCTCTTTGGGAGATGTCACCTTTTTAAAATGGTGTCGTTTGCTTGCCTACTCTACCCTATGCAGACCATACCTCTTTTATTAAAACACTCTGATGTTAAAAAAATCCATGGGGCACTGTTTGCCTTTATATGGTCTCGCAAAAAATCACGCATTGCTCTACAAAAACTGTGTCTTCCGAAGTCTGAAGGGGGGCGGGCCTGCCCAGTATACGTTTTTACAATCTCGCCTGCCTACTCAGGCAGGGCCTTGACTGGTTATCTGGCAGCTCTAGATACTCCAATACCATGCTCGAGGGTGCCTCAACCTTTCCATATGCCTTACCAGCCATTCTCCACTCAAATCCTAACAAACTACCAATACACCTTAGATCGAGTATACTCATCAAGAACACAATTATAGCCTGGAGAGAGGTGCGGAGATTACTGGGGTTACCCTCCAGTATTTCTTGCTATCTGCCAATCCTAGGCAACCCTATGTTTCTCCCTTCCACCCTACACAAAGCCTTTGAACAATGGAACGCTAAGGGTCTTACCAACGTTACCTCTATGTACCTCAATACCCTTGGCGACTTCAAATCCTTCCGAACCTTATCAAGGGAATTCTCTCTACCAGCGACACACGTTTTCTTCTACCACCAATTGGTCATTTATTTACGCTCATGCTACAGACCTGGAACGGATCCCCTCCGAAAATCCTTCATTGATACTGTACTAGGCAGAGACGATTACTCCATTTCCAGCCTATACTCTCACCTTATTGACCATCAGACTGCCAAATTCCATCTTAAACCATTCCAGAAATGGTCCCAAATATTTGAGGACGAAGACATTTCGGAGAAAATCCTTGAGGGATACAGACAAGTTCACAAACTTACCATATCCGAAACATGGCGTGAGACGCAATTCAAAATTATTCACAGAGCATACTACCCTTTCCGTATCAACAAGGCAGAACCAGCTCAAGAGCGGTGCCCCTGGTGTTTCACGCCGCATCCTACACTGCTTCACCGCCTCTGGGAGTGCCAACCCATCATTGCATACTGGGACTCTGTTCTGAACTTTATCTACAAGATCACTAAAATACGGATCCCAAGACATTACCTTATATGTTTATTTGGCAGTGAACCATCCCTATCCACGCCACCAACAAAGACTCCGCTTCGCATCTCCCACTGGACGCATATCTGCCTCCTGGTGGCCCGCAGGACTATCATGTCTCACTGGATCAACTCAACACCGCCAAAACTACTGGCGTTAAAAAAAGCCCTCTTATCGCTTTTCTATCTGGAAAGGTTGGACACTATTGTGTTGAACTTTCGCTCCACCTCACGATTCTTTACGAGATGGCGGAAATTCATGGAACACACGTTCGCCCAAAAGGATCTACAAAAACTCATGCAACCGTTCCGCTATACAGATTGGTATCTCAAACGAGACCTTACAAACTCCCTAGGCAACCTTAAATTATCGAATCTGTCTGACCCCTCTGCATTTATGCCGCCCTGAACCATGAAAACATGTCTTCATGGCTCCTTGACGTTCTTGATTCTTTCAGACCCTCATCTGTTTTCTCCACCCACCGCTGCTTCTACAGCCAGTTTCATATCCGAGGTTATAACATTTTTATTTAATTTTTAATTTTTTTGATACCCCAAACGTTGCTTCCGCTCCTAAAGGCACTAGGTTTTGTACTGCCTTATCATCCTGTTGCTGTAATATTGTTTTAAACGGGTAATCACTGTGCTATTGATTTGGGTTTTTTTTTTTTTTTATCTATATTATTATTATTATTATTTTATTTATTTTTTTCTTCTCCCTCTTTGTTTCCTGTTTCCTTTTCGTTTATATTTTACATGACTGTATGTGAGTCGAAATTCATTTACCAAGCACTAATGTAATGTAAAAAACCCAATAAACATTTAAAAAAAAAAAAAAAAAAAAAAAAGGAGCATGTATATTGGCTGTGTGGTAGGAATTAGAAAAGTTTGACTGCAAGCAACCTTGGGCATACATTTAAACATATGCATGTTAGCAGGTTATAGAATCATAAATATCAATGTATGCTCCATTTATGTCAAATTCATTTTTACTGCATTATTATTTATTCTATTAATATATTTAATACATTGTTTTCTAATTGCCTAAGAAGGTGAGTGACATAACAGAGCTGACAGCTTTCAAATACATATAGGCATAAATATAATAATTCTGTGTATCATAAAACAATGCAATTTCTATATAGTTAGCTATTTTTTTTAGTAGTATGAATATGTAGGCAAATGAAAATAATAAGTGCAGATACTTATGTAGCACACAGACCCCTCTTCCTACCTTCGGCTCACTTGTAAGAAAAGGGGCACACCGTACCACATGCCCGTACCCTCCTGTGTGAAGAGGTTGAGCGGTGTAAATGTAACTGGGTCTCTATGGCCAGGTTCTCCAGAGAATGGTTCCCATCTTTACTGCAATAAAGACAAGTCTCTATTTCCACAATAACTCCAAGGTCCACACCAGTTGCAACTCCAACGTAGAGTTTATTTTCTCATATGCATAGTCATTAGATAGAAAAGGATGGATGGAGAACAGGACAGCAAGAGGTGTTGGAGTAGGTCCATGCACAAACAAAGACATTCCACTACCTGTCTCTTCAAGTAGTCTCAGCTCACCCGGATAGTCCCCCATTAGAGTGGATCCTAGCAGCCGGAGTGATGCTCGAATTGGATGACACGCAGTCTCTGCACAAACTCTGCCATAGACCTGGTGAACTTTGGATCTCTGCCACAGACCTGGTGAACTTTGGGTCTCTGCCACAGACCTGGTGAACTTTGGTTCTGGTATTAGGCCTCTTTCAGGGAGATGACATCCCTCCAGAGAGTTACCGGGCCCCTTCCTTCACTGTGATCTCTCACCAGTCCCTCGGAACGGTCCTCCCCCGGCCTCCTCTTCCAGATACGGGTCTCCTCGCAAGGCAGCACCCTGGGATTCCTCTTCTCTCCGTGGGCTCCAGTCGAAGGTGCTGGACCCAAGACCTTCAGTTGCAGCCCCAGGGCTAAAGGTGCCTGGGACTGATCCGCCAGTGTACCGGGCCAGGAACCCCACCCCAGGGCTAAAGGTGCCTGAGGTGGCCCACGAACGAAACAACACACTCCCCGGGGTCGGACCCCTGGGAACTCACACCCCACAGGCAGGGTCTGCCCCTTTTATATCCTCTCCCGGCACAGCAGGCCGACACGCCCACCATACCACCGCCGAGAGGGGACATCCAAGGCACAGCACTATACCAGCTGTTCAACCCTAGCCTCCGATGGCAGCGCCATCAACAGGCCACAGGGAACTATACACCAGTATCCCACCTGTAGTATAAAACGGTTTAGCAAAGCCCTATCAAATAGTGTGTTTGAGTACAACTACCACTCAAACATTCCCCTAGATGTGAAGACCCTGCTACACTTATTTATAGTGGTAGTAAACTCACGGTCATTATTTTTTCCTACAGGTAAGCTTATAATAAAGCTTACCTGTAGGTAAAATAAATATCTCCTAAATAGCAGATATTCTAGCCAGCAGAAGCCAGTGACGTCACCGGCGCATGCGCTTTGAAGGAACAGCATACCTGTGCCGTTCCTTCAGCAATGTGTGCTGCAGCCAAAACTCCCTGCGCAGGAGTGACGCAGTGACATTATCGCGTCTTGAGCCAGTCAAGCGGCCGCTGCGGACGAACCCGGAAGAAAGACCAGGGGAAGATGGAAGCGTCTACAGCGGTGATAGTGCGCCGCTGGAGGGCTTCATTTTCAAGTAAGTTCTTCATAATGTGCTAGTATGCGATGCATAATAGCTCATTATGGCTTTACCTTGCAGGGGGGAATGTTTTTTTCATTTTTATTTTTTTGCGTTTATTGTGCCATACCACTTTAATTTGCAGATAAATTCAACCAACAACACATTTATATTTTTTAATATTAACAAATAATTGTGGGAAACATTATGGAAAGTATTTTATTCTATTGTAAATCCTCTGTTTATTAGACCCTGTAAATGGAAATACCATGATACTATCATTGGAAAGTTTGCTCAGCTAGGTATGCCAGTACATTTGACATCAATGTGCCTGTGATTTGCGCTTGTTTCATTTTAGGCCTCATTCATGTCCATTCTGGGGCAAACCCTTATGCCGCGTACACATGACCGTTTTTCATGACGAGAAACATGCCATTTTTTAAATTGGTCGTGAAAAACGGTCGTGTGTAGGCTCCAGAGAATTTTTTGCGACGAGAAAAATGGGCAATAAAAATTTAGAACCTACTCTATTTTTTCTCGTCGTTTTTTACGTCGTCGTTTTTCTCGTTGTGAATCTGACACACTGCTACACCGATCTCGGTAAAGAGCCTTCGACGGAGGCTCTTTACCACGTGATCAGCCGTGTCCAGTCACAGCTGATCACAATGTAAACAGGAAGATCGGCTCTTCCTCACTTGCATCTGACAGACACGAGTAGAGGAGAGCCGATCGGCGGCTCTCCTGACAGGGGGGGTTCACTCTGATTGTTTTAATATTTTTTATTTTAATTTTAATTAATATTTTTTACTAGTAATGGCGGCATTCAGCGAATTTTAGCGGGACTGCGACATTGCTGCGGACAAATCTGACACTAAGTGACACTTTTTGGGGACCAGTGACACCAATACAGTGATCAGTGCTAAAAAAAAAAAAACGCACTGACACTGTATAAATGACACTGGCAGGGAAGGGGTTAACATTAGGGTTAAGTGTGTTCCCTATGAGTGCTTTCTAACTGTGGGGGGAGTGGATGCACTGGAGAAAAAGAGGCATCTGTGTTTCAGCTTAGCTGAAACACAAGATCTCTCTTTTACTCTCTGACAGAACAGCGGTCTGCCTTGTTTACATAAGCACACTGCCGTTCTGCCTTTCCTCCTGAAAGATCGGCGGGTCGCAATCACAGCAGGAGTGGTGCTCCAGTGGCGTGCGCCCGCCCCCTAGATGACGTGTACAAAATACTGCCAACCTGCCCCAGTATATATGCGGTGGGCTGTCCGGAAGCGGTTAAAAAAGCTTAAGTTAGAAGCTGATTAGCTACTATGCACAGGTGCCCCAGTGAATTGTAAAATGTAGGTGCCATGTGGAGTAAATACTGCAGTGTCCTTCATAGAGGGTTTCACTCTTCATTGTAAATAGAATCTTTGTAAGATTTTTATGCACTCATAAATATGTCACTTAAAAAATGTTTGTTAGTAAGTATGAGCTTTTAACACTGCAGTCACTACAAAATGCATTGAACGGTATTAATCCCTTAAGAAACCCCAAATTAAGTCTACCTAAACCCAAAACCGACATGATATGATCAAAAGATGTAACGCAACCTCTAACTGCAGTACATAACATCAAAAATGAAATAACTTAAATGTCCTAATAGAAAAATCCAAAACAGAAGTTGAAAATTTACAATGCCTTGAAAAAGTATTCAAACCCCTTAAAATTTTCCACATTTTGTCATGTTACAACAAAAAATGTAAATATATTTTATTGGGATTTTATGTGATGGACCAACACAAAGTGGCACATAATTGTGAAGGGGAAGGAAATCGATAAATGGTTTTCATTTTTTTTTACAAATAAATATGTGAAAAGTGTGGTGTGTATTTGTATTCAGCCCCCCTGAGTCAATACTTTACAAAGTATTAACTCGGGGGGGGGGGGGGGGCTGAATACAAATACACGCCACACTTTTCACATATTTATTTGTAAATTTCGCTGCAATTACAGCTGCAAGTCTTTTTGGGGATGTCTCTACCAGCTTTGCACATCTAAAGAGTGACATTTTTGCCCATTCTTCTTTGCAATATCTCAAGCTCTGTCAGATTGGATGGAGAGCGTCTGTGAACAACAATTTTCAAGTCTTGCCACAGATTCTCCATTGGATTTAGGTCTGGACTTTGACTGGGCCATCCTAACACATGAATATGCTTTGATCTAAACCATTCCATTGTAGCTCTGGCTGTATGTTTAGGGTCGGTGTCCTGCTGGAAAGTGAACTTCCTCCCCAGTCTCAAGTCTTTTGCAGACTCTTAACAGGTTTTCTTCTAAGATTGCCTTTTATTTGGCTCCATCCATCTTGTGTTGCCAGTAACACACTTCCTAACTTAGGGTGGCTCCACTCACTCCTGCACTCTATCTATGGAGGAGCAATGTAGCCACCCTTCAACAGGAGCATTGTCAACCTACGGAGAGGGTAGTATAGCTCGCAGATTAGACTTTACACATATGTGACAAACACCTTAAAGCTGAACCCCAGCTAACACTTTTAACCAGTTAAAGACCGCCCTATAGCAGATTTACTGCTACATGGCGGCCCTCTTGTGCAGAATCACATATATACAGTGGGTACGGAAAGTATTCAGACCCCCTTAAATTTTTTCACTCTTTGTTATATTGCAGCCATTTGCTAAAATCATTTAAGTTCATTTGTTTTCCTAATTAATGTACACACAGCACCCCATATTGACAGAAAAACACAGAATTGTTGACATTTTTGCAGATTTGATAAAAAATAAAAACTGAAATATCACATGATCCTAAGTATTCAGACCCTTTGCTCAGTATTTAGTAGAAGCACCCTTTTGATCTAATACAGCCATGAGTCTTTTTGGGAAAGATGCTACAAGTTTTTCACACTTGGATTTGGGGATCCTCTGCCATTCCTCCTTGCAGATCCTCTCCAGTTCTGTCAGGCTGGATGGTAAACTTTGGTGGACAGCCATTTTTAGGTCTCTCCAGAGATGCTCAATTGGGTTTAAGTCAGGGCTCTGGCTGGGCCATTCAAGAATAGTCACAGAGTTGTTGTGAAGCCACTCCTTCGTTATTTTAGCTGTGTGCTTAGGGTCATTGTCTTGTTGGAAGGTAAACCTTCGGCCCAGTCTGAGGTCCTGAGCACTCTGGAGAAGGTTTTTGTCCAGGATATCCCTGTACTTGGCTGCATTCATCTTTCCCTCGATTGCAACCAGTCGTCCTGTCCCTGCAGCTGAAAAACACCCCCACAGCATGATGCTGCCACCACCATGCTTCACTGTTGGGACTGTATTGGACAGGTGATGAGCAGTGCCTGGTTTTCTCCACACATACCGCTTAGAATTAAGGCCAAAAAGTTCTATCTTGGTCTCATCAGACCAGAGAATCTTATTTCTCACCATCTTGGAGTCCTTCAGGTGTTTTTTAGCAAACTCCATGCAGGCTTTCATGTATCTTGCACTGAGGAGAGGCTTCCGTCAGGCCACTCTGCCATAAAGCCCCGACTGGTGGAGGGCTGCAGTGATGGCTTTCTCCCATCTCCCGACTGCATCTCTGGAGCTCAGCCACAGTGATCTTTGGGTTCTTCTTTACCTCTCTCACCAAGGCTCTTCTCCCCCAATAGCTCAGTTTGGCCGGACGTCCAGCTCTAGGAAGGGTTCTGGTCGTCCCAAACGTCTTCCATTTAAGGATTATGGAGGCCACTGTGCGCTTAGGAACCTTAAGTGCAGCAGAAATTTTTTTGTAACCTTGGCCAGATCTGTGCCTTGCCACAATTCTGTCTCTGAGCTCTTCAGGCAGTTCCTTTGACCTCATGATTCTCATTTGCTCTGACATGCACTGTGAGCTGTAAGGTCTTATATAGACAGGTGTGTGGCTTTCCCAATCAAGTCCAATCAGTATAATCAAACACAGCTGGACTCAAATGAAGGTGTAGAACCATCTCAAGGATGATCAGAAGAAATGGACAGCACCTGAGATAAATATATGAGTGTCACAGCAAAGGGTCTGAATACTTAGGACCATGTGATATTTCAGTTTTTCTTATTTAAATCTGCAAAAATTTCAACAATTCTGTGTTTTTCTGTCAATATGGGGTGCTGTGTGTACATTCATGAGGGAAAAAAATGAACCTAAATGATTTTAGCAAATGGCTGCAATATAACAGAGTGAAAAATTTAAGGGGTCTGAATACTTTCCGTACCCACTGTATTTATTGTATGTGATCTTGCACTTTTGCCGGCGTGCCGCTTATGCTGTGATTACGCACAGCAGAAGCTGGATGTCCACCGGCACCCACTGATTCTTCGAGCAGAGACACAGGACGAAGATTTAAACAAGGCAGATTTCCGCTCTGGCAGAGGGGGAAGGGATGGATTTTATAAAATAAAATCCAACATTTCCCTGAGTAAAAGCAGCCAACATAGTACAGTAAAACACTGGCTAGGCACACAGTTAACCCTTTGATTCCTCTAGATGTTTAACTCCTTCCCAGCCAGTGTCAGTAGTACAGTGACAGTGCATATTTTTAGCACTGATCACTGTATTAGTTCCCACAAAGTGTAAAAAGTGTCAGTTAGTGTCTGACTGTTCATCGCAATATTGCAGTCCCGCTATAAGTTGCTGATCGCCACCATTACTAGTATAAAAAAATAAAATAAAATAAAATTCCAGTATATATACACACCATAGTTTGTAGACGCTATAACTTTTTCTCAAACCAATCAATATATGCTTGTTGGGATTTTTTTTACCAAAAATATGTACAGGCATACCCCGCTTTACGGACACTCACTTTACGTACACTCGCGAGTACGTACACCCGCGAGTGTACGTAAAGTGCCTCACAAGGACAAACATTCCTGCACTATCAGCCGCAGTAGAAGGAATTGAAGCTCTAAGCATGTAGCCTACCCTATTCCAGTGTGCTCTTCCTGTTTCCTGGCCGTCTCCCCACCTCCGATGACATCACATCCACTCTGTGGTTCTTCCAGCTTCCCTGTCAGCCACAGAATGCCATCCAGCCTCTCCACAGCACTGTCTTCTGTGCACAGCACGATGTCCGGGGGATGGATTGGAGCGGGCCCCCCCTTGCATCAGATGAGCCTAATTACATGTGAGTGTTTCCCTGACACCCCCACTAAAGCCCCTGATGCCCCACAACAGCCCCTGGCGCCACCACTAGAGGCCCTGACTCCCTCACTACAGCCTAGAAGTGAAAAAATGTATTGCTTCACTTTAAGTACATTTTCGTTTTACATACATGCTCTGGTCCCGTTGTGTACTTAAAAGTGGGGTATGCCTGTACTTATTGGCCTAAATTTATGAAGAAATTCGATTTTTGTCAATTTTCTTTGTAGGATATGTTTTATCGCAGAATATGCTTTTTTCCAAAATTGACGGTCTTTTTTTGTTTAGAGCACAAAAAATTAAAAATACAGAGGTGATCAAATACCCCCAAAAGAAAGCTCTATTTGTGAGAACATTTTTATTTCGGTACAGCTTTGCCTGACCGTGTCAGTTGAAGTAACGCTGTGCCGTATCGCTAAAAATGGCCTGGTCGTGAAAGGGGTTAATCTTCAAGTGGTTTAGCAGTTACCTAAGCAATGTTTTTTCCTATGGGGTTTTATCTATATAAGTAAAAGCTGATCATTGTAAGCACCCCTGTCAGTGTTAAATGATTTGTCTCAATCCCTTAACTGACCCATTTGCTAGGTGGCTTTGTTTGTTAAAATAGAACTAAACTTAAAGGGGAGTTCCAGCCTTTTTTTATGTTTATTAAAAGTCAGCAGCTACAAAAAGTGTAGCTGCTGGCTTTTAATAAACAGACACTTACCTGTTCCACTGTCCAGCGACGCGACGCCCGGAGCTCCGCTCCTCTCCCCCCCATTCTCCCCCGCGCCTCCATTCATAGTGTGGGCACCCAACCGTGACAGCTTTCGGCTTCACGGCCGGGCACTTACTGCGCATCCGCGAACGGCGCAGCTCTCTGAGTGGACAGGCGATCGCCTGGGACCTGTCACGTCCCAGGTGATCGCCTACAGGGAGGGGGCCGCCAAAAGGCGGTATGACAAATCGCCTAGGCGGCCCCAGGGCGGAAGGAGGAAGTGGGGCAGGAAGTCCCACTCCTACTGAAGCCCCCACTCCCCCCCCAAAAAAATGACATGCCAAATGTGGCATGTAAGGGGGCGAGGAGTGGATTCAGCAGAAGTTCCAAATTTGGGTGGAACTCCGTTTTAACTAATAAAAAAACTGTGAGTAGATGGCTCTTTATTATATACAGTACATAGCATGCTTCTTCTTAATAACAAATACTGTATTTGGCTCCCGCTGCTATCAATCTGCCCTGTGAGGAGGGAGAGAGCAGAGAGAGACGCTGCTCTTGTGCACATTACTGGATCATGATTGGGCTCGGGTAAGTAAAGGGACTGAGGGGGGATCCTGCATTAAAGTATAACATTAGTGTTGCCAACCGTCAGTATATTTACTGGCAGCCAGTAAAAAACAGGCAATTTCCTCCTGTCAGTAAATGTCAGTAAAAGTAAAAGGTTGCCAGTAAGAAATGTGGCTGCTACACTCGGCTTGGTCTGGAGCTGGCTGATACCATCCGAGTGCCTGCTAGAGTGTGATCGGGCGGCTCTGGCAGAGGCGGTGCCTGAGCATGTCGTATGATGTCATGGTGCAATAGAACCAAGCCGTAGCGGCCAGAGCCTCGTGTGTGGGTCTGCAGTATGGGAACAAGGTAGGCTGGGACCGGGACCGTCAGTGCTGTTTAGACTGGCGGGACCACTTGGCTTGGAGAGAGACTGTCACTGTGACGTGTTGTGTCAGTGAGGTCTCATCATCATCTGTGCTGCTGCACACTGCTGTCAGTGTCACTGAGATAGTCAATTTATGTGTGTGTGCCGCCCATTTTAATTTATTGCCCTCCAATCTCCTGTCCCTGAGCTACTTACTTACTATATCGAAAATAAAACAAGAAATATGTTTTGTGCCTTATTATCTACCTTAAATCATATTGCTAATTGCATATTGTATTTGTTTGTAGCCTAAATACTGTAATTTGCACTTAAAATTGTAATTTTGTAACTTTTGGAAATGGCAGTAAAAACGTGGCTGTGCCAGTAAATTTTAGATGTTGTGTCAGTAAATTTCAATCTGGTAGGTTGGCAACATTGGTATAACTAAAGGCAAAAGGGATTAGAATGCATGTAATTTTTTCTTGCTGTCTGTGCCGTCCGTTAAGGAGATTGCCCCTCTCTATTTGTCCTTTTTACCATTATCATTGAAGGTGAAAGTAAAAGAAAATCCTAAACTTTCGGTTGTGCTCAGAGAAGAAATCTTCTAATAGGGACACTAGTTCTGGTGACCTGGGGGTCCCCAATGAATTCCCTTGATTTGCAGGGATAGCAGGGATTTTCCTCTCACTTCCTGTTTGGCTATGGGACATAACCCTTCCTTGCTCTATCTAAAATGAAAAAAAGTCATCAGTGCACCTCATCAGTGCAGCCTCATCAGTACCCATTAGTGCACATCAGTGCCACCTCATCGGTGCACATCACTACAGCCTTATCTGTGCCCACCAGTGCAGCATCATTAGTGCCTATCAGTGCAGATTCATCAGTGTCTATCAATACAGCCTCACAAGCGCACACCAGTGAAGAATAAAAATGACTTATTTGGGAAATTTTATAACAGAAACTAAGACAATTTTTTTTTTCTCAATTTTTGCTCTTTTATTTGTGTATTTATCAAAAAACTAAAAACCCCAGCCGTGATTAAATACCACCAAAAGAAAGCTCTGTCTCAAAAAATTATAAAAATTTAATTTGGGTACAGTGTTGCAATTGTCACTCAAAATTGGCCTGGGCAGGAAAGAGGCCAAAGTGCCCGGTATTGAGGTGGTAAAAGACCTTGATGCCGCGTACACACGATCATTATTCACGGCGGTTAAAAAACCGCTGTGAATAATGACATTTAAAACGAGGGAACAGCTTGTTCCCCACACACGGTCGTTTTTCACGTCATTTTTTCTCTTGACGAGAAAAACGACCGTCTGTGGGCTCCGCGGCAGTGTTTCCCTATGGGAAAACTGCCGCGGAAAACATGTCGAAAAAAACGACGAGAAAAATTAGAACATTTTTCTCGTCGTTTTTAATGCCAATTTTCTGGTAGAAAAAAAGGGCAAAAAGCCCACAGACGATAGTTTTTCTCTTTTTCTCGTCGAAAGGAAAAAAAAAATGTTTTTCTCGATGACAAAAACGGCCGTGTGTACGCGGCATAAGGCTTTAGAAACAATTTAATTGGCTTTTTTTTTTTCTTATGACGACTCATTCCTTTTTTTTTTTTCTACCAAAAGACTCTGCAAATATATTGTTTGAATTTTTGGGCTTGTTCCGTGTGCCCTACAAATAATTATATTATAATGGATGAAAAATGGTCACAATTTTGTTTATACGATCGCGATTTCCGAAGAGAAAAGTGCGATGTGAGCTTTATGTCGCAAATTCTGACCATGTGTATGCTCCATCACACTTTTTCAGTCAGAATTTCGGGCTAAGAAAAGATTGAGAGCAGGATCTCGATTTTTGTGACAGAAAAAATTCCTATCGCGAATCGCGTTAGTCTGCATGCAATTAGGACACGCAAAAAAAAAAGTGCATTCTCAGAATCAAGCAATGGAGCCGAACTGCCTATTGAACTTCATTGATCTCGGCTCGTTGTACGTGTTGTACGTCACCGCGTTCTTGACGGTCGGAATTTCAGCCAAGATTAGTGTGTATGCAAGACAAATTTCAGCTGTTTTCCTGCTGAAAAAACAAAACAAAATGCGGTTTTCTTGTCGGAAATCGTAATTGTGTGTACGAGGCATAAGAATCTAAGCCACTCAGTTGCAACTTAAATAAAAAAAAGATGTGTAATTTGCATGAACTCATAAAAACGAATTATCTCTTATTCTACAGAATAGACTAAAAAAGTAAATCCTGTTTGCTACAGATTATTGCACTTCATCACTGCAATTATTTGTGACTATATGTGCATTCAGCACAGCTATTTCATTTCACTCTATGCTATAGTGTGTATGCTGCTGGCCATGATCAGTTTACATTGTCCCTAACATGGGGCTTTACAACTTGTAGCTCAGTAGCTCCTGTGGAACTATATGCCTCAGGACATCAGAGTGCCACAGTCTGGGTGTTGTGTTATCACCCATATCTATACACCCTTCGTGGTGTAAAGAGCAGACATTGCAAAGCATCCTGCCTCAGCACATTTGTCGTCAGTGCTGTCAAAAGATTACTTACTACATAATTAGCTAGGAAGAGCCCAGCACTATAGGTGCACTGTGGGATAAAGCAGTCCGGCTATAGGTTTTGGCAATTTGGGGGCCCCAGTGCTGGCTCTATACTTAAGGGAAGTTCGCACGCTGATCAGGTAACAGCAGAACAACAGGACTATTGGAGTGGGGTGGTTATCTCTGCTTTCTGCAGATCACAGTTCTGGCACTCCCGGCTTGTCATTGTGTCCTCTCATAGAATGACATCCTCTTAAAACTCACAGGATCAGGCCATGACTTAAGTTTCACATGTGACTGCAGGAAACATAAGACACACACAGCTAAGTCTGCAATGTATCTATATCTATATCTATATATCTATATATATTTGGCAGAGATAACCTTTCCAGATTTCGGTGCACTTTTCGGTGCTCTGATTTTTTTCCCCCTAAACCCTCTAAAGTCCACGATCACCCATCTTGTCTATAAGGCATCTACAGACATTACCACCTGACACTTGATAGGGAGTGAAGTGACATAAGAAAACCTTGTAAAGTTCTCTTAATTCTCTCCGCTGGAGCTGCCTGGAGGTGTCCGCCGTGGGACCCCCACCTCCTCTTTGTAGCGGGTGGTTACATTTAGGGGGAAGCATCTGAGTGGTAACTAGGCTCAGATGCACTAATTATTAGGTTTCATGGACCATTTCTGTCCCTGAGAGATGGTACTGGTGTGTAGTTCCCTGGGGCCTATAGGTGGCGCTGTTGCCATGGGCCCGGGTTGAACCACAGTACAGGGTTGTGCCTTTTTTTGTCCCCTCTTGGCAGCAGTTTGGCGGGGCGGGGAACCTGCTGTGCCTGTCGGGAGAGGATATAAAAGGGGACAGCCATCTTCCAGTGGGGTCGGTTCCGTGCTCAGGCACCTTAGGCGTGGGTGCGTGTGTGTCGCCTGGTCAGGTTGTCTCTGGGTGCCCTAGGCCCGGAGACGGAGCTGCTGTTCCATCTCAGACACCTTCAGTCTGGGGTGAGGTACTTTGGAGAAAGGCCCGGAGCCCAGCAGCCTTCGGCTGGGATCCACCAGGGACTGAGGCTCCCAGGGATCTGCCTTGCGAGGGGACCCGTATCCAGGACGAGGAGGCCAGGGAGGTGACCATTTCTGAAGACCCAGCGCAGAGTCGTGGTGACAGATGGGGCCTCTGGTAACTCTCCGGAGGGATGTTCTTGTCCTATAAAGGGCCAGTTTACTAACGGAAGGAAATGCGTGTTCTTTAAGTCACAGTGGCAGTGACACTACGCACCCAAGGTCAGTGGCAGTGGCTTTTATCTTTTTTTATCTTTTTTTCACCCGGTCAGTGGCAGTGACCAACTTCATGGTCTGTGGCAAAGACCGTGCGCCAAGCCTGTTCGTGCTAATCAGGAGAAAACCCAAATTCAAGTTTGTGCCTGGACCTCCTCCCACCTTATCTGACCTCTGTCTTGTCCCAACCTGTCTGCTTTCAAAGAGACTGTTTATTGTGCTAAAAGGAATAAATAAGAGTTGGACCTTTCAGTTGGTGTGGACAGTTGCTTACTGGGGAGAACTAAGGCTTGTTTCTGACTACCACAGAAACGAGGTCAGCACTTGAGGTTTTTAAACACTGGCTGCAAGCAGGCCCGAGAAACTAACACCGCTCAACCTCCCCATTCAGGAGGGTACGGGCTTGTGGTGCGGTGCGCCTCATTCTTTCCTGCGGAGGAGCCAAGCAGAAGAAAAGCAGGTAAAGTCTGGGGTTGGTGCGCTACATCTTTATAGGCAAAAAATTAATAATCACAACACTCTATTTTAAGAATTGGCAATCAGAATAGGGATGAGGCAGATTGTGCCTGCATGTCTGACACTCTTATTTGTACAGTAATGTAAAGTCATGGACAGTTGTTCCTAATCACAAGTTATGTTGGGTGGTTTGAACAGATTGGGCAGAGCACGCGATTGTTCCCTCAAGCTGTTGTTATTGTACAATAGCATAACTCTGGTCCACACTTTTTATTTTATTTTGGATAGGTGGGAAGATGCAAACCATGTATGGGCAGGCTGAATGTACCAAGTTGATGGACCGATCAACATGGGTACAACCAGCCTGCTGGATTTTACATGCGATTATTGCTAGTGGATGGGAGGGATTCCCCTGTCAACATTGTCTATGGTTGTAGGAAAGAAATTCACTCCATGTATGACCTGCCTTATTTTCTGTTTTGGAGTAAATGGGGCTAGTTTTCTAAAGGCAAATAGGCTGTTAAGTTTGCAATGGTAGTTGCACTTTTCAAGGGAATTTGCCCCAGAGCTTAGTGAAGGAGGTGAAGGTCACCTGACTTCCATCATCAAATCATGTGCAAGAAAAAATTGCTTTTCTTTTCTTTTCCTTGCAGGTGATTGGGTATTGTTTGCAAAGGGAAACTTTAGCATGTTTACTAATATCTGGGCATGATTCCTGTGCAAAGCACAACTTTCTTTCAAAGTGAACAGTCTACTTGCCTTAAAGCGGAGTTCCACCCAAAAGTGGAACTTCCAATTAAATCACTCCTCGCCCCCTTACATGCCACATTTGGCATGTAATTTCTTTGGGGAGGGAGTGGGGGCTTCGGTAGGAGTGGGACTTCCTGTCCCACTTCCTCCTTCCGCCCAGGGACCACTTAGGCGACTCGTCATATCGCCTAAGGCGGCCCCTCCCTGTAGGCGATCACCTGAAACACGTGACGGGTCCCAGGCGATTGCCTGTCCACTCCTAGGGCACAGCGCGACACACGCATGCGCAGTGAGTGCCCAGCCGTGAAGCCGAAAGCTGTCACGGCCGGGTGCCCACAGTTTGAATGGAGGCGCCGGCGGAGAGGGGGGGAGAGGAGCGACGCTCCGGGCGGCCTGGTCGCTAGACAGTGGAGCAGGTAAGTGTCTGTTTATTAAAAGCCAGCAGCTACACTTTTTGTAGCTGCTGACTTTTAATAAACATAAAAAAGGCTGGAACTCCCCTTTAAGTAATGCAACGCCAAGGTGTCAATAAGGTAGGAAGCAGGGAAGAAATCTCCAACATGGACACAGACACAAATATAAACATTACTTTTTAGTAAAGAGGGGGAAGGCTAGGACCACAGTTTTATTGCTGTTTGTGTTCCTAAATGTCCCCAAAAAGACATCAGACAGAATTGATACATTTGAATGGGATTATACATTCACATCAGTCCCTGCCCTCAAGAAGCTTACAATCTAACTCACATTCATTCATACATACACACACTAGGACCAATTTAGACAGGATCCATTTAACCTACTAGCAGGGCTCGAGTCCTGCGGGAACGCGTGGGAACGGCGTCCCTGCACTTTTTTCACAGCAGGAACGCCGTTCCCTTTGCAGGACTAGAGCAGCCTCGAGCGGGGACTATCTGATCTGCCGAGTGTGGCCGAGTGACATGGCATGTCCTGCCTTCTGGAGCCTGTAGAGCCTATGATGGACGTCCCACTGGTCCAATGCCGGGACCGCGGGACGCCTGATGTCCATCATAGGTGCCGCAGGCTTCAGAAGGCGGGAATTACAATGCTGCCACCGCTCCACATTACTGAGATCCTCGGTTGAGGCGGGCAGCTCTCGGAGCGATCGGGAGAGATCAGGGCAGCGGAGGAGCGATCGGGTGAGATCTGCCACTCTACGATCATTGTAGAGGAGGAGATGAGGATGACCAGAGGAGCCCGCGGCACTGGGGTGTGTTGATGACCTGAGCTGTGCTGGAGGCGGATAGCAGAGTGAAGAGCTCTGGATCTCGGTGTGTCCGATCATGGGCACCGGAGTGTGCAGCAGGAGGCAGAAGAGTCTTCTCCATACCGCCTTGTGCCTGCTGGCCGTGCAGGTGATGAAATCCAAGCAGTCTCCTCTCCTCCTCTGGCTGTCTGCTGTGACACATTCTGCACACCGCACACTACGGCTGAGGCTGAACTGAACTGCAGTACACACCTGGACACATAAAGTCTGTCTCCTGGTCAGGTAGGTGAGGTCAGTGTATGTATTTTTTTTTGGTGGGGGAGTGGATCTTGGGTGGGAGTTCCCACACTTTTTTCCCCAGGACTTGACCCCTGCCTACTAGCATGTCTTGGAGGAAACACATGCAGGAACAGAGAGAACATGTAGACTCCAGGCAGGTAGTGCCATGGTTGGGATTTAACCAACAGCCCTAGTACTGCAAGACGGATGTGCTAACCCCTTAGCCACTGTGCTGCTGTCAACATCTTCACAAATTGGACCTGATGTGTGTTAAAAAAGTTATTCTTGAAGCCAAAATCCTGCTGTCCCTGCATCTCCCCCACCTTCAGAACCCACATACATTTATTAAAGCCTAGTACACACAATGAGGATATCGGACGAATGATCGTCTGTTTTTTTTGGATGCTAGTCTTATATTGAAAATTAATAGGGTACTAAAGTCCGAAAATTCTCCTACGACAGAATAAAAATTTGGAAAGGATGTAATGTATTTGTATTGTATTTTTGGATGAAAACCGTACTGATTAAACAAACATTGCGCGATCTGGTATCGTACGAGAATTTTTTTTATAGTAGTCTCTTCGGAAACAAACGATCAGATTATCGCTTCGAATGTGGTATTTTTTGTACAATATTCTGATTATGTGTATGGGGTTTAAGGTAGGGTGACCAGACATCCCCGGTTTCAGGGGACAGTCCCCGGATTGAGGACACTGTCCCCGGACCAAGTCTGTCCCCAGTTTTGTCCCCGGATTGGATTTGAACAGGAGCTGGGGCAATTTCAAAGACAGTCAGTGCAGAATTTAAAAAAAAATCTGAATTACACCCCCTACTCCGCCGCCCGTACTAGCTTAGAGGGGTGTATTTTTTTCCATTATCTGTGCCCCTTTCTGATGATCATGTGCTGGTTCAGGCGCATGCCCATTCTGCTCCGCTCGCATGTTCTTCTGCCTTGGCTTAAGTCCCGGCCAGCCGCCTGCCTGCTTATCTCCTTGCCTTCCCTGGCGGAGTGATCTTCCTCCGCTCCCCACCCAGTCGTAGCCGGGGCCCGAAGAGTAAGACTTGAAAGGCTGGGAGGCGGGCGGTGACGGGCAGAGAGTCGCTGATTGCCGCTATTACTAGTAAAAAAAAAAAATATTTTCCCGGATTTCATTTTAAAAATCTGGTCACCTTAGTTTAAGGGCCAGGGCAGCCTAATAATTCTCCCCCAGGGGGCAAGTCCTTCTTGCCCTGGACTCACAGCAAGTGGGTTAAATTACATTAAACAGGATCAGGTCAGTTAGAAAATATTGGTTTATTTATTGGATTCAGTTTGACACATTTTCCTTATTAATGTAAAATGAATAGGTTTTACACAAAGTGTATTTTTTTTTTGTTTCAAAATAACAAACATGTCATATTGTTTTTGCACAGAGCAGTCCAGATCTTCCTCTTCTCGGGTACCTTTTCGGCACTCCAGGCCCCTCCACCCTGTTGAGTGCTCCCACAGCAAGCAACTTGTTATGGGGGCACGCGAGCCAAGCCGCAGCTCAGTGTGTCCATTCAGACACAGAGCTGTGGCCCCCTCTCTCTCCTCATTGGCTCACCGACCTTAATTGACAACAATGGGAGCCAATGAGGCTTCGCTGCTGTCTCAGCCAATGAGGAGGGAGAGTCCCGGACAGCCGAGTCTCTTATGCAACATCGCTGGATCGAGATGGGGCTCAGGTAAGTATTGGGGGCTGAGGGGGGCAGCTGCACACAGAATGCTTTTTATCTTAAAGGGGTTGTAAAGGTTCGTTTTTTATTTTCTAAATAGGTTCCTATAAGCTAGTGCATTGTTGGTTCACTTACCTTTTCCTTCCATTTCCCTTCTAAATGTTTTTTTTCTTTGTCTGAATTTCTCACTTCCTGTTTCTCCTCACTAAACTTCACACCATAATCCGAGCGGTGTGGAGTCAGCCAGAACAGCTTACTGAACAGCTTACTGAGGAGGAACAGGAAGTGAGAAATTCAGACAAAGAAAACAAAGAAAAAAAATAATTTAGAAGGAAAATCTAAGGAAAAGGTAAGTGAACCAACAATGCACTAGCTTAAAGGAACCTATTTAGAAAATAAAAAACAAACCTTTACAACCCCTTTAATGCATAAAATGCACTAAGATAAAAAACCTTCTGCCTTTATAACCACTTTAATGAGAAAAAAATGCATGCCCTGTTTGCTCATTATCTGGCAAACATGATATATAACCTGGTGGGGTTGATTTACTGGACAATATAAAATCTGGTGCAGCTTTGCATTGAACCCAATCAGCTTCCAGTTTTTTTTTTTTCTCCAAGCTTAAGCCCAGGTTCACACTGGGCTACGAGAGTGAAGCCGTGCGAGTTCAGCTGAACTCGCACAATTTTACTCCCGCTGGTCAGTCCCGATCTCGGCCGCGATTACAGAGACATCTGTGCAGGTTTCTGCACAGATGCCAATGTAAATCACGGGCCAAAGTCGCAAAAAGTAGTACAGAAACTACTTTTTGAAATTGGTGCAGCGCCGCACCGATTAAGACGGTGCCATTGCCGGCAATTTGCGGCAAATACCGCTGTTTTGACATGCGATTTGACATGCCAAATCACATGTCAAAACGCACCAGTGTGAACCAGGGCTAATTGAACAAGCTGATGTTAGAATCTGATCTGGCTACCATGCACAGCTGCTCCAGATTTTGCACTCTAAAGTTTTAGTAAATCAACCCCGGTATGCCTACAGCAAGAGGGTTAGCAAGCATGCATCCTTCTGCCATATTTATATATTATACATAAAATTCCAGTCTTTATGAAGCTCTAGGGCTCTAGAAAAAAAGACATAAAGGTCTGTCTTAGCCCAGATGGCCACGCAGATCATGTAGTGACTGTAGTATAGAAGTAGAAGTAATATTTGCCATTTTGCATTGTCATTAGACTTGGGTACTCTTCTTATCTACATCTTCCAGCCCTAAGTAATTTGCACTAGTTTTGTCACCTGTCAGACTGGAGTAGGCAATAAAGTAAGAGTGTAAACATTTCTCAGGCATACCTTGGATCAGAAAGGTATGATGGTACTTCCTCTTTTTGGTGTTATCTGACTGGAACCACCTGAGAGGGTTGCTGGAAGAATCATTTGTATCTGTTGTACCTCAGTGTTGGCTGTCAGCTGTAAACCCCCAAAACAAGCTGGAAGATCCTTACTTCATTTTAGCAATACATAGGTGTGGGAGGTATCAGGATCAGTCCATATGTTTAGGACGATAATCTGCTGATCCATTGCTTTAGCAGCTGTTGCCTGATGAATCTGCTCCTCTGTCCATCCATCCCTGGGGAAATCCATCAGCACACTTGACTCTATTTGACTGTTCAGTTCTTTGTGCCACTGAAAAGCAACTTCGCAATCTATCTTGTCTGACTTTCAAACACAGGGCGTAGAGAAATCAGGTAGAGCTTGTATCCTGGACAAGAGCTACCTGTGGTTTTTGGTTTTGATAAGTATGGGGGTACAGCTTCTACCGGAATTTGGTGACACCCTTAAAAATCCTGTGACACAGTGAGACAGACAATTGTAATTATTAAGCAGTTTTATTTACCAGTGGATGTTAATTAGCTGATGTAGGAAAGTAAGAAAAATGGTTAATGCATACAGAGCAACAAGTTCAATAATCAGAAGAGGGTATACCCACTTTTCCTCTGGTAGGATTCCTTCCGCTAGTGGTATGAAAAGCATTGGAGGATTGAACTATTACTGCTGTCCTCACTCTTGCTCCCGTGCCTCTGGACAGGACTCCTCCTTGTATTTTCAGAGGATCCCTCCAGCACCCGAGCCCCAGGTCACCTCCCTCAGACTAGGGGGCTACCCCCAAGGGCCTCCGACAGCCTCCTCAGCACTCCAGCTCAATCTTCCACCCGCACTCCACTCTGCCCCTGCTGGGCTGACACATTTGGCCAGTGATTGGCTGGGGCCCTCATCAATACTCCAGGCAGCTCCTCCTAACCTTCCTCCCATTGTTCTGGAAGTTTCTCCAAAGTTCCAGCAAGTAGGGGGGGTACCAGAGGTGCTGCCTGATGAGTCATCCAACCTTCCTGGATTACTCTCCCTGACCCAGATTCAAAACACAGGCTTGGCTGCCAGCCAAGCCTAAATTTACCTACACTACATAAACCTATTTTCATTTCTAATCTAGCCCACTAGAGGGTGTTACAAACATAATAGCTTCTTATAAGGCAGTAAGCCAATATCTGAATATAATGCTAAATATGAAAACGGGGGATAAATTGCAGTTGGACAGTTAGTGCGCAACAAACGTAATTTGTTCTTAATGACCTCTTTTGGTTGTATATATTTTACTATTCTGTAATAAGATTATATGGTTTTATACATAATTGTGTGTATTTCTCTACATGACAGTAAAGTCCTAGGTTTATTTTCTAGATTTTTACACAGACAACAATGATTCAGTCTCTTTAAGATGATCCACTTTGTAGAAAGTCTCAGACAGTTTACTTTATCGAGACACTACTGTAATGCAATTGTCTGTATGCATTCTCTGTATGTAGCTGAATTTTATTCTTGACTTTGTAGTATAGTCTATCACACTACCTCTTAATTAGATGAATAGGTAGCTGTCGTTCTATTGTGTATGGCAGCAAGGTACTGTGATTTTAGAAATCTGAGAGACAGTCATTGTAGACAGAAGAAACAGGTGGAATCCACTTCAGCCTCTCTGCACTGTCCTCTAGGCACTAAACAATAGGGATGAGCTCCGGCGTGTTCGCATTGAATGGAAGTCGGCACCGCGCTGCGCTAATCACAGCCAGGGAGACATTTCCCGATCTCTGCAGCCGAGCATCGGGAAATGTCTCCCTGCCTGTCATTAGCGCAGCGCGGTGCCGACTTCCTGGCGGGCTCTGCGCGTGTTCAATGCGAACACGCCGGAGCTCATCCTTACTAAACAACAGGAATCTGACCATAGAATTTACAGCATGTCTCCCTAAGGTCCCCTCTCAGCTACCCTCTTCCAGAAGTTTCTTTCACCATACTCCTAATTTCCAGAATCTCCTGCAGAAAATTCCTCCCTCTGATGTCACACTCTTCAGGCTGGAAAACGTGTCTCCCGTTTCTGTGCTGTTTCATAGAGGAAAATTGAGGCAGTCATTTTGGAATAGTCAAAAATCTACTTATAGGAAACGGTTAGGCAGGAACCACTCTGTGTGAAATAGTAAACAATTTCTGCCACACAACAGCTAAAAATTTCAGTTTTGCAAAGTGTAACGGTTCTGCTCCATACCTACAAAATAGAATAAATAGCAAATTTCATTGAGGTAGCTACATTCATGAATTATTAATTGACAGTAACCTAAACCTAACCAGGTATGGCCATATAGCATATTTTATCAAGTTACTGCTCACATTCAAGGTTTGTTTTCTTGGAAACAGAGTCCTTTTATAGTAAATGTGGACTATAGTGTCTGACCTGTCCATGCATTGAAGTTTCTGGTCTCAGGGAATCCCTGCAAAAAATTACAATATCTACAACTCATGATACCTTAGTGTGACAGTCACTGGGAAGAATGCTTCTAAACTTGTGGTCACTTGTGATAACTTCCCACAGACACCATTGATGTGTATAGTTATCTGGCAGTAGGGATGGGCCAAACACCCGGTTCGGTTCGCACCAGAACACTTCGAACAGGCAAAAGTTCTAGCGAACATGCAAACCCTATTAAAGTCTATGGGACACGAACATGAAAAATCAAAAGTCCTAATTTTAAAGGCTTATATGCAAGTGTTTGACATAAAAAGTGCACAAGGACCCGGGTATTGCCCTAGTGGACACGTATCAATGCAAAAAAAGTTTTTAGAACAATAATTTTTTCAGAAGCATTGATTTTAATGATGCTTAAAGTGAAACAATAAAAGTGAAGTATTCCTTTAAATATCGTGCCTGGGGAGTCCCCTTAATGGGTCTGTAAAGTGACACCTATGTGCAATGTGTAGAACATGCCGCAGCAATAATTACATTTCTAAAGGAAAAAATTTAATTTAAACTTGCTCACGGCTGTAATGTATTGCCAGCTCCCAGCAATATAGATGAAAAATCTATAATCCCCTCCCTTTCCTGGCTGCATGCTCAGATAAGGGTCTGGTATGGATTTTGAGGGTCCCCCCGCCAATTTTTTCTAAAATGTTGGCATAGAGTTCCCCTAAAAATCTATACCGGACCCAAAGGGCCTATGTATGGATTTTGGGGGGGACCCCACGCCGTTTGTTTTCTTAATTCTGTCATAGGGTTCCCACTAACCACTTCAATACACTGTATTATATACTCTGCACTATATACCCTACACTGTATTATATATACTACACTGACTGCACGATATATTCCCCACTGTATTATATATACTACAATGACTGCACTATATACTCTGCAATGTATTATATATACTATACTGATGGCACTATATACTCTGCACTGTATTATATATACTACACTGACTTCACTATATACTCTGAACTGCATTATATCTACTACACTGACTGCACTATATACTCTCCACTGTATTATATATACTACACTGACAGCACTATATACTCTGAACTGTATTATATATATTACACGGACTGCACTATATACTCCACACTTTATTATATATACTACACGGACTGCACTATATACTCTGAACTGTATTATATATACTACACTGACTGCACTATAAACTCTGAACTGTATTATATATACTACACTGACTGCACTATATACTCTGCACTGTATTATATATACTACACTGACTGCACTATAAACTCTGAACTGTATTATATATACTACAATGACTGCACTATATACTCTGAACTGTATTATATATACTACACGGACTGCACTATATACACTGAACTGTATATATATACTATACTGACTGTACTATATACTCTTCACTGTATTATATATACTACACTGTCTGCACTGTATACTCTGAACTGTATTATATATACTAAACTGACTGTACTATACACTAACTACCTGCCTAATCTCTATTCATTCACTATATACGTCCGCCGTGTAAGAAGCAGCCTTATAGTGTGGGGCATGGACTTAGCCTCTGAGCCATGATTGGCCAAAGGCACCCTGCCTTTGGCCAATCATGGCTCTCACAGAACATTACGCTGTGATTGGCCAAAGCACGTGGGTCAGGTGCATGCTTTGGCCAATTAGCAGCCGTCAATGCACTGCGATCTCGCAGTGCATTATTGGGTGCTCTGGGGAGGGCGAAATTGCTGCATGGGAAAGAAAAGAGCCCTGGACTGCCGCACTCTGTATAAACGATTTATTTTCAAAATTCCAAAATTAAAATCCAAGGTTAATCCATAGATTCAAAAGTCCAAAAACAGAAAACTGACATGCAGGGGTGGATAGCTGACGCGTTTCACATCAAAGATAGATGAGTAAGCATCTATCTTTGATGTGAAACACGTCAGCTATCCACCCCTGCATGTCAGTTTTCTGTTTTTGTCTGTTTTTGGACTTTTGAATCTATAGATTAACTTTGGATTTTAATTTTGGAATTTTGAAAATAAATCGTTTATACAGAGTGCGGCAGTCCAGGGCTTATTTTTTTCCCATGCATTAGTGCAGAGCCAGCACCTGTTCCAGTATCAGAGCGGGAGCATTCCTTGGAGCTTCACAGCTTGGAGCGGTACACACCTTTCAGGGCGAAATTGCTGCAATCGCCCCATATGTTCATTTATTCTACAAGCAAACGAACAGCTGATGTTCAAGTCGAACTTAACATTGAGCCCATCCCTATCTGGCAGGCAGAGACTGTTCATTGCTCAAGGAACCCCTAACATCCTCTGGAGGAACCCTAAGGTTCAAAGGAACCCTGGTTGAGAATCCTGCATTAGAGTAATGTGCATTACTTTGCACATCTACTGTACTTGTCCTGCAGTCCTGAAAACATTTTCTCTAGGAAATTCTATATGTTCCCTTGCTACAAATTCATTGGCCTCTACCTGGTGATACAAATGAATGCTATCAGTGCCTAAAAAGTTTAGTGAATTGAGTGATAGATAAGAGCTCTTAGAAGACATATTAGGAGATAAAACTACATAAAAAATAAATAATTGGCCCTAGTACACTCAAATATACTTTGTAAAGTGAGTGATTTTTTTATCTCTCATTTTAAGAGATAGCTTTCAGATTGTGAGCATTCATGTTTTCATCTCTTAGTGGATTGAAGCCAGGATGCTCTGTCTTTCTACATCTAGAACACTGACTGGGGGGTCATTTACCAAGAGTTCCGGAAGTACTGCCTCTCTACATGTAATAGTGCAGATTAAGGCAATTAAGAGTTTAACTAGGTGAACATGTGCCTGAAAAATCACGCTATTAGCGGCAAACATGTCTTAGTAAATTCGTAATCTGCGCTAATCGGCGATTCAGCGGATATGCAAGTGCCAATTGCGAACCCCGTTGAAGTCTATGGGAGCTGAATAGGAAAAACCAAACGTGCCCATTTTGAAGGCTTATATGCAAGTAATTAGCCATATAAGGGGTATGGGGGTTTGGGTACTGCCCTGGGGGACATGTATCAATAAAACAAAACAAAAAAAAACAGGTTACCGAATCGCACAGTGGTTCACATTGAGATCACTGTGGGTGTCCATGTAAAGTTAACGAAGGTTCATAGATTGCAGTGCAAACTGTGAAATGGTGCAGGAATCGGATCGCATAGTTGTGAACACCCATGCCATCCGATTCCAGTGCGGACCAAAAAAATGGGTCCTGCACCATTTTGTTGCGAATGCGATTTCAGCCATACAGGGCTTTCACACTGGAGCGGTGCGCTAGCAGGATGGTAAAAAAAAGTCCTGCTAGCAGCATCTTTGGAGCTGTGAAGGAGCGGTGTGTATACCGCTCCTCCACCGCTCCTGCCCAGTGAAATCAATGGGCCACTGCGGCTACACTGCCGGCAAAGCGCAGAGGCGCTTTGCGGTGGTTTTTAACCCTTTCTCGGTCGCTAGCGGGGGTAAAACCGCCCGCTAAAAATATTGGCGCTTTAGAGCCGACGCGGTCCCTGCCCCAGTGTGAAAGGGGCCTAATAGTGGCTATACCGTAATTGCATGTAAAATCCAGCATACTCGTTGTACCTAAGTTCACTGATCGATACATTATTTAAATCTTGGAGGGTTCCTGCTGAACCGGCCGAGGTTCAAACTGTCTATGGTCAGACGAACAGACATACAACAATCTGCTAAAATATTTACAAAAAAGTTAACTCTTGTATTGCACACATTTTTCAGCCTTCCCCAAAGGTGAACTTCACTAAATAGTCAGTAACTACTTGCCAACCAACCAGCAACTTTTGAGACAATAAACACTTTGGGCAAAACTACGTAGTATCAAATACAGCATTAGGAGTACAGTGGTCAGGAGCATATCATGTACAGCCCGGCATAAAGAGTGCAGTGGTCAGGAGTATGAAATTTACATCAAAGGGCAGGATAAAGGGCAGGACTCAAAAATGCGTAACACACAGAGTGCAGGGTTCAGGAGTGCATATACAGTAACTCTGGGTGCAGGGTTCAGGACTACATTTCGCCCTGGGATTAGTGTATAAGACTGTGTATCATGCAGTGCTCAGGAGTGCATATTGGGCAAGGTGTAGGAGCGAGTAATACAGGGCGTACAAGGCTTAGGAGTGCATATCGTGTAGAGTGCAGATGTCAGTAATGCACAGGTTGCAGGTCTCAGAAGTGCATATTGCACAAGGAGCAGGGAGCAGGAGTATGTTTTGCACAGAGAATAGGGCTCAAACGTGTATTGTGCAGGGCTAAGGAGTGTATATTGTGCAAGGCTTAGGTGTGAGTAGCTCACAAGGTGCAAGTCTCAGGAATGGGGTAACTAACATGCCAGTGTACAACACAAAATTATATTTCCTCCCAACCCATCCTCCCTCTTACCATCCCCAGTACAGAGTTTTTTCCCCAACACCCCCAGTACATGGCTCTCCCTCCCCCACCTAGTTTACATAGTGTCAGAAAGAGGGGCTGCTGCAGAAGAGCAGCTAGAACTCATTACAGGAGCTAAGAGTTGAGAAATCCTCCTCATGAGATGGGTACCCCTGTTACAATCCCCCCATCTCTTCCTCTGATGTCATGATTTCCTCTTTTGATGATGCAGGGCAAGATGGGTTCTGTGTTTGCCACCAGGAAATAAGTGTTGTCATTGGTAAACTCTGAAGCTGCCAGAGAAAGTGAGTGGTGCAGAAAACTTTGTCTAGCAGATTCTTTGACAGTGGTGAGCACAGGGTCAGTGCTGGAAGTATGAATAAAAACCCTGAACTTTATTGCTACTACTCCATACAGACATACTACCTCACACCAACCAACTTAATATGACCACTGGATATGCTTATAACCTACTACTTTTTATAGACATAGTACATCACACCTATCATCCTAATAGTCTGACCACTGGTCATTCTACACATTTTTGTACTCTGTGAAGATATAAAACAAAGCAATTACCAACATGATTCAAACATTGGACAAAATTAGTGATGTAACAAGGGAAGAGGTCTATGGACCTACAGTTGTTGAAAAACTCTGGCTGTAATTTATGGACTTTTTTTATTACTGTGTCTATGAAACGTCCGTAAGGTGATCACTAACTACAAGGATCCTTCATGCTCACAAGTTTGTGGTACTATACCAGTTTTTGTGTGTGTGTGCTATTAATCACGAAGAGAGGTTGTGGCCCCACACATTTTCCTTTAGAATTCAGAAAGATGTATGGAGTAGGTTGTGTCACAACAATATATTGCTGCCATGGAAACAAATGCTTTATGATGCAGCAATCATATATGGAGTAATATCTGTCAGCTGTTTCCAGTTTCCTATGATGTCTTTCTTGTCTCATCTACTGATGCAGTGCTCTAACCCTATTATAGGTAGAATGTATTCTTAAAGCGGAAGTAAACCCAACGATTTAATAGTTTCAAAAAACAGTTACATTCCCGGCATGTCGGAAATGCTAACTGTCACATTGGCTGTGCTCTCAACCAAACCATCACACCTTCCAATGGCTGGTGTCATAACTGATCACATGTGCAGCATCATGGCAGTTGAAGATTAAACAGAGGCCAAGATGGCAGCTTCCTTGGCTGAAAATGATAGGAGGGTTTACTTCCACTTTAAGTATCACTTTTGTGATCCGATTGTCTTAGTGGCTTGGGGAATGTAGGTCTACTTGCCTCTATCTACAGCCTGAGGCAACCCAATACATAAACTAGCCATAATAAATCTCTCCATCCACATTGGTACTCTACATTGCCATGTCTTTTGCAGAGTTATGCAATTTAAGCAAAATGTTTGTAAAACAAAAATTTACTGCTTTCCATAACATGTCGCAAAAGGGCACCACAAAACATCATTGAAACCCCCTCCAGTAGTGTACAAGCATCCTACACACAAACATTACTATTCCAGCGCTTTATCTCTGATTCAGCTGACATTCTACTGCAACTCACGTGAAAAAAAGTCCCTTTCCCTTTTTTTATGGAGAAAGGAGAAATATCAGTAAATGATCAATATGTTGAGAAATAATGGCCAGTTCTGATGCTAACACATACCCCTGGGAGCTAACCCAGTCCCAGATAAGACCAAATAGTTGCAAGCAATGTTCAATTTAGTTGCTTCATTCATTATAGTTCAAAATGAGGTAGGTAAGCACTGCAAATGACTGCTGGAAGAGATGTTAATTATTATCTATTAAGGGGGATTCCACCCGCAATTTTTTTTTTAAAGTCAGCAGCTACAAACACTGTAGCTGCTGACTTTTAATAAGGACACTTACCTGTCCTACTCGCCCGCGATGTCAGCTCCCCCGAGGCGGATCCCACGGCGCTGGCAGCTCCCGGCGCCGCCATCCTCTTTAAAATGGAGCTCCACCCTAAAGTGGAACTTCCGCTTATCGGAACCCTCCCCCCCTCCGGTGCCACATTTGGCACCTTTCAGGGGGAAGGGGGGTGCAGATACCTGTCTAAGACAGGTATTTGCACCCACTTCCGGGAGTCCTCCCTGCGGGTATGCTGCGGGTAGTACGTCACTTCCAGCAGAATACCCGTTGTGTTCTGGGAAACACTCGGCTCCCAGAACACAACGGGAACCAGTAAAAACGGCGCAGCGCTACTCGAGCATGCGCCGTAGGGAACCGGGCAGTGAAGCTGCAAGGCTTCACTTCCTGGTTCCCTCACCGAGGATGGCGGTGGAGGCAGCAGAGTGATGAGCGATTGCTTGTCTTCTGCTGCCGACGTCACTGGACTCCAGGACAGGTAAGTGTCCTAATATTAAAAGTCAGCAGCTGCAGTATTTGTAGCTGCTGGCTTTTAATATATTTTTTTCGGCGGAGCTCCGCTTTAAGGTAAACAGGCAGTGAAGCCGTGCGGCTTCACTGCCCGTTTCCTACTGCGCATGCGCGATCCGCGCGGCTCTTTGTGAATGGGCCAGCTGCTCTCTGGGATACACACAGTTCCCAGAAGGCAGCGCGCCCCATTCACAGGAAGACACTGCAGGAGAACGGAGGAAGTAGACCCACCGCGAACAATGAAGAGGCAGATTAGGGACTTGAGCATAGCAACTGCTATTTCTGGTAAGTATAAAAAAAAAAAAAAAAAAAAAAATTTTTTTTTTTTTCATTTTTTGGGGGATTTTTGCAAAAAAAAAAAATTTCTGGATGGAACTCCACTTCAGGTGCAATTTGCTCCTAGATTGTTAGAAATAAACTCCAGAATGAAAAGTTCTCTAGATCAAGGCTGAGTTTGTGTACTTGTGTTATGACACTTAAGTATGGCCCAATGAATTTCATATTTTTGAAAGCTGCTCACCAGGTAGTGATCCTGTGATCTACCTTATTGTTCAAAGCACAAGTTCTTCCATCCATACACAGTCAGGTTGTTGTATGATTGTATTGAAATCTTATGTTCTACAACACATTACCTTTATATTTCTTTATAGGTTCATTCTATTCTATTCTCTTTATAGATGACATAATTATATTATATTATTTTAACTTAAAGGAACACTAAAGATAATTTCTTTTTTTTTTAAATAACAGACATGTTAAACCTACCTCCACTGTGCAGCTCTTTTTGCACAGAGTGGCCCCGAACCTGGTCTTCTGGGGTCCCTCGGTGGCCTTGCTCAGCTCTTCCCCGCAAGAACTCATCACCTTCATGCGAGCGAGCTTGCATGATGGTGAGTGATTGCGCACGCGCTCCAGTGATATAGCCGCTCACTGTATCACTCGGCCCCGCCCCCCGGCGTGCCACATCATTGAATGTGATTGACAGCAGCGCAAGCCAATGGCTGCGCTACTTTCAATCAACCAATGAATGAGCCGAGAAGCCGGCCGCGATGCCTGCGTGTTCACGGCGCGGGACTTTTGAGGGGGTCAGGTAAGTAAACGAGGGGCTCGGGGGGCCGCTAATCCAGAGATGTTTTTTCACCTTAATGCATAGAATGCATTAAGGTGAAAAAACTTTTGCCTTTACAACCCCTTTAATTTCTCAATTACTTGTCATCAAATAGCTGCCATGAAGCTATGATTATGACATTTCATGTTACATAATCTTATCCTACAATCCGCTAGGTTATCTATTTTCAGTTACATTTATAAGAGTTACTTTCCTGAATGATTACACCTTTTTCTACTATACTATTGTACATGTTCTGTTAATGGAATATCTATTTCTATTATATTATTGTACATGCTCTGTTAATGGAATTTTGTTGATAATTATAAAATTTAAATATTTGAAACAGAAATCTTATGTTGGCCTGTATAAGGCCAGCTATAGACCTCATTTGACAACTTCTGGACTATATAGAAGAAGCAAACAATTATTTTGCCTAAATAGGTTCCTTCCTTTCAATATAAAAATGGGGCAGGGACTTGGAAATTTGAATCTTCCAGCTTTCTGTCAAATAAGCCATCATGTGCTGGTACATCAGTGTTAACTTTGACGTCAAATTTCAATTTAGTTTTAGTCATAGTCTTTTGACTAAAATGGCATTTTAGTTGTGTTTTATTTTAGTAATCTGAATTGTTTTAGTGTTCATTTTGTTGACAAAATTAGGGCCGGCCATGCACGGTACACATTTATTTTCTGCATCCATGGGTTGCAGGAAAGGAATTTTCACGATTCCCCATCATTCCCCATCCCACCCCTGTCAGCACAGTCAGTGCTGACAGGGGAATCCCTCCTGCCTAGACAGTGGGGTTGATTTACTGAAGGCAAATAGAAACTTTGCAAGTGCAGTTGCTCCAGAGCTCAGTAAATGAGGTAGGGCTTCACTTTGCAAAAAATACCAAATCACATGCAAAACCCCCCAAAAAAACAGCATTTTTGCTTGCACGATTGGATGATGGAAGTCAGCAGAGCTTCTGCTCATGTACTAAGCTCTGGAGAAACTGCAATTTGCAAAGTGTACAGTCTATTAGTAAATCAACCCGAATGTCTGCTCCGGCAGGGGCAAACAATGGAAGTCATCCCCACCGGGAGAAGACAGTGATTATCACTAGCGGCTATAGCAGCCCATTAACGGTTCAAATCTCGGCCGGTTCCATATTCTAACTGTGTATGGCCAGCTAAACACTGTTGTACATCTAGAAGAAAAAGAAAGTGGATTTTGGGACTTTAAATGAGGCATGGATATGTGTTTGAAATTATCTAGGATATCTAAAATAGGTTGACTGTCACAGTCCCTTTGAGGAGATCTATATAACCATAAAAAATTGCTGAATAATCAACCCAATAAATTCAATTCAATTGATAAATGTAGATAAAAATAATATAATGTATCATAATATATAATACATGGATCATGCAAAAAAAGCATAATAAATAGTAGTAATCATATTGACATATTTAACCACTTAACGACCGCCCACCGCCGATTTACGTCGGCAGAATGGCACGGACAGGCAGAATCACGTAGATCTACGTGATCGCCTTTGTGCAGTTGGGGGGTCCATCCGGACCCCCCTTCACTGCAGTGATCGGCCGTTAAGTGTTCGGGAGCGATCAGGCATGAGGGGGCGGCCGCTCGATTCCGCCCCCCCCTCGCGATCGCTCCCGGCCAATGAAATTGCTTCCTCCGCCATGTGATGTAAACACAGGCTGGAGGAAGTGATGTCATCTCCCTCGCCGCGGTCTTTTCGTTCCCGGCGCCGAGGAGTGAAGACAGAGGTTAGTGCTCCAACAGTCCACTGACACGTAGGTACACATAGGCACACAAATCACCCCCCAGTCACACCCAGATCACCCCCCAGGTCACCCCAAAGCCCCCAATCACAGTGTCACTGATTGCAGTGATCATTTATTTTACTGATCACTGCATTTAGTGTCATCTGTGATTGTAAAAAGTTGCAAGGCAGTTAGGATTAGGCCCCTTTAGGTCCAGGGTAGCCCCCTAACCCCCCCTAATAAAGGTTTAACCCCTTGATCACCCCCCAGGTAACCCTTTCACCCCCTAACTTCAGCGTCACTAAGCGATTGTTTTTCCGATCGCTGTATTCGTGTCGCTGGTGTTTTAGATAGGCAGTTATTTTTTTTTTAGGTTCGCCGCAGGTTTTTATTGGTGTCAGGTACCCCCATATTTAACCTAATAAAGGTTTTAACCCCCTGATTGCCCCTAGTTAACCCTTTCACCAGTGATCACCATATAAAGGTTACGGGTGACGCTGGTTGATTAGTTTGCTTTTTATAGCATCAGGGCACCCGCCGTATATAACCCAATAAAGGTTTAACCCCCTGATCGCCCGGCGGGTGAGATCAATTAGGTTTTAGCGCCAGAGAGGGTCTGCGTCGCCCCAGGCAGTGTTAGGTTAGTGCCAGTAACGCTAACACCCACGCGCAAAGCATACACCCCCCTTAGTGGTATAGTATCTGATCAGATCTATACTAGCATCCCCAGCGGTTTAGGGTTCCCAAAAACGCAGTGTTAGCGGGATCAGCCCAGATACCTGCTAGTACCTGCGTTTAGCCCCTCCGCCCAGCCCAGCCCAGCCCACCCAAGTGCAGTATCGATCGATCACTGTCACTTACCAAACACAACACACATAACTGCAGCGTTCGCAGAGACAGGCCTGATCCCTGCGATCGCTAACAGTTTTTTTGTAGCGTTTGATATATTTGCTGACGACAGTCAGGTGCTTTTTTTCCTGTGAATCTTACTAGTGTACCCCTAAATTTAGAGCCCAAAATGGCAAGTCGAAGGTACACTAGTAAAGAGGCCTACGAGATTCTGAGCATGACAGATAGTGAAGAGGAGGTCACGTATCTGTCAGATTCAGGCTCAGAATATCTTCCCGTAGAAGACAGTGACGTCAGCGGCCCCACGTCAGATAGCTCTGACGACGAAGTTGAGGTCCCTGCTAAGGTCAGGCGTACCCGATCCCGATCTTCTGAGGTTGTTGAGGAGCAAGAACCGCAGGTCTCTCGTATCATGGAGCAGAGTAGTACTAGCGCCGCTATTCCTTCTGGTGAACTGGCAAGCACCAGCGGCCTAGTACAGCCTGGACGTACATCCAGCACTGCAGTAACACTTGGTGACGTGGCGAGTCCCATAAGTGCAGTTCAAGCTGGCGAGGTGGCAAGCACAAGTAGTGTCCCGCTGCCACCAAGAAGACAAAGGCAGGCCCGTCGTGCCCATACTGCCCTTCCTGCAGAATTCGCCTATCCTGATTGGGTCCCCACCACTTCTGCAGAACCCGTACTTCCCCCATTCACTGCCCAACCCGGTATTCAGGTGGAAACAGCTGATTTTATGCCAATCGATTTTTATTCGCTGTTTTTCACGGAAGATCTCTATAGATCTATTGTGGACCAGAGTAATTTGTATGCTGGTCAATTTATCGCCGCTAACCCCCAGTTGCCTAAAATTGCCAGAAATTGGAAACCAATTACGGTTTCCGAATTTAAGACCTTTCTGGGCCTTTCCCTCAACATGGGCACACATAAATTTCCGTCATTGCGTGCTTATTGGTCCACGCACCCAATTGACCACATGCCCGTGTTCTCTGCCTCCATGTCCAGGGCACGATACGAGCAGATTTTGCGGTTCATGCACTTCAACGACAATGAACTTTGTCGTCCACGTGGGGACCCTGAATACGACCGGCTCTATAAAATTCGGCCCCTCATAAACCACTTCAACGAACGTTTTGCAGCCTTGTTTACTCCCGATCAAGTTGTCTGCGTTGATGAGTCCCTGATTAAATTTTCTGGCCGCTTGTCTTTCAAGCAGTACCTTCCCAGCAAGCGTGCCAGATACGGGGTCAAGCTCTACAAGTTCTGTGACAGGGCAACAGGCTATGTAGTGAACTTTACGGTTTATGAGGGAAAAGACAGTCAGATTGAGTCGGTCAACTGCCCGGATTACATAGGGAGCGCTGGCAAGATAGTGTGGAACTTGGTGTCACCCTTATTCGGAAAGGGGTACCACTTGTATGTGGACAATTATCACACGAGCGTGCCACTGTTTAGTCACTTGTTTGATCATAAGATTGGAGCATGTGGCACCGTGCGACCTAATCGCCGGGGCTTTCCCCAGCGGCTTGTAGATGCCCGTCTTAGGCTGGGGGAGAGAGCCTGCTTGAAGTGTAATAACTTGCTCGCTATGAAGTGGAGGGACAATAAGAATGTTTTCCTTCTTACCTCCCTTCATGCAGACACGACAGTCCAAATTCGTACGGCGACTGGTATTGTGGAGAAACCCCTCTGTGTCCACGAATATAACCAAAATATGGGAGGGGTGGACCTCAATGACCAGTTGATGGCGCCGTATCTAATTGACCGTAAGGCGAGACGCTGGTACAAAAAAGTGTCTCTATCATTATTCCAATTGGCTTTGCTGAACGCTCATGTGCTATACAGAGCTTCAGGCGGGACGTTATCTCTTCTAAAATTCCAGAATGAGATAGTCACAGAACTCCTGTATCCAGGTGGTTCTGCACCTCACCATCCCCAACCAAATGCAGTAAGCCGGCTGCATGAGAGGCATTATTCGTATGTCCTCCCGAGTACCCCTACCCAAAGCCACCCCCAAAAAAGATGTCGTGTCTGTAGCAAGCGCGGATTTAGGCGTGACACCCGTAGTTTTTGTCCACTCTGTCCTGACAAGCCTGGTCTTTGCCAAGGTGAATGTTTTGAACGCTACCACTCAAAAGTGAAGTTTTAGCGTAGGGTACAGCATTTCACAGACTAGGACACACTTACACAGGGTCTCCCAAGATGCCATTACATTTTGAGAGACCCGAACCATTACAGTTGTAAAGTTACAAAAAAAAGTGTAAAAAAGAAAAAAAAAACGTAAAAAACTAAACACAAAAAAAATATAAAATAAAAAAACCAAAAATAGTTGTCGTTTTATTGTTCTCTCTCTCTCTATTTTCTCTCTATTGTTCTGCTCTTTTTTTACTGTATTCTATTCTGCAATGTTTTATCATGCTTGCTTTTCAGGTATGTAATTTTTTGTTTTCAGGTGCGCCATTCAACTGCAGCGCGGAATTATTTATCTTGACAGCAACAGCGTTTGCTCCCACGATACATAAAGCCGTGACTCCAGTGCTGTAGGAGGTGATTTCACCACCACAGTTAAAAAAAAGAGCATATATGCCGAAGCATGGGGGCAGCAGGGGCGGAGGAGCGATTTTGCTCCTAATGCCGCGTACATACGGTCGAAATTCCGACCGTGTGTACGCGGCATAACTTTTTTGCGGGAGGATGCCCCCATGCTTCGGCATATATATATTTTAGGCACAGGTTGCGTTAAAACATTTTTTTATTTTTTACTAGGTTTTGTTTTGGTATTTGCTTTGCAGGTATGGCATGGTAAGGTCTTACTGTTGTACTGTAATGTTACTTTGTTTTAATGTTAACCACCATTTGCTTAGCAGGTACGCCATTCAGTTGCAGCGCGGATCTATTTATCTTGACAGCAACAGCGTTTGCTCCCACGATACATAAAGCCGTGACTCCAACGCTGTAGGAGGTGATTTCACCACCACAGTTAAAAAAAAGAGCATATATGCCGAAGCATGGGGGCAGCAGGGGCGGAGGAGCGATTTTGCTCCTAATGCCGCGTATATACGGTCGAAATTCCAACGGAGGCTTATCCGTGGAAAAGTCCGACCGTGTGTACGCGGCATAACCTTTTATGCCGCGTACATACGGTCGAAATTCCGACGAAGGCTTGACCGTGTGTACGCGGCATAACTTTTTTGCGGGAGGATGCCCCCATGCTTCGGCATATATGCCCATCATTAGAAGTGGGTGGATGAAGGGAGGTATTCTAATGGTGGGCATACCCACCAATCAATCTCTTTTTTTCGTTCAGCCAATAGGCTGTATGAAAAAAAAGATTACAATACATGTCCAACAAGGACCAGCAACGTACTGGTATGTTGCTGGACTTTGAATGTTTATACCAGAATGATGCCTGCGGGTTTAGGTATCATCTTGGTATCATTCTTTTCAGCCAGCAGCCGGCTTTCATGTAAAAGCAATTCTAGCAGATAATTAGCCTCTAGACTGCTTTTACAAGCAGTGGGAGGGAATGTCCCCCCCCGGATATAAAAAGCGCCATTGGGAAATTGGGAATGCATTTTATCACACCGATCTTGGTGTGGTCAGATGCTTTGAGGGCAGAGGAAAGATCTAGGGTCTAACCCCCCAATTTTTTTCAAAAAAAGAGTACCTGTCACTACCTATTGCTATCATAGGGGATATTTACATTCCCTGAGATAACGATAAAAATGGTAAAAAAATAAAATATGGAAGGCACAGTTTAAAAATAAAATAAAAAAGCCAAATAAATAATAAAAAAAAAAAAAAAAAAAAAAAAAAGCACCGCTGTCCCCCCCTGCTATTGCGCAAAGGCGAACGCAAGCGTCGGTCTAGCGTCATATGTAAACAGCAATTGCATCATGCATGTGAGGTATCACCGCGAAGGTCAGATCGAGGGCAGTCATTTTAGCAGTAGACCTCCTCTGTAAATCTAACGTGGTAACCTGTAAAGGCTTTTAAATGCTTTTAAAAATGAATGTAGTTTTGTCGCCGCTGCGCGTTTGTGCGCAATTTTAAAGCATGTCGTGTTTGGTATCCATGTACTCGGCCTATGATCATCTTTTTTATTTCATCAAACATTTGGGCAATATAGTGTTTTTTAGTGCATTAAAAATAAAAAAAGTGTGTTTTTCCCCCAAAAAATGCGTTTGAAAAATCGCTGCGCAAATACTGTGTGGAAAAAAAAAAATGCAACACCCACTATTTTAATCTGTAGGGCCTTTGCTTTAAAAAAATATATAATGTTTGGGGGTTCAACATAATTTTCTTGCAAAAAAAAATTTTCTTTCATGTAAACAAAAAGTGTCAGAAAGGGCTTTGTCTTCAAGTGGTTAGAAGAGTGGATGATGTGTGACATAAGCTTCCTAATGTTGTGCATAAAATGCCAGGACAGTTCAAAACCCCCCCAAATGACCCCATTTTGGAAAGTAGACACCCCAAGCTATTTGCTGAGAGGCATGTTGAGCCCATTGAATATTTTTTTTTTTGTCCCAAGTGATTGAATAATGACCAAAAAAAAAAAAATGTACAAAAAGTTGTCACTAAATTATATATTGCTCAAACATGCCATAGGCATATGTGGAATTACACCCCAAAATACATTCTGTTGCTTCTCCTGAGTACGGGGATACCACATGTGTGGGACTTTTTGGGAGCCTAGTCGCGTACGGGACCCCAAAAACCAAGCACCGCCTTCAGGATTTCTATGGGTGTAAATTTTTGATTTCACTCCTCACTGCCTATCACAGTTTCGGAGGCCATGGAATGCCCAGATGGCACAAAACCCCCCCAAATGACCCCATTTTGGAAAGTAGACACCCCAAGCTATTTGCTGAGAGGTATGTTGAGTATTTTGCAGATCTCGCTTTTTGTCACAAAGTTTTGAAAATGTAAAAAAAGAAAAAAAAAAGAAAAAAAAATGTCTTTCTTAATTTTCAAAAACAAATGAGAGCTGTAAAATACTCACCATGCCTCTCAGCAAATAGCTTGGGGTGTCTACTTTCCAAAATGGGGTCATTTGTGGGGGTTTTGGGCTATTTTGACATTTTATGGCCTTCAAAACTGTGATAGGTAGTGAGGAGTGAAATCAAAAATTTATGCCCTTAGAAACCTTGAAGGCGGTGCTTGGTTTTTGGGGTCCCGTACGCGGCTAGGCTCCCAAAAAGTCCCACACATGTGGTATCCCCGTACTCAGGAGAAGCAGCAGAATGTATTTTGGGGTGTAATTTCACATATAACCATGGCATGTGTGAGCAATATATAATTTAGTGACAACTTTTTGTACATTTTTTTTTTTTTCTTTTGGTCATTATTCAATCATTTGGGACAAAAAAAAAATATTCAATGGGCTCAACATGCCTCTCAGCAAATGGCTTGGGGTGTCTACTTTCCAAAATGGGGTCATTTGGGGGGGTTTTGTGCCATCTTGGCATTTTATGGCCTTCAAAACTGTGATAGGTAGTGAGGAGCGAAATCAAAAATTTATGCCCTTAGAAACCTTGAAGGCGGTGCTTGGTTTTTGGGGTCCCGTACGCGGCTAG
Source organism: Rana muscosa (assembly GCA_029206835.1). Taxonomy (NCBI): domain Eukaryota; kingdom Metazoa; phylum Chordata; class Amphibia; order Anura; family Ranidae; genus Rana; species Rana muscosa. The sequence goes on along the minus strand of CM055122.1, from coordinate 681,998,568 downwards.
GCTCCCAAAAAGTCCCACACATGTGGTATCCCCGTACTCAGGAGAAGCAGCAGAATGTATTTTGGGGTGTAATTTCACATATGCCCATGGCATGTGTGAGCAATATATCATTTAGTGACAACTTTGTGCAAAAAAAAAACAGTTTGTCATATTCCCGCAACCTGTGGCAAAATATAAAATATTCCATGGACTCAACATGCCTCTCAGCAAATAGCTTGGGGTGTCTACTTTCCAAAATGGGGTAATTTGGGGGGGTTTTGTGCTATTTTGGCATTTTATGGCCTTCAAAACTGTGATAGGTAGTGAGGAGTGAAATCAAAAATTTACGCCCTTAGAAATCCTGAAGGCGGTGCTTGGTTTTTGGGGCCCTGTACGCGGCTAGGCTCCCAAAAAGTCCCACACATGTGGTATCCCCGTACTCAGGAAAAGCAGCAGAATGTATTTTGGGGTGCAATTCCACATATAACCATGGCATGTGTGAGCAATATATCATTTAGTGACAACTTTTTGTACATTTTTTTTTTCTTTTTGTCATTATTCAATCATTTGGGACAAAAAAAAAAATATTCAATGGGGTCAACATGCCTCTCAGCAAATAGCTTGGGGTGTCTACTTTCCAAAATGGGGTCATTTGGGGGGGTTTTGTGCCATCTTGGCATTTTATGGCCTTCAAAACTGTGATAGGTAGTGAGGAGTGAAATCAAAAATTTATGCCCTTAGAAACCTTGAAGGCGGTGCTTGGTTTTTGGGGTCCCGTACGCGGCTAGGCTCCCAAAAAGTCCCACACATGTGGTATCCCCGTACTCAGGAGAAGCAGCAGAATGTATTTTGGGGTGTAATTTCACATATGCCCATGGCATGTGTGAGCAATATATCATTTAGTGACAACTTTGTGCAAAAAAAAAAAAGTTTGTCATATTCCCGCAACTTGTGGCAAAATATAAAATATTCCATGGACTGAACATGCCTCTCAGTAAATAGCTTGGGGTGTCTACTTTCCAAAATGGGGTCATTTGGGGGGGTTTTGTGCTATTTTGGCATTTTATGGCCTTCGAAACTGTGATAGGTAGTGAGGAGTGAAATCAAAAATTTGCGCCCTTAGAAATCCTGAAGGCGGTGCTTGGTTTCCGGGGTCCCGTACGTGGCTAGGCTCCTAAAAAGTCCCACACATGTGGTATCCCCGTACTCAGGAGAAGCAGCAGAATGTATTTTGGGGTGCAATTCCACATATAACCATGGCATGTGTGAGCAATATATCATTTAGTGACAACTTTTTGTAATTTTTTTTTTTTTTTTTGTCATTATTCAATCACTTGGGACGAAAAAAAAAAATATTCAATGGGCTCAACATGCCTCTCAGCAATTTCCTTGGGGTGTCTACTTTCCAAAATGGGGTCATTTGGGGGGGTTTTGTACTGCCCTGCCATTTTAGCACCTCAAGAAATGAGATAGGCAGTCATAAATTTAAAGCTGTGTAAATTTCAGAAAATGTACCCTAGTTTGTAAACGCTATAACTTTTGCGCAAACCAATAAATATACGCTTATTGACATTTTTTTTACTAAAGACATGTGGCTGAATACATTTTGGCCTAAATGTATGACTAAAATTGAGTTTATTCGATTTTTCTTATAACAAAAAGTAGAAAATATCATTTTTTTTCAAAATTTTCGGTCTTTTTCTGTTTATATCGCAAAAAATAAAAATCGCAGAGGCAATCAAATACCATTAAAAGAAAGCTCTATTTGTGGGAAGAAAAGGACGCAAATTTCATTTGGGTACAACATTGCATGTCCGCACAATTTACAGTTAAAGCAGCGCAGTGCCGAATCCCAAAAACAGGCTTGGTCCTAATGGCCCGAAATGGTCCGGGGCTAAGGTGGTTAATATTCATATTGGATAGACATATTTGGTACAGGCAATCACAATTGATGAATTGAATGGACATACATTATCCTAATAAATATAGGTATTAAATACAGTTGATAAAATGCGTGATTTTGGACAAGCTTGACTTGGCATCCCTGAGTGTAGACTCGACGCGTTTCATGGCGTTTAAAGCCAATCATCAGGAGTGAAATGCATATATATTGGCTAAAAAGTGGAATAAATGGATAAATAGGTCAATGAAGTCTCAGATGATATGTCATGCTTTCAAAAAGAGAGCAGAATTTGAAGATTTATACATTACCTATGGCAGACCCCAAGTAGGTAGCTCAGTAGTCCCCATATTGGAGTAGGATGTTGGCCTTGAATGAGCTGTCTTCCCCCGGGGGTTGAGGCTGGGACAAACCCCCCAGCTCTCCAGCAAAAAGGGAGAACCGGAGAAGGGGTAGCGGGAAACAAAAGCCATGGGGAGAGTCAGACAGCCACCGCACAATGCCAGAGTGTGAGGTATACACATATGGGACACACATCAGGTTCTGGAAAAAAGGTAAAAAGGAATGGATAGAAACTTGGCGATAACTAAAAAAAACACAAAAAAGGATATAAAATGTAAAATGGTGATCGAAAAATGTAGTGTATGTACCTGCAGTAAATGTGTGTAAATAGGAATGAAATATGTGTGGTTGTACCATTGGTTGCACTTGGGCTTGTGAAAAATGTTTGCCAAAAAGTGAATGAGTGATGGAAATTAAGTAAAATACAAAAATATTACAAAAAAAAATATTACCAATGCACTGGTATGTATGTGATGTGTGTTAAGAGTGTGTGTACACCCTAATGAAGGGATCTAAGTGTGTGTGTGCGTGTGTGTTGTGTTGGTTCCAGAACTAGGACCACCTAACTACCTGAAGTGTGGAAAAGGACCCATAGAACCTCTCCTCATGTTGGAATGTGTGGAGTGAACTGCCGGTGTTCTGCCGAGCTGGTTCCGCCTATCGATATGGTTCAGAGCTCGACTGCGCAGGCACAATCCGAGGCGACGGAATTCTCAGAGCGTGAACAGCTGTTCGGCAGCTCTAGACGCGCTCGCTCCTGATGCTAGGGGAACCAGCTCGACAAGAAAGCGGCGGGGGCGGAGACTGGGACACGCCGCTCTATAGGGCGGCATTAAACAAGTTGATGGCCGGGTGACACGCCGCTCTGTACAGCAAGGGGCGGATCAGTGAGTGTGTACTCCCTGCAATGTTAGACGGAAAGCCTAGAGATTTATATGTACAACACTCGCCCTATAGAGCGGCGTGTCCCAGTCTCCGCCCCCGCCACGTGTATCCTCGGGAGTGAGCGCGTCTACAGCTGACGAACAGCTGTAGATGTTTTTAGATTTCCGTGTGTTCCGAGTGCGCATGCGCAGTCGAGCTCAGAACCATATCGATAGGGGAAACAGCTTAACAAGACACCGGCTCATCCCGACCTAAGTAACCCCAGCCAGGGGCGTGTCCCCGCCAACGTCATGCATCAATGCGTTGGCCATGTGTTTGGACGGAGCAGACACACGCCTGTGGTACAGGAACCTCAGCCGGAGTCCGTCCCATCCCCCAGGTCACGCGAGATGGAGAAAGCACTGACACGCAACTCGGCGTCAATAGAAGTTAGGTGTGCAGCATGCTGGCATGATGCCGATGTGCCAAGGTCTGGCCCGCCCTCATCGTCTGGTGGAGATGGGCGGGGGAGGAGGAGCTGGGCGCATTGCAACCCCGGGGGAAGAGAGACCAATTTTAAACAGGACCTCCAATCCAGTGGGCTGGGCAAGCCAAAGGATATGAATAAGTAAATAGCTCAATAGCTGATATGTCAAAAAAATGATAGATAGAGACAGGAATGTAATGACCTATTATCTAAGAGGAAAAATATCAATATAAAGCCAAAATATGATAAGGATTATGGGAAGAGATGTCAACATGTAAATTATCTCAGAAGTCTAAAACTGAGAGTATGCAATCGTTTTAGACGTGTTGGGTCTAGAAGGTCATTGGGGGAACGGGTGTCTTCCACCCTAATAAACATATATAGCGATACCCCCAGTTAAGAGGGCTGCCTTGATTGTTTCGGGCCCTGTAGTGCACCGCTGTCAACCCCTGGCAATCGGCTCTAACCTCTCGTGGCACAGTTAGTAAAGGGGATGATAAATTCTGCAATCACTCTAATATTCTATATGACACAATCCCACAGTAAGGCACACAGTAATGGTATAGACCAGTAAATGACACTGACAACCAATATACTGAACTCTATTATTTTACTGTTGGTAAAGGTTAAAATGATAAAACAGTATGCAATGTCACATGCAGAGCCCTGCAATATGGGTATAGTTATTAAAACATTAAACGTTCAGCAATATGATAGACAGTTTAACAGACCCCGCTGCAGCTATCTTCCCTCGTGAGCAAAATGGCGCCCAGCAATGTTCTACACTACTCAGTCAGGCCTGACTATGATTTGGGTATAGTTCTGTGGAAGAAATCTTCGCTAGCAAACACGGTGGTGCACTTTAAGAACAATTGTAATCCAACAAAGAAATGATGATCGGTAACTTTGTAATGCCAGGGAGACTAGTAACTCAGTTCAGCAGATAGTCTCCCCAGAGTGTAACTGCAATCACTGTGATGGCCCTGAATAAAGTTAATGGGCTTAAAGATATTGTAATGTAGCTCAGAGCAGGTGCTCTCTCACCCGACCGGACTAGTCCTTGTCCGTTACTTCCGTTACTGTGACTCGCTTCACAGTGTCCACGACACCAGGGTCTTTGGTCCTCCTGATGACAGCATTCAGCTACAGGATCAGACGCTCTGCAGGCTCCTCGGTGGAGCGGAAGGCTCTTTGGAAAAGCACAAGGCCCAGGCTTCAGGCCTTGTACACGCAGCAGGTCAGCACAGGGATGCTCTTGCTGGGAGGGCGGTGTCCAAAGAGAAAGAAACTGGGGCCCGCCTCCCTCTTATAAAGTCCACCCCAGCAGTCTTTGCATGGGGCAATGCACCCTGGGTGCCTCAAGGTGTACTGGGTACTGTGGTCTCTTGAGGTTTAAAGGGCAATACCCCGCTACACATATAATAAAGAGCAAGTGACCCGTTTAGACCCAAACGCAACATAAACATGCCTCCATCCCTGTATATATAGAAGAAAAAGAAAGTGGATTTTGGGACTTTAAATGAGGCATGGATATGTGTGTGAAATTATCTAGGATACCTTAAAATAGGTTGACTGTCACAGTCCCTTTGGGGAGATCTATATAACCATAAAAAATTGCTGAATAATCAACCCAATAAATTCAGTTCAATTGATAAATGTAGAAAAAAATAATATAATGTATCATAATATATAATACATGGATTATGCTTTTTTTTGCATGATCCATGTATTATATATTATGATACATTATATTATATTTACAACTAAAAGTTTTGCAACTAAAACTTTTGCCTAAGAAAAAGACAGAACAGTCTGACAGCATTTGTCATACCAGTAAATATTCGGGTTGAGGGAGGGAGCCCATGTAAAAATTGAAATACAGTATCTAATGCTACACAATGAGATTGCTAAACACATGACTACTGTGTGGGGTGAAAACCTAAAGAAACTCTCAAAGCCTTTGATTTGAACCACTGAATCTTCAGGCAGAGTCCTTTACAACACAGTTAACAATACAAGTGAGGTCCTAGTTCTGTGAATACAAGATTCAGATATATTATCGGAATGAAGCATTCTTTTATTTAATCTCAGTTCTGAGACCAGGGGAAAAAATTCTCTATTGATAAAAACAACCTATTATTTTCCCATACAACTTGCTGCACATACCTTACATGTGCTATTGAGGTCAAGGACATTTATTAGCACTGTGAAAGCAACAGAGAAATTGCATTTGTGTTTTGAGTTGTATGGGGTCAACCAGGGTGATACATAATCAGAGTTAAATACAAGAAAAATATCTATAAGGTACAAACTACAAAACAATGCAGATAGAGCTAAATAATCTCGCTAAAACTGCAATAATATGTTTGAGTTTCTGCGTGATATTTTTGATACATGAAGAAAACAGGAAAATACTTACCTATTAAACGAAATGTTGTGGTCTTCTTTTTTCCCCGAACAAAAGGGTACTGTTTATGGCAAAGCCCTGACAATGCTGTTCTCCTAGATACTATTGACCTCCGGAAGGTTTTACCCTCTTCATGACCAGGGCATTTTTTGATATTCTGCACTGCACTACTTTAACTCACAATTTTACAGTCATGCAACACTGTACGCAAATTAGATTTTTACTTTTGGTAGTATTTTTATTTGATTTTTTTTGTTTTGTGATTTAAACAATTTTTTTTTTTTTTTTAAAACCCCAATATTTTTTACTTTCTGCTATAGAACATATCCAACAATTAAAAAAAAAAAAATCGAATTTCTTCATCAATTTACAATCAATTGTATTCTGCTACATGTCTTTGGTAAAAAAAAATCCAAATATGTGTTTATTATTTTAGTTATAGCATCTGGTGTAAATACTGGATTTTTTATTTGTATTTTTTATACTAATAATGGCGATGATTAGCGACTTATAGTGGAACTGTGATAGTGTAGTAGGCAATCTGACAGCTGACTCAGGCTGGGGGGAACACTAACTGACACATCAATAGTGACACTAATACAGTGATCAGTGCTAATACTATACACTGGCATTGTACTAGCTGGGAAGGGGTTAACATCTAGGGTTGATCAGGGGGTTAAATGTGTGCTTAACAATGCGTAATGTGTGTATTATGTGCTGCTTTTACTAAGCAGTCTCGCTATTTTTTCCCTTGCTTTGCAGGGAATAAAAAAAAAGCAAGATCGCCTGTCAGTGTTCGGAGTTCTGTGTTAACAACACAGAGCTCCCTTCCATGAATGACGAAGTCGATCAGCGGGTCCTGGCAATCAATCATTGGCCAGGACCCGCTGATGGGCTTGTGCTGCAACAAATCGCAGCACAGCCGGGGCGGCTGGCGCAATGCGCTCTCTAACCGGAAATGCTGATCACTTACTAGATACGTGGTCAAGTACAGAGCGGCCGCCCTGCAGCAGTATTTCTGCGTGGTGTGGTTGAGATTTTTTTTACCTTGGCTAATTAACTTTAGATTACTTATATACTCTGTGTTTTCTTCTGTAGAACCAGATCCATTAGTTTTATCTAATTTTAATTGTGCAAAGTCCATGTGTAAGTGCAAAACTATTAACTGTAAATAAATATATTGCAGCTTTAATGGAAGTAAAACATTAAACTGTATCTAAAGCCATTTTTTTGGGAGTAGGAAATTAATAAAACCTCTGTTAGGTTTTATTGCTTTTGTGATTAACTACCTTTTTTTTGTTCGTGTGGCTACTGTTACCGGGAGTGGGCATACTTGTTACGGTAACAACTGTCAAAGTTCTCTCACCTTGGAGAAGTTTTTACCCACTTCCTGTCATGTCTCCAGGACAAAAAGTAATAGGATAAAAAACCTCATAGGCATTTTAACAATTTTCTATTCTATCCAAAAATGAAAAAAAGAAAGTCAAACAGAAGTGAAATTAGTCATGCTTGACTTCATTGCATAGTATGGGCCAGGTAGTGGTGGCATCATAACCACAGTCAAATGGTAAGGCAGGCAGAATTACAGTAGGAGGACTAGCTACTGTGGACATGACTATGTAGGTACCGTATTTTTCGCTCCATAAGGCACACCTGACCATAAGACGCACCCAGGTTTTAGAGGAGAAACACAAGAAAATAAATATTCTGAACCAAATGATGTACTAAAATATTTAATATTAATTTACTACTATAGGTGGGTGGTGGACACACAGCAATACCACCCCCTATCAAATCAGCTCAACTACACTATACCTGGGTGGTGGTGGACACACAGCAACCCCCCCCCCCCTCCTCCCAGATTAGCTAACACCCCTTCAGCCTCTCATATGACAACAGCTCAGGTGACTGGGCAGTGGATACCATGCCAGCCCACACCTCCCACCCCCTTATCACCAGCTCACCTCAGACAGTGGAGGACACTGCCATTACAATGCACAACCCCCTCTGGCTGGCTCATAGCGTCAGATAGACCCGGGCAGCAGCTAGGAAGGTAGACTGGGGACATAGTTTGCAGCAGCAGCGGCCAGTGGAGAGAGGCAGGAAGTGAGACTGGACCAGACCACGGCGCCGGGGGTGTTCCAGCTGAAAAAAAAAGCCAGCCAAGGCTCTTGTCGCTTGTGGGATGGTGTCACATCTGACGGGCGTCGACTCACCTGGGTACGGAGCGCCCCATCATAGCAACACCACTGACACTCACAATGTTTTGGCACCTGGGGCAGACCGCCTTCCCCTGCTCCCCCTTGGTATGCCCCTGCAAGGATCTGCCTCACATCCTGCCCTCTCTCCTCCACAGAGAACCCGAGCGCCTGTATTCTGACACGGCGGCGGCGACGGCGACGGGGGGGTGGAGCCTGCTCAGTATTCGCTCCATAAGACGCAGGGACACTGGGGGGGGGGGAGTGCGTATTATGGTGCGAAAAATACGGTAGGTATTACATAGTTACATAAAGCTATTATCTGCATAGCTATGGCTATTGTACAGAGCTATGGACTGCTAAAGAGAAATCTGTACAGTTGGTAATTAGCAAAATAAGATTATTTGCCTCTAAAGATATTTCTTGTTTTAGTTTTCTTTCTTTCTTTTTATAATATGCACATATTGTAAAGCATAATGTAGAGGTAAAAGTATTTTTTTTATCTATATCACATTTTTAGTAAGAGTTTAATCCTAATTTCTACCTTTATTTTCCTGTAGGGATACGGGATGACCCTTCTAAGTGGACCTAATAGAATCGCTATATAAAGCAAGATTTGGAGGCTGGAACTCACAGGAATCAATTCCTTGATCATGCTAAAAGATTTTTTTGAGCCAGCATATCCTATCTTTTAAAAGACACAAAAAAACAAAAAAAAAACTACACACATATGCAAACAACTGTTATGTGTATTGCCTCATTTGTCCTGACAAACGGCATATTAACTATGTGTTGTTTTTTTTTAATAAATAATACAAATGTTAACAAATCAATATTTTTGCTTGACATGTTTTAGCTTAACAATAGCTTTCATTTTATTTTTTTAGGAAAGATAATTTTGTTGTTTGGTAACATCACAATTGTAGAAAAATTTACAGTACATATAAAATATTTACTTAGGCTCCTTACTTTTTGTTAATGCATATATCAAACTACAAGTACAAAGTGCACTTGAAATTGCACGGAAATTTCTCTTGGAAGTGCAGTCGCTGTAAATCTGAGGGGAAGATCTGAAATGAGGGGAAGCTCTGCTGATTATATCATCCAATCATGTGCAAGCTAAATGCTGTTTTTTATTTTCCTTGCATGTCCCCCTCGGATCTACAGCGACTGCACTTCCAAGTGCAATTTCAAGTGCACTTTGCACTTGTAGTTTGCACTTGTAGTGCAAAGTGGATTTGCCTTTAGTAAATAACCCCCCATGTGTGCATCATTTATGATATCAGCTGCCTCTGCTCAATGAGTTAGGGGCTCTAGGTTGAAAAGGCTACATTACCTCTGGTACTGCTACTGCAAGTCCACTATTACTTGGAAAATCTTGCGGAGATCTATGTTTCATTATGTTCACAGTTTTGAGAGCTAGGCCATCCATTGCAATCAGCCAGGTGTGGTTTTGATCATTTCTTAGATTTGAGTGACCAAATTAAACTAAAATAGTGGGTAGCTATAGCTGAAAATGGATGGTCACAAAATTGATAAATGTTTGGCTAGCTAAAAGTCAGATTCAGTTGTAAAAGACATTTATTTTTTCCAAAGTGATGTTGACCCCCTTGACTCTGCTGTGTACCCGTATCAGGCATCTACCAAATTGTCAATGCAGCCCTTCCTATGTTACAGCTCTAGAAAACAAACTATATGGAACATGTGGCAAAAGTGTATTTTGTTTCCAATGTTGGCTTTCTGTATGGTTGGTTTGCTAATTATGGTATCCAGTCAAATAATTGTTGCCTATGAGCTGATTTTTTATTTATTTTTTTATCTTCAGGGCAAGAATGGGATGGGTCTATTTTTTTAGGTAATGTGCAACAAGGTAATTAGAAACATGAGAGCGTTTGCTCATATACGTAGGCATCATGCTCAGAATTGAGTCAAAGACTGTGGGGGGGGGGGGTTTACTAAAACTGGAGAGTGCAAAATCTGGTGCAGCTGTGCATGGTAGCCAATCAGCTTCTAATTTCAGTAAACTGTAAGCTGAATGGTTTCTATACAGAGATGCACCAGATTCTGCATGCAGGAAGACAATAGTGAATCTTAATTCGCTATTGTCACCCTATTTTAAGCCTATTAGAGCCTCTGGCTCTAATCACATGCTTGTAGATTAGGGGCCAGACGCATGGATTAGGGGGCGGCGCCCCTGCACCCCTAATGGACGGGCCGCCACTGTGTCCAACCATTGTCATTTTGTTCCCTTTTTTTCATGTCGCATTCACATTATAATCAAAACAGTTGTTGATATGAAAAAGTTCACTTTAAAGCTCCAACAGGGTATATAGGTAGCCAAAAAGTCGAAATTTCCTAATGTGGTTGGATGTTTTTATGCACTTAGCTGTGAAGCAGAAAAATAATACAAATGTAAATTAAAACAAAGATGCTCCAACTAAAAGAAAAAAATATTATCTATATCAGGGATAAGCAATTAGCGGACCTCCAGCTCTTGTAAAACTACAAGTCCCATCATGCCTCTGCCTCTGGGTGTCATGCTTGTGGCTGTCAGAGTCTTGCTATGCATCATGGGATTTGTAGTTCTGCAACAGCTGGAGGTCCGCTAATTGCATATCCCTGATCTATATGCATATTTTATACACATTGTTCATCCATTTGACGGAAGTACTTGTTGTCAAGTGCATTGGAAAACAATGCTGAATGTCTAACCTTACTTGGAAAATATGCATTCTTGTAATGATGCCTTTGAAACAAGAATGTCAATCATGCAGAATTGTAGTATCACGTTTTTCAAATCCACTTGCATGTTTTACCTCGTGTATGGTACTGCAGCAGCAACACTGAAAGGGTTAATCAATAGTGACACCCTGTCATGTCTGGAGACAGACATTAAAAGGAAAGGGAATTTTGAAGTGACAGTTCTGGTGATCTTCCTGTCAGGACTGGGTTTAGGATAAATGACAGCTGTGGGCTTTGTATCGATTATGTGGCATCCCTATTTATCTGCAGACAGCAGAGGCAAGGGCACCTAATAACCCAAACACAGTGACTCCCCGTGTGACCACCTTGTGCTGCCGCAAATCATGATTGCTCACTCTCTCAGAGGCCGATGACTTTTTACCATAATTAAAGCTAGGATTTTTATAATAGCACCCTATTTCCAGCTGATATTTTTAACTAATTAAATATTAATAGTGATATATAATTATATAAATAAAGCATTGTTTTCTACCTTTAGATACATGATTTAAACATTTAAAATAATGCACTGTATACAAAAGTTGCAGTTATGTTATATGAAAATTATCTCCTAAAGAAAAGACATGCTGTCTCATTTTAAACTTTTGTCATGAGTCCTAAATACATAAAGCTGAGTTCCACCCAAAAGTGGGACTTGCGCTTAAACCACTCCTCGCCCCCTTACATGCCACATTTGGCATGTCATTTTTTTAGGGGGGGAGTGGGGGCTTCAGTAGGAGTGGGACTTCCTGTCCCACTTCCTCCTTCCACCCAGGGACCGCTTAGGCGACTCGTCATATCACCTTTTGGCGGCCCCTCCCTGTAGGCGATCACCTGGGACACAAGACAGGTCCAAGGCGATCGCCTGTCCACTCAGATTGCGCAGCGCCGCTCGCGCATGCGCAGTGAGTGTCCGGCTGTGAAGCCGAAAGCTGTCACGGCCGGGAGCCCACAGTTAGAATGGAGGCCCTGGCGGAGAGGGGGGGGGGGGGGAGAGGAGCGAAGCTCCGTTCGGCTGCGTCGCTGGACAGTGGAACAGGTAAGTGTCTGTTTATTAAAAGCCAGCAGCTACACTTTTTGTAGCTGCTGACTTTTAATAAACATAAAAAGGCTGGAACTCCCCTTTAATAAGTTGCTTGAAAAAATACGTAAGGAAAAGTACATCACAGGCTCATGCCGTAAGAACAAGGATGATGTACACATCCCAGTAACCCATAGAAATCTATTTTGTGTACTCTAGGCAGGCCAATGAACGGCAAAAGCTAGTTACTAATGTTTTTTGTTTGTTTCACCCATTGATCTTTGCCTCTTTGAAAAAAAAGTACAGTAAAACCTTGGATTGTGAGCATAATTCGTTCCAGAAACATGCTTGTAATCCAAAGCACTCGTTTATCAAAGCAAATTTTCCCATAAGAAATAATGGAAACTCAAATGATTCGTTCCGCAACCCTTTATTCATAAGTCCTTTCGTTTATAGTTCATATAAAAAGATTATAGCAACGTGACCAGGTTGTGTAACCATAAAATGTCCATCCACAAATGGAAACCTCCACAAGGGGATTATAAGCAAAATCCAGCAGGAGCTACAGAGTATAAAAGAGAAGAGAGGCGCCTCTAAGTGTAGCAATATGTTGCTAAATGTTGTACCTTCATTAAATGTAACCATATTGCTGCACTTAGAGGCGCCTCTCTTCTCTTTTATACTCAGTTATGACATGAAGCTACTTGTATATCAAGACATCGCTTGTATATCAAGTCAAATTGTATTAAAATTTTTTGCTTGTCTTGCAAAACGCTCTCCAACCAAGTTACTCTCAAACCAAGGTTTTACTCTACACTTTGGGTCCAGCTCCAATAAAATTTGTATTTATTTGTAATTTTTGATTGAATGGAGATGGGTTAGAATGCCTCAATTTATTGCAGACTGTTCCAGGACAGAGGCACAAACAATAAAAAGCTAATAAGCCCTGTACACACGATCGGATTTCCTATGGATTCAAATCCGATGGATTTTTCCATCGGAATTCCGATGAAGCTGACTTCCCTACACACCATCAGTCAAAAATCCGATTGTCCCAAACGCCGTGACGTAAAACACTCAGATGAGCCGAGAAAAATTAAGTTCAATGCTTCTGAGCATGCGTCGACTTGATTCTGAGCATGCGTGGGTTTTTTGTCCGATGGAGTTCCACACAGACGATCGGAATTTGCTATCGTTTTTTTTTCCATCGGATAAATTTAAAACATGTTCTATTTTTTCTCACCGATGGAAAAAAGACCGATGGGGCCCATACACGATCGGTTTGTCTGATTAAAAAAGTCCATCGGACTGTTTTCATCGGTAAAACCGATCGTGTGTACAGGACAGTAGAGTTTCTGGCCCTTCTCTACTCCAGCTAAGAAGGGTATTTATTTTATTTTTTTCTGAGATTTCCCCTTATTTCTTATTCCAATGACACAGGCAGCAATAAACTGGACAGAGTTTCTAACCCTTCCCCACCCTATTCAGTATTAAATCAAGTTTTAGCTGGAGGTAATATTTACCTCTGAAGACTTTTATTATACTGTCATTTGATATATAAACACTTTACATTTTTTTAGATTGATTTGCTAAGAGAGTAAAGACGTAGCAAAACCATTGTTGCAAAGTGGAAGTTGAATGAGCTTGGTAAATAAGGTATTTCTCCATTTATGTGCAAGAAAATATATTTTTTTTTCCTTGAACATGATTGGGTATTTAAAGTGAATGATGATTCTTATGTACTAACCTCAAAGAACTTTCACTTTGCACAGTCTATACTCCTTTAGTAGAGCGACCCCAATAATAGGGTCATGTTACGTGCTACTTACACATAATGGCAGTCAATAAGAAGGCTATAGAACTGAGCATGTGAACCTATTATCTAATAAGATAATTGAGTCAGTCAAGAAACAGATATGATTAAACATGCATTATAAACAGCACAGCAAGTGACCCATATATTAAAGATACACCCTTATGGTATTTTTATAGTATAATATGCTATGTTAGGTTTCAGTATGTTTGGGTGTATCCAGCCCTAACTTTTTGATGCTTGATGTACAGGGGTCAATTATATGATTTATTCCAAGGTTTGCGTCTAAAGAATTTTTTATATTTGCTGATAATCCTTGGTAAAAAAAAAAAAACTCCAAGCTATGCCACTATTGATCCATATGTCACCATATTTTTATTGTTTCCTTCAAGTTTTAATCATGGGCACATGAGCTTTGGATCATGGTATGTCAAGTAGTATTAATTGTGCTCCTTCATCTCTGTTACTTCAGTTCTTTGTAAAGGAAGAAGACTGTAGGTGCATTACACTTAGTCTTGTCTACCCTGGAGCAGTTCCTCTCTGATCAATACAGAACGCCTTCCTTACTGATCATTATAGTACAGTGGTTTGACCTTGCAATATTTTCTGTGACCAGGTTCTCCAGGTTCTTATGTTCAGACTTGTTTATATATATATATATATATATATATATATATATATATATATATATATATATATAATTTTTCTTTCACTTTTATATCTAGGGGATAAAAGCTAAATCTACAATAAATGACTTAACCTCTCATCCCTATTACTCTCAGCCTCTCCAGCTCACTTTATTCCATTGCCACATTATTGATTGTTTATATATTTATTTGACTGAAATTATGTTCACATTAATGATAAAAAAGATGAAATATTTGTAATTTTTAATTAAGCAAATTACAGTTGCTGATAGACATGTATTGTATTTAGTTTTCATTTTTTTTCATTTTATAGATTCTAAATGGGGGTTTCCATATTTTTGGATTAAAAAATACCGGTAAATAAAATATAAAACAACAGGGAAAGTCTTTATTTTGCGTGGACCGGAAGAGACTCCAAATGAGGGACCCCTGGCAAACGCTGCAACTTTTTTTTTTTTTGGCACAGGGGTGCTCCAGCTTGGAAATCTTTTGAAAGAGATGTGTTTTCAATCTGCAGTGGCTCCATATGGCCACATTTGGTCAATAATGTCAGAAGGATCCCCGTTTCCCTTAGTGTATGTATAGCTGCAGGGTGGGGAGTGCCTTGGCTGCAATTGAATAGACAGCAGTGGGCAGAAGGGACAGTTTCCCCCTTGGTTCAGTCAAATGTCAATGACAATTACCTTATATGACCATGTAGCCATATTAGGTTAATGATGTCATGAGCACCCCTGCTGCTTTTTGTACATGTAGCGGCTGGGTGGGGAATGCCCTAGCTGCAGTTGATTGGGAGGCAAGGGGTGAAAGTGGCAGCTTCTTGCTGAGTTCAGTTTGGACCAAAGTTTGGACAAACCCAACATGCTATGAAAAGTATTTAACCTTTTTATTAATAAACATGTCATGAGAAAAATATATGGATTACCATTGTTGAGCTGGTTTGAAAATACTGGTTGTCTGGTTGTGACCCTGGTCACGACTTTACACACGTAAGTAGATCAGAAAAGTCATAGAGAAGTCAGAAGGCCTCATCAGGATGTTGGTTACAGGTTATTGACACAAAGAACTGGAGCAGGAAGGTCAATGTAGCAGCCTTCTTGTTTCTCTCATGACAGAGGGGCTTCCAAGTAACAATAATATTCAAAGCTAAACTAAAGGGATTTTTTTTTTTTTTGAGGAAGGGAGGGTTATACCTCCTGTCAGTTTTTTTTTTTTTTTACATCTATTGCCCATTGGAAAAATTTCCCTTCACTTCCTGTGCTATAGTCAAAACAGGAGGTGATAGGAAATTCCTCAAAAGTAAGGGAATTTCTAGTTTTCACCAAGGTCACCAAAACTAGTGTTCCCATTGAAAGATTTTCCCTCTGTTACTCTTTTGTTGCCAATGCAAAATTTGTGATATAAAACAGACGTTTTTTCTCAGTTCTGTTCTCGGCAGTTCTCAGAGGAAAATTATCTCCTCTGTAGCCGGTTTATGAAGCTGAGAACGGCCAAGATCTGTGTAAAAGTGGGTGGGCTGCCTGTAATCTCGTGAGATATTGTGAGATTACGGTGCAGCCGAGTTCAAAAAGTGAAACTAAAGTTTAAAAAGAACATGTAATTACATGTTTTCAGACATGTGATAACTAAGTAAATATATATATATATCATGTGTTTGTGTATATATACATATATATTTATGTATATATATGTATATATGAATGTGTGTGTGTGTGCACACATATATATATATATATATATATATATATATATATATATATATTGTTAATTAATATAAATTTTTAACCCACTGGTGCTGATATTAGGAAGAAATAAGCCTTCTTCCTCTAATCGCACCATCTACTCTCCGGGATTCTCCACCATTGAGCTAGTGAATCTGGAAGGGAGATATATCAGTGTAACGGCTGTGAGATCTTCAGATCTCCCTTTTATAAACTGACTGTTTGTGACAGAACGGTCATGTACTGTGATGAGAAGCGGAGAACATGTTCTCTGCTCTTTATCTCAGCTATGTAAACCGGTACACCCCAGAGTTCAGCCATGATCCTGAGGATCACGGCTAATCTCAGTTTTATAAACGGACAACATAGTCCCTTCAACTGCATCTCAGTAATTAAAGCCCACTTTCTGAGAAATAGTAGATCCGTGTGGATACAGGGCTGGTGCATGGATTTTTGACACCCTAGGCGAAACCTCCTTTTGCCGCACCCCCTTGGCTCCACCCCCTTTGTCCTGCCCATGTATACCCCACCTTTTAAATGAAGCGCCCATCAAAATGCAGCCTCACCAGTGCCCATCAAATGCAGCCTCACCAGTGCCCATCAAATGCAGCCTCACTAGTGCCCATCAAATGCAGCCTCACCAGTGCCCATCAACGAATGTTTTCTTGCTTCCATTCATTCGGGAGTTGGGACACAGACACAATCCTCCACCGCCACTGCGCCTCTGACACTATGTACGAACGAAGCGGCGGCTGCCTGCTGATGCTGAGACTTAGTTGCTTGTTGCAGAGAGAAGAGAGTACACCAGTGGCCGGGCACCCTAGGCAGCAGTGCGCCCGATGCGGCTGCTTAGTTTGCCTAGTGGTAGCACCGGCCCTGTGTGGATAGTAAATAAAGAGGTGAAGGTGTGATGTCACACACATAAAAACTTTTCCAGGCTTTCGTGGTTTACATATAAACATTTCCAGAATCACATGTGAACTCATCTTAAGTGGACACATTGAATTCTTATCTGCTGATGTGGTTGTCCTGTAAACATGAGGGGTGCCCTGTTCCTCCAGTGGGATTGCCACTCTTAGTCGAGACGTCCCTTACTTTCCCCCCTCTGCAATACAAATAATGGAAACAAATTAGCTGTGATATATACCCAGAAATCTAGACAGGATTGACGGTACTGTATTTAAAGCTGAAATCTGGGCAAATAAACATATATTGAAGATCATGTGAAAATCTGTATTGTTTTCCTAGAAAGTTACTTAGAACCCCCAAACGTAATTTATATATATATAGCCGAGGCCCTAGAGAAAAAACTAGGTGGACGTTTTTTTGGAATAAAATACACTTCCATGGATCTTAATACTAAAAAACACAATATATATTCAAATTTTTTGGTAAAATATAAAAGATGATGTCACGCCGAGTAAATAAATAACCTAATATGTCACGCTTTTAAATTGTACATGCTTGTGGAATGGCGGCAAACTATGACACTGAAAATCCCCATAGGCGATGCTTTAATTTTTTTTTACAGGTTACCAGTTTAGAGTTACAAAGGAGGTCTAGTGCTAGAATGATTGCTTTAAAAAATGTTTTATTCTATTATTTATTTAATTTTTGTTAAACTGGTTTCTTTCATTTTTTTTCTGGTTTCTTTTATTGCCATCACAAGGAATGTAAACATCCCTTGTGACAGCACCAGGCCCTGACAGGTACTTTTTATGGAGAGATCTGGGGTCTATTAGACCTCAGAGCTCTCCTCAACCCTTAAAAGCATCTGATCACACTAAGACCAGTGTGAGATCAGATTCTTTCGCTATTTAAAAATGGCGCTGTTTACATCCGGGAAACTGGAAGTGATGAAAGTGCTTGTTGCTTCCTGTTTCCAAGATCATAGAGATTACATAAATAGATCTGCCGGTCATAGAAAGAATACCAGGATGATGTCTGTAGCTTTAAGCATCATCCTGGTATCATCACTTGGAGTCATTCACATACATGTACAAGATTAAGTGGCAAGTGGTTAATGAAGCTGTGTATTTATTTACCATCATTGATTTTTTTAAAAATTGTAAGCAGTATCTGCATTTGACCTGGTATCAGCCTCTTGCAGTCTCGGTACAGTAGATCTGGAGTGTGAGAGGAAGCAGCAGCACAAGGAGCCAGTAAGTTAATGTGCTCATCATGAAGTATGATGATAGGAGGAGAAAGCAGAGTAAGGCCTCTTTCACACTGGGGCGGGGAGGTGCGCTGGCGGTATAGCGGCGCTATTTTTAGCGCCGCTATACCGTCGTTTTTGCAGCGATATTCGGCCGCTAGCAGTGCGGTTTTGACCCCCGCTAGCGGCCGAGGAAGGGTTAAAACCGCCCGCAAACTGCTGCTACAGCAGCGGTTTGCGGGGGGTATAGCCACGGTGTCCCATTGATTTCAATGGGAAGGAGCGGTATACACACCGCTCCTTTCATCGCTCCAAAGATGCTGCTTGCAGGAGATTTATTTTCCTCCCGCCAGCGCATCGCCTCAGTGTGAAAGCCCTCGGGCTTTCACATTGAGAAGACTGGGGCATGATTATTTCAGGCGTTATTTATGCACTATTTTTAGCACTAAAATGCCTGAAATACGCCTCAGTGTGAAAGGGGCCTAAGGCCTCATGTACACTGCTGCTGGTAAATGGACGTTGAGGAGAGTTGGGCATTTTTTTTAGCTGCCCCTGAACACTCCTCTATGTTATCTTATCAGTACATGTACACAGAGTCATTTATAATCGTTTCTAGGCATTTGACTTTAGAAGCATTTTTTGGAAATGCAAAAAAATGGGTTCAGACGGATGTTTAGAGGCATTTGAAATACCAAATGCCTGTAACAGCGCGTAAACGCTGCTAAACGTGGTAACTGGCGTTTAACAGCATTTCGTTTACAGTCATTTTTCATTTTAACCCAAAAAATAAAAAATGCTTCTAGACGCAAACGCAGCTAAATGGACGTTTACTGTAAAGTTAAATCGTTCAGGAGAGGTTAAACAACGTCGCGTGTACATGATGAAGCCTAATAGAGAGATGATCTAATCCAGTGATTCTCAACTAGGGTTCCTCAAGAGGTTGTTAGGGGTTCCTTCAGCATTGGGCAATTTCTGCCTCTCAGATAAGTTCACACTGACCCCATTGATCTTTTTAGCTATCTGTAAGGAGGTAATTCTTCCAAATTCCCACAAGTGTAAGGACCATTGTTCCAACTGACCGTCACACTAATGTATCATGAGTTGTAGATTTCTCAATTTTAGCAGGGGTTCCCCAAGACCGGAGAACTATGTCAAGGGTTTCCTCTGTGTTGAAAAGGTTGAGAAAGGCTGATCTAATCACTGTGCTGTTTCTTCTTTCACTGCCAAGTCACAGCCAGAGGTGGGTGCAGGACAAGTGGTTTGAATGATGCTGGTCACCAGACTAAGGACATCTAGCAGCGGAAATAAAAACGGGCTACATGGGACATTTCTAGACTGAAGGTGAATATTGCAGCAAAGGCTGTTTTTTTATTTTGTCTTTTAAAGGGCTATTTAATTTTTTTGTATAATTTTTAGGAGTTCTGTTAAGGTAAGTTTTATACTTTATTCTATGGGCTGATGACTCAAGAAACCCAGATCTAATGCTAGCAGTCTTTTTCCTGCAACTTCCTCAAGTACAAATTCCTCAACTACATTTTCTCCAAACTAATTATATCTATTGCCTTTAAAAGAATGTATGTTAAAAATACAATTCTATGAAATGAGACGTCGGGGAATTAATCAGATGCGGGAGCAACAATCTTTATTTTAGTATTCAAAGTTTGCAAACATATTAAGCTAAAATTTTTGATCTACCGTATATACTCGAGTATAAGCCGACTCGAGTATAAGCTGAGGTACCTAATGTTGCCAAAAAAACTGGGAAACATTACTGACTCGAGTATAAGCCGATGCCCCACTGTTCCCTAGCTCGCTAAATATTACCTGTAAAGAAGTTGCGGCTGCGGCGTCCATCGTTCAAATTCCGCGGCATCCATCGTTCAAATTCCGCGGTCTCTTCCTGTTCCTTCCTTGATAGGCGATTCTCAGCAGACACTCTCCGCCTATCACAATCGTTCTCTCATCCTCAGTTTTCCCAGCAGACACTGTGTTGGGTGTTCCGCCAATCACAGACGTCTGCTGGAAAACTGAGGATGAGAGAACGTTCGTGATAGGCGGAGAGTGTCTGATGAGATTCGCCTATCACGGAAGGAACAGGAAGAGACCGCGGAATTTGAACGATGGACGCCGCAGAATTTGAACGATGGACGCTGCAGCCGCAACTTCTTTACAGGTAATATTTACAATGTAAAAATTTCGATGACTCGAGTATAAGCCGAGGGGGGGACTTTCAGCCCCAAAAAAAGGGCTGAAAATCTCGGCTTATACTCGAGTATATACGGTACTTTAATAAAGAAAATTGCACTTTCCAGACCTGCTTAAAAGTCCTTGTCCCTTTTTTATTTTTAAACACAAGCTATGTTGTCTGGAAATGACAGAGAAAGGGGGGCCCAGCTTGGGTATGCAAGCATTAAGGAAGATGCAGACTGCCCATAACATTTTCTGCAACTTAAGTGATGTTATATAGACAGGGCTGCTGTTAGGAATCATGGGGCCCCGTACAGCCTACCTGACGAGAGGGGGAGAAACCTGGGTGAGAGACACAGAGGGCATTGTTCTCCACCGATCCTCCTGCTGTCCGGGCCCCTCTGTGTGCCGGGGCCCCCTACAGGAGGGCTGGTGGTCCCCTCCTATCAGCAGCCCTGTATATAGATATTGTATATGCTTTGCCAAGTGTGAGCCATCCACCAACTGTAGTCACAGAAACGGTGCCATAGGAGTGTCCAAGAGAAGGTCCATTGCCTGCTGGAACTTTACATTGTCAGCAGTATGCTGAACAGATCAGCCTTACAATATTTCCAGAAAGTCAGTACAGTAAATGATTACAAATATAGCAGAGGTTCTGTTTGGTCAATATAATCTATGTAGATCATGCAGTCTGTTTAATATGTGCAGTTTCTGTACGTAGCCTCTAAAATAAGTTTGTATTCATTCTACTAACCAAAGTCAATATAATATGAATGGAAAAGGGAGGTCTACGAGAGCATGTGACAGCAATAGATATGCTATTTATGTAAACACCACCAGTTTATACGTAGAGAAAATTTCAATCAATGAATTGTTCGTAGTGAAAATGTTTTCTAATGACCAGAGGCTTATTAATTGAGTGGTTTCTGATTTATTTATTTTTTTAAAGTGATGGAATCTCTTTTCAAGGGTGGCCATGCTGTAGCTTCCGCTAAACCGTGTGTCTAGTATGTGTATCTATATTGTATATAGTTCCTTGCTATCTATAGATTCGCAAGGTGTAACACCCATAATTTCTGAACGTTCTAAAGATGTCAACACCAACTTATTATTATCTTTGAAATAACTACTTAGCAATTATAACTACAGTGCCTAAACTACCCTTATGCGGCGTACACACAGTCGGAATTTCCGATGGAAAAAGTCAGATGGGAGCTTTTCATCGGATATTCCGACCGTGTGTATGCCCCATCTGGCTTTTCCCATCGGAATTTCCGACGGACTTAGATAGAGTGCAGGTTCTCTATTTTTCCGTCGGAAAAAATTCAGATCGGAATTTCCTATCATGTGTACAAATTCCGACGCGCTAAATTCCGACGCATGCTCGGAAAAAAATCGACGCATGCTCGGAAGCATAGAACTTAATTTTCTCGGCTCGTCGTAGTCTTTTACGTCACTGCGTTCTTGGCAGTCAAAAGTTCACCAAAATTTTGTGTGACCGTGTGTATGCAAGGCAGGCTTGAGCGGAATTCCGTCGATAAAACCATCCAATTTTTTTTCCGACAGGAATTCCGCTCGTGTGTACAGGGAATTATATTATGTTACTACTATAGTGCATATTGATAATAATTCCTCAGAAAATAGATTTTACTACACATATCAAAGCACAATATATTAATGATAAAATATCAGTATTTACTTGATATTTATTTAAGGGTTCTAGCTAACCTTTCCAAACTAATGTTGCAAAAAAATAAATAATTAAATCCTCCGTGATGGTTTATGAAGGTCATTAAAGAAAACTTTTTAATCTTTTAATCTATTTAATTGCATTAGGTTGTCAAATCTGCCATATTAAATTTTGTCACAATTTCTAGAGTATGATATGCGCCTAATCTATTCAGTAGTTGTGAGAAATAATTGTGTGTGCTGGAAGTAAATAAAGGATCACTACAGCATGATTTTTTAAAAGACGTTTCTTCAAGGTAGGATTTAGCATTTCCACTTAGTAAGTTAGAGAGGCTTGGGCTGCCCCATCACCGTGGTAACTGCCAAAAAAATGCTCCTGATGTTTGAAGAGGTCAGCTAACCAGGTCATCCACTCTGGCCTCTCCCTGAGCTAGGCCTGGCAGCCCACAGTTTGCAGTTAGTCTAAGTCTGGGTCTAGCCCCGCAAGGTCAACTAATCCGGCTCTGATATAATTTTTTTTGAGTCAGTTCATGGCCTGCACCCACCAGGTGGCCTCTAAAATCGATTATGACCTTTTGGCCTTGTCTAACAGAGGAATAGCATCCAACCTAGGAGTGGGTTTGCTTAGGCATGACAGCTTTCCGCTGAGTGTTATTAAGGGTAGCACCAACCGTTTGGGAAAGCATGGATGTAGGTATAATGAGATGTCTGTATACGCCATAAAATTATTTACAATCTAAGATTTATTTTACCATTTCCTGGAAGTGTCAAAAAGTATCAACTTTTTCAAAAAGTTAACTTCCATTTTATAACACTGGTACGAGTCTAGTTTAAGGTTCAAATAACCTGGTCTGGAGTCTTTACAAAGGAGGTTTTCCAACACAGCTGCTGAACCACTAATATTTTGATATAATTGAAGATGTATTGTGGGGCCATAATTAATGCTGAAACGTGTGTGTAACAAAGTACGCTAAGCTTGTCAGCAAGTGAATCATTAGTTTCCTGGGTGGCTCTGTCCCTTCCCATTACTTGAACTTGACTTACTCTTCCGCATACAGATCCAAAGTTCAATTGAAAAGTTTAGTTGTGTGACTAATGTAACAAACTCTTCTCTGGGGTTTGCGTGAGAAACACTGTATACATCCAAACACCCCCTTCTAACCAAGAGGTTAACAAATGCATTAATCTGAAGGATTCAAAATGGGTTTTGGATTGTTGTTAAATAGCAGACGTAGTGTAAGAGTATTACTTATGACACTTATGGCACCAGCTAGCTCTAATACTGCAGTAACCTTTTTTTTTTTTTATTCTGCGCTGTGCATACACCTTGAATAATGCCTAGTTTTCGACACAACGGGTTTATGAAATAATGTTTTAGCCCAGACAAACTAGGTCATTTTCAGTTCCAGCGTGCTTAGGAATTTTTTCTAGAAAATAATTTTAAAAAACTGCATAGATAGGTGTATATTAACAATAAAGAGGCACAATTTCTTATGAGTAGATTTCATTCTATGCTACTTTTTTCACTGTGAAAAAAAAAAATCAAAAATCAAAGTGTACTCTGATAATGTAAAGTGGGTCTAATGCATCATAGTGCTATCACTAATGCCTGTCTTTATTTTTCCACAGCCACCAATCAGGCTCAAACTTGAAGATTTAAATTGTCATTTCCCAGGACACGCTGGAGCCTGGTGGCTTTGGAGAAACAATAGCAGTGCTTAGTATTTACACGTTAATACATATTAATATTCATTTAATAGGCACATCTGTGTTTGACCTAGTACACCTAAAACTGGCCAGACATGGCTACTTTGGTCATTTATAAGATACTGTATTTATTGGCGTATAACACTCACTTTTTTACCCTGAAAATAGAGGGTAAACTGTGCCTGCGTGTTATACGCAGGGGGCTGTGGAAAGTTTTTTTCCTGAAACTTCCCTCTTAAAGTTAGGGTGCGTGTTATACGCCGATAAATACGGTATTTCTATCCTCAAGCGATGTCCATGGTCCCAAATAAAAATCAATCAGTGCATGGATTGCTGAAGCACATTGGATGTATTGTAAGCTAAAAAGAAATAATATACAGTCTAATGTGAAAGTACCAAAAATATTGTATTATTCATATGACCAGTAACCAAAGAAAGAAAACTGGAACTTCTTGAAGAAACCAATGCAACCATGGGGGTTTAAACACACAAACTCCAAAAATTCTTGCTGTGAAGTGGACAAGGGAGATCATGGTTGTGCTGCACTAACCATTTGGCTAACATATAAAAATAGTTTTTTTTTTTTTTTTAGTAACAATGAATAAACTTTTTGTCACAATGCAAGTGTCACTTTTCAGAAAACCTTGATCTTTTTTTAATTAAAAATCTATCTTTGAGCTCCAGTCCAGGGACCTTGCCTAGGCCGAGATGATGCTTTTGGTCAGCTGTAGGCATCAGGAAAAATGTCTCCAGTTTTCTATTCCAGTGATCAGACTGTAATATAGGCTACAGCGGGTGTCTAATCTGGATCAGATATTTGTGAACACAGTCAAGTACTGCACAGTAGGGATGAGCTCGGTGTTCGAGTCGAACATACGTTCGTCTCGAACATCGGCTGTTCGCTCGTTCGGCGAACAATGAACGATTTGGGCCGTTCGCGCCAAATTCGAGTGACGCGAACGGCCCACAATACACTGCGCCATCGCAGTGCAATCCCGGCGCTGTGATTGGCCAAGCATGCACTGTGACCCTGCATGCCTGGCCAATCACAGCGCCGGCAGCGAGGAGAGCAATGATTGGCCACAGGCAGGATGCCTGTGGCCAATTATAGCTGAGGGGGTTTAGTACACGCCCCACACTATAAAAGGCCGCCAGCGCGGCGGCCTCGTGTAGTGTGTTCCGGAGCAGGGAAAGAGAAGGATAGGCAGGGACAGTGTCATATCTATTCTTTGCTAAACCTTGTGTGTAGGGACAGAGAAGGATAGGCAGGGAGAGTGTCAGTGTCATATTCTTTGCTAAACTTTGTGTGTAGGGAGAGAGAAGGATAGGCAGGGAGAGTGTCAGTGTCATATTCTTTGCTAAACCTTGTGTGTAGGGAGAGAGAAGGATAGGCAGGGAGAGTGTCAGTGTCATATATTGCTGTATTGCTGTATTGCTGTGTTTTCCTGGTGTGTTACACTACCAGGCATTTGCAGCACTTACAGCGGACATAGTGTGCCTCCTGCACATTATACACCTGAAGCTAGCCCGTATTGCTGTGTTTTCCTGGTGTGTTACACTACCAGGCATTTGCAGCACTTACAGCGGACGTAGTGTGCCTCCTGCACATTAAACACCTGAAGCTAGCCCGTATTGCTGTGTTTTCCTGGTGTGTTACACTACCAGGCATTTGCAGCACTTACAGCGGACATAGTGTGCCTCCTGCACATTATACACCTGAAGCTAGCCCGTATTGCTGTGTTTTCCTGGTGTGTTACACTACCAGGCATTTGCAGCACTTACAGCGGACGTAGTGTGCCTCCTGCACATTAAACACCTGAAGCTAGCCCGTATTGCTGTGTTTTCCTGGTGTGTTACACTACCAGGCATTTGCAGCACTTACAGCGGACGTAGTGTGCCTCCTGCACATTAAACACCTGAAGCTAGCCCGTATTGCTGTGTTTTCCTAGTGTGTTACACCAACAGTCATTTGCAGCACTTACAGCAGGCGTAGTGTGATTCCTGCAAAATATACTCCTGAAGCTAGGCCGTATTGCTGTGTTTTCCTAGTGTGTTACACCAACAGGCATTTGCAGCACTTACAGCAGGCGTAGTGTGATTCCTGCAAAATATACTCCTGAAGCTAGGCCTTATTGCTGGTTTTCCCATCTCCCTGCAGGCCATTAGAATGTCTGGAAGGCAAACAAGGAGAGGCAGACAGTCAGGAGCCAATAAAAGAGGGCAAGCAGGCTCTGTGTCTAGAGACAACAGTGCTGGTCGTGGACGCGGTGCATCGCCATCAGCACGCGGCCATGGGACACGCTTGTCCTTCTTTTCAGCAGCTGGACGTGTTGAGACGCATCATGCCGAAGACTTGGTAGAGTGGATGACCAAGCCCTCCTCATCCCCCTCATCCTCTCTCACCCAGGCTCAGGGTACTGGCAAAGCAGCTGCCAAAGCGTCCTCATCCCTGGTATCAATGTCATCATCAGTCACTCCTTTCCTAGACCCACCATGTCCTCCTGAGGAGTCCCCCGAACTGTTTGAGCACAGTGTTGGGTACATGCTCCAGGAGGATGCCCAGCGTTTCGAAGGGTCTGATGATGATACCCAGCTAGAGGAAGGCAGTAGCGTGAGAGCAGAGAGAGGGGATGCTCAAGAAGGACACCAATCTGGCAGTCATGTTCCAGCAGCTGCAGCATACTGCCAGATTGGCTCCAGTGATGAGGAGGGAGGGGATGATGAGGTCACTGACTCCACGTGGGTGCCTAATAGGAGAGAGGAGGAGGAGGAGGATGAGGAGGAGGCACATCTCCAACGAGGCAGGATGCCCTGGGGGGGGCCAGCGTAAGGGCAGCACACCGACGGAATCACACCGCAGAGCTCCGCCTGTGCAGGGCGCTGCCTCTGCCCGTTATTCAAAAAGTTCTTTGGTGTGGGCCTTTTTTGAGTCGAGTGCATCAGATCGCACAGCTGCTGTTTGCAACATATGTCTCAAGCTTATATCGCGTGGCCAAAACATCAGCCGTTTGGGCACCACATGCTTGACCAGACATATGTTGACCTGCCATGCAGCTTGTTGGCAAGCCTACCTTAAAGACCCACCCTAAAGAACAAAGCGGACCTCTCCTTGCACCGCATCAGCTGGAATCTCCAACCCCACTATACCTTCAGTCCTCTCTGAAACCTGCACTGAGAGGAATGAAGGTGTAGAATTAGGTGTGTCACAGCCAAGTACTTGCGGGCACTCTGCTAGCAGTACACCGACGTCCGATTCTAGCAGGCAAATTTTCCTGCCCCAGCTGCTGGACCGTCGAAAGAAGTTCACTCCCAGCCATCCACATGCCCAGCGGTTGAATGCTAGCTTGGCTAAATTGCTAGCGCTTCAACTGCTGCCTTTTCAGTTGGTAGACTCGGCCCCCTTCCGTGAGTTTGTGCAATGTGCGGTTCCTCAGTGGTAGGTTCCCAAACGCCACTTTTTCTCACGGAAGGCGATTCCGCATGTGGAAGGCAATGTCTTGGCCTCGCTGGACAGGGCGGTCAGCGGTAAGGTGCATATTACCGCTGACTCATGGTCCAGCAGGCATGGACAGGGACGTCTTTTGGCAGCTGGGAAGGATGC
Organism: Rana muscosa; assembly: GCA_029206835.1. Taxonomy (NCBI): domain Eukaryota; kingdom Metazoa; phylum Chordata; class Amphibia; order Anura; family Ranidae; genus Rana; species Rana muscosa. The sequence continues at coordinate 681,971,111 of CM055122.1, read as the reverse complement.
AGGACAAGGTGCAGTAGTGTTGGAGGTTGTTCCGCCGCCACGCCTCCAAAATGCTACTACTGGTTGTGACACACCTCTCTCCTCCACCCCCTCCTCTTCTTCCTCCATGGCCTCTTCCTGTGTATTGTCCTCGGAACCAGCGGTGCTCCGTAGGCGTACAAGGGGCTACGCAAGTACGCAGGCAAAAAGATGCCATGCCTTGCTTGCGCTGGTGTGTTTGGGGGACAGGAGCCACACTGGGGCAGAGGTTCTGTCTGCTCTGCAGGGGCAGGCCGAGAGGTGGTTGACGCCACGCCATCTTAAGCCAGGAATGGTGGTTTGCGACAATGGCACCAACCTCCTCTCCGCCCTCCGACAGGGACAACTGACCCATGTGCCCTGTGTGGCTCACGTCCTTAACCTGGTGGTGCAGCGGTTCTTGGGCAGGTACCCGGGCTTACAGGATGTCCTGAGGCAGGCCAGGAAAGTCTGTGTGCATTTCCGCAGATCTTATAATGCCAGTGCTCGCCTGGCTGAGCTGCAAAAGGAGTTGAACCTGCCCAAGAACCGCCTTATATGTGACATGCCAACCAGGTGGAACTCAACATTGACCATGTTGCAGCGGCTGCACACGCAGCAGAGGGCCATCAATGAGTACCTGTGCGACTACGGCACCAGGACAGGGTCAGGGGAGCTCAGGTTTTTTTCACCACGCCAGTGGGGCATGATCAGGGATGCATGCACTGTCCTGGCACCATTTGAGGAGGCCACGAGGATGGTGAGCAGTGACAGTGCATGCATCAGTGACACTGTACCTCTTGTCCACCTGTTGGAACATACGCTGCGTGGAATAATGGACAGGGCACTTGAGGCAGAACAGAGGCAGGAAGAAGAGGACTTCCTTGCCTCTCAAGGCCCCCTTTACCCAGACAGTGTTCCTTTTGTCCCACCCATCGCACAGGAAGAGGAGGAGGAGGAGGAGGATTGTGTCAGCATGGAGGTGGAGGCTGGCACTCAGCATCATCAGCAGCAGTCTTTTAGGGATGATTTACAGTCCCAAGAAACCCGTGGACTTGTACGTGGCTGGGAGGAGGTGGCTGCGGATCATGTCGTCCTTAGTGACCCAGAGGACTCTGGACCGAATGCCTCAGCTAACCTACGCTGCATGGCCTCCCTGATCCTGCAAAGTCTGCGGAAGGATCCTCGTATTCTTCGGATCAAGGAGAGGGACCATTACTGGCTGGCCACTCTCCTTGATCCACGGTACAAGAGTAAGGTTGCGGACCTTATCTTACCGTTGCAGAGGGAGCATAGGATGAGACATCTCCGGGAGGCCTTGCAGAAAGGTCTGTGCAACGCGTTTCCAGAGACTGGGAGGTTACAAACTCCTGGTCCAGGACAACGAGTTGCTGAGGCTTCGGTCAGTCAAAGAAGGAGCGGTGGGGAAGGTGGCCGTCTGACCGACGCGTTCAGACAATTCTTTAGTCCGCAGCCCCAAGGTATGATCGGTTCCAGCAACCATCGCCAGCGTCTGATATACATGGTGCAGGAATACCTAGGGGCAAGGTCAGACTTGGACACCTTCCCCACCGAAAATCCTCTGGCTTACTGGGTCTTGAGGATGGATCACTGGCCAGAGCTTGCACAGTATGCAATTGAGCTACTGGCCTGTCCTGCATCCAGCGTTCTTTCAGAATGCACATTCAGTGCCGCTGGAGGATTTGTCACGGATCACAGGGTGCGCCTGTCCACCGACTCGGTTGATCGACTGACCTTCATAAAGATGAACCAGTCTTGGATCACTACCAGCTACCAAACACCTGAAGCTGATATAACAGACTAATTTATTTTCAAATGTCACATCCGTTCAAGACTGATGCTGATGCTGAGTGACTGTCCTGTTATGTTGACTGACTATCCTCCTCCTCCTCAATGATCCGATTGATGATGATAGCTTGGAGGAACATTTTTATTTCTGGGTGCCGCCACCAGTGCCTAAGGCCCAATTTTTCAGCCCCTGTTTAACAGGGGTATGTAATTAAAAAATTTTATGCAATGCTTTGCAGCAGGGCTCATTCCTGCACTCCAACTAGAGTATCTGGGAGAGGTTGCAGTGTCTAAGGCCCAATTTTTCAGCCCCTGTTTAACAGGGGCATGTAATTACAATTTTTTATGCAATGCTTTGCAGCAGGGCTCATTCCTGCACTCCAACTAGAGTATCTGGGATAGGTTGCAGTGTCGTGGGACCTGCACCAGTGCCTAAGGCCCAATTTTTCAGCCCCTGTTTAACATGGGCGTGTAATTAAAATTTTTGATGCAATACTTTGCAACAGGGCTCATTGCTGTGCTCCAAGTACAGTATCTGTGAGGGGTTGCAGTGCTGTGGCACCAGTGCCTAAGGCCCAATTTTTCTGCCCCTGTTTAACAGGGGGATGTAATTACAATTCTTGATCTAATAATTCACAGCAGGACCCATTCCTGCGCCCACCAAGAGTAACTGTGAGGGCTTACAGTGTTGTGTCAACACCACCACCATCACCACCAAAGGCCCAATTTTTCAGCCCCTGTTCAACAGGGGCATGCAATTACAATTCTTGATCTAATAATTCACAGCAGAGCCCATTCATGCGCCCACCAAGAGTAACTGTGAGGGCTTACAGTGTTGTGTCAACACCACCACCACCAAAGGCCCAATTTTTCAGCCCCCGTTCAACAGGGGCATGCAATTACAATTCTTGATCTAATAATTCACAGCAGGGCCCATTCATGCGCCCACCAAGAGTAACTGTGAGGGCTTACAGTGTTGTGGCAACACCAACATGTAAGGGGCAAATTTCAGCAGAGTATATAGGGCAGGCTCCTACTTTCAAACATCCAACTTAAAAAGGACTCCTACTTGCAAATGGAAGGAGACAACAGGAAGTGAGAGGAAATCTACCCCTAGGAAGGGAAATTCTCTCCTGTAAGAGTTAATATGGGAAAAAGGTGTCTCCTCTCTACTGATGCTTTATCACCAATCCTTGTTTCAATAAAAACCACACTTTTCAAAAACATTTGTCATTGGGACGGAAAGTGAGGTGAAATGTTCTGAACAGGGGCACAGACAGCAAAACAAATGTTACAGGGGTGATAACCCTTCCCTATGTTTTCCAAAAAGATTAAAAATAGATTTTTTGGCTGGAGCTACACTTAACCACTTAAGCCCCGGACCATTTGGTAGCTAGAGGACCAGAGGTGAATTCAGAATTTTGCACTGCGCTGCTTTAACTGTAAATTGTGCGGACATGCAATGTTGTACCCAAACGAAATTTGCGTCCTTTTCTTTCCACAAATAGAGCTTTATTTTAATGGTATTTGATTGCCTCTGCGATTTTTATTTTTTGCGATATAAACGGAAAAAGACCGAAAATTTTGAAAAAAAATGATATTTTCTATTTTTGTTATAAGAAAAATCGAATAAACTCAATTGTAGTCATACATTCAGGCCAAAATGTATTCAGCCACATGTCTTTAGTAAAAAAAATGTCAATAAGCGTATATTTATTGGTTTGCGCAAAAGTTATAGCGTCTACAAACTAGGGTACATTTTCTGGAATTTACACAGCTTTTAATTTATGACTGCCTATCTCATTTCTTGAGGTGCTAAAATGGCAGGGCAGTACAAAACCCCCCCAAATGACCCCATTTTGGAAAGTAGACACCCCAAGGAAATTGCTGAGAGGCATGTTGAGCCCATTGAATATTTTTTTTTTTCCCAAGTGATTGAATAATGACAAAAAAAAAAAAAATTACAAAAAGTTGTCACTAAATGATATATTGCTCACACATGCCATGGTTATATGTGGAATTGCACCCCAAAATACATTCTGCTGCTTCTCCTGAGTACGGGGATACCACATGTGTGGGACTTTTTAGGAGCCTAGCCACGTACGGGACCCCGGAAACCAAGCACCGCCTTCAGGATTTCTAAGGGCGCAAATTTTTGATTTCACTCCTCACTACCTATCACAGTTTTGAAGGCCATAAAATGCCAAGATGGCACAAAACCCCCCCCCAAATGACCCCATTTTGGAAAGTAGACACCCCAAGCTATTTGCTGAGAGGCATGTTGAGCCCATTGAATATTTTTTTTTTGTCCCAAATGATTGAATAATGACAAAAAGAAAAAAAAAAGAAAAAATGTACAAAAAGTTGTCACTAAATGATATATTGCTCACACATGCCATGGTTATATGTGGAATTGCACCCCAAAATACATTCTGCTGCTTCTCCTGAGTACGGGGATACCACATGTGTGGGACTTTTTGGGAGCCTAGCCGGGTACGGGGCCCCAAAAACCAAGCACCGCCTTCAGGCTTTCTAAGGGCGTAAATTTTTGATTTCACTCCTCACTACCTATCACAGTTTCGAAGGCTATAAAATGCCAAAATAGCACAAAATCCCCCCAAATGACCCCATTTTGGAAAGTAGACACCCCAAGCTATTTACTGAGAGGCATGTTCAGTCCATGGAATATTTTATATTTTGCCACAAGTTGCGGGAATATGACAAACTTTGTTTTTTTTGCACAAAGTTGTCACTAAATGATATATTGCTCACACATGCCATGGGCATATGTGAAATTACTTCCCAAAATACATTCTGCTGCTTCTCCTGAGTACGGGGATACCACATGTGTGGGACTTTTTGGGAGCCTAGCCACGTACGGGACCCCAAAAACTAAGCACAGCCTTCAAGGTTTCTAAGGGCATAAATTTTTGATTTCACTCCTCACTACCTATCACAGTTTTGAAGGCCATAAAATGCCAAGATAGCACAAAAACCCCCAAAATGACCCCATTTTGGAAAGTAGACACCCCAAAGAAATTGCTGAGAGGCATGTTGAGCCCATTGAATATTTTTTTTTTTTTGTCCCAAGTGATTGAATAATGACAAAAAGAAAAAAAAAATGTACAAAAAGTTGTCACTAAATGATATATTGCTCAAACATGCCATGGTTATATGCGGAATTGCACCCCAAAATACATTTGGTTGCTTCTCCTGAGTACGGGGATACCACATGTGTGGGACTTTTTGAGAGCCTAGCCGCGTACGGGCCCCCGAAAACCAAGCACCGCCTTCAGGATTTCTAAGGGCACAAATTTTTGATTTCACTCCTCACTACCTATCACAGTTTTGAAGGCCATAAAATGCCAAAATAGCACAAAACCCCCACAAATGACCCCATTTTGGAAAGTAGACACCCCAAGCTATTTGCCGAGAGGCATGGTGAGTATTTTACAGCTCTCATTTGTTTTTGAAAATGAAGAAAGACATTTTTTTTTTTTTTTCTTTTTTCAATTTTTAAAACTTTGTGACAAAAAGCGAGATCTGCAAAATACTCAACATACCTCTCAGCAAATAGCTTGGGGTGTCTACTTTCCAAAATGGGGTCATTTGGGGGGGTTTTGTGCCATCTGGGCATTCCATGGCCTCCGAAACTGTGATAGGCAGTGAGGAGTGAAATCAAAAATTTACACCCATAGAAATCCTGAAGGCGGTGCTTGGTTTTCGGGGTCCTGTACGCGGCTAGGCTCCCAAAATGTCTCACACATGTGGTATCCCCGTACTCAGGAGAAGCAACAGAATGTATTTTGGGGTGCAATTCCACATATAACCATGGCATGTTTGAGCAATATATAATTTAGTGACAACTTTTTGTAATTTTTTTTTTTTTTCTTTTTGTCATTATTCAATCACTTGGGACAAAAAAAAAATATTCAATGGGCTCAACATGCCTCTCAGCAAATAGCTTGGGGTGTCTACTTTCCAAAATGGGGTCATTTGGGGGGGGTTTTGAACTGTCCTGGCATTTTATGCACAACATTAGGAAGCTTATGTCACACATCATCCACTCTTCTAACCACTTGAAGACAAAGCCCTTTCTGACACTTTTTGTTTACATGAAAACATTTTTTTTTTTGCAAGAAAATTATGTTGAACCCCCAAACATTATATATATTTTTAAAGCAAAGGCCCTACAGATTAAAATAGTGGGTGTTGCATTTTTTTTTCCACACAGTATTTGCGCAGCGATTTTTCAAACGCATTTTTGGGGGGAAAAACACACTTTTTTTATTTTTAATGCACTAAAAAACACTATATTGCCCAAATGTTTGATGAAATAAAAAAGATGATCTTAGGCCGAGTACATGGATACCAAACACGACATGCTTTAAAATTGCGCACAAACGCGCAGCGGCGACAAACTACATTCATTTTTAAAAGCATTTAAAAGCCTTTACAGGTTACCACGTTAGATTTACAGAGGAGGTCTACTGCTAAAATTACTGCCCTCGATCTGACCTTCGCGGTGATACCTCACATGCATGATGCAATTGCTATTTACATATGCCGCTAGACCGACGCTTGCGTTCGCCTTTGCGCAAGAGCAGGGGGGGACAGCTGTGCTTTTTTTTTTTTTTTTTTTTTTTATTATTTATTTTGCTTTTTTATTTTATTTTTAAATTGTTCCTTCCATATTATTTTTTTTTAAATCATTTTTATTGTTATCTCAGGGAATGTAAATATCCCCTATGATAGCAATAAGTAGTGACAGGTACTCTTTTTTTGAAAAAAAATGGGGGGTTAGACCCTAGATCTTTCCTCTGCCCTCAAAGCATCTGACCACACCAAGATCGGTGTGATAAAATGCTTTCCCAATTTCCCAATGGCGCTGTTTATATCCGGGGGGGGGCATTCCCTCCCACTGCTTGTAAAAGCAGTCCAGAGGCTAATTAGCCACTAGGATTGCTTTTACATGAAAGCCGGCCGCTGGCTGAAAAGAATGATACCCGCAGGCATCAATCTGGTATAACCATTCAAAGTCCAGCAACATACCAGTACGTTGCTGGTCCTTGTTGGACATGTATTGTAATCTTTTTTTTCATGCAGCCTGTTGGCTGAACGAAAAAAAGAGATTGATCGGTGGGTATGCCCACCATTAGAATACCTCCCTTCATCCACCCACTTCTAATGATAGGCATATATGCCGAAGCATGGGGGCATCCTCCCGCAAAAAAGTTATGCCGCGTACACACGGTCGGACTTTTCCACGGGCAAGCCTTCGTCGGAATTTCGACCGTATGTACGCGGCATAAAAGGTTATGCCGCGTACACACGGTCGAACTTTTCCACGGGCAAGCCTCCGTCGGAATTTCGACCGTATATACGCGGCATTAGGAGCAAAATCGCTCCTCCGCCCCTGCTGCCCCCATGCTTCGGCATATTTGCTCTTTTTTTAACTGTGGTGGTGAAATCACCTCCTACAGCGTTGGCGTCACGGCTTTATGTATCGTGGGAGCAAACGCTGTTGCTGTCAAGATAAATAAATCCGCGATGCAACTGAATGGCGTACCTGCTAAGCAAATGATGGTTAACATTAAAACAAAGTAACATTACAGTACAACAGTAAGACCTTACCATACCATACCTGCAAAGCAAATACCAAAACAAAACCTAGTAAAAAATAAAACATTTTTTTAACGCAACCTGTGCCTAAAATATATATATATGCCGAAGCATGGGGGCATCCTCCCGCAAAAAAGTTATGCCGCGTACACACGGTCGGACTTTTCCACGGGCAAGCCTTTGTGGAAATTTCGACCGTATGTACGCGGCATAAAAGGTTATGCCGCGTACACACAGTCGGACTTTTCCACGGGCAAGCCTCCGTCGGAATTTCGACCGTATATACGCGGCATTAGGAGCAAAATCGCTCCTCCGCCCCTGCTGCCCCCATGCTTCGGCATATATGCTCTTTTTTTAACTGTGGTGGTGAAATCACCTCCTACAGCGTTGGAGTCACGGCTTTATGTATCGTGGGAGCAAACGCTGTTGCTGTCAAGATAAATAAATCCGCGATGCAACTGAATGGCGTACCTGCTAAGCAAATGATGGTTAACATTAAAACAAAGTAACATTACAGTACAACAGTAAGACCATACCATACCTGCAAAGCAAATACCAAAACAAAACTTAGTAAAAAATAAAACATTTTTTTTAACGCAACCTGTGCCTAAAATATATATATGCGAAGCATGGGGGCATCCTCCCGCAAAAAAGTTATGCCGCGTACACACGGTCGGACTTTTCCACGGGCAAGCCTCCGTCGGAATTTCGACCGTATATACGCGGCATTAGGAGCAAAATCGCTCCTCCGCCCCTGCTGCCCCCATTCTTCGGCATATATGCTCTTTTTTTAAACTGTGGTGGTGAAATCACCTCCTACAGCGTTGGAGTCACGGCTTTATGTATCGTGGGAGCAAACGCTGTTGCTGTCAAGATAAATAGATCCGCGCTGCAACTGAATGGCGTACCTGAAAACAAAAAATTACATACCTGAAAAGCAAGCATGATAAAACATTGCAGAATAGAATACAGTAAAAAAGAGCAGAACAATAGAGAGAAAATAGAGAGAGAGAGAGAACAATAAAACAACAACTATTTTTGGTTTTTTTATATTATATTTTTTTTGTGTTTTGTTTTTTACGTTTTTTTTTTTCTTTTTTACACTTTTTTTTGTAACTTTAACAACTGTAATGGTTCGGGTCTCTCAAAATGTAATGGCATCTTGGGAGACCCTGTGTAAGTGTGTCCTAGTCTGTGAAATGCTGTACCCTACGCTAAAACTTCACTTTTGAGTGGTAGCGATCAAAACATTCACCAAGGCAAAGACCAGGTTTGTCAGGACAGAGTGGACAAAAAACACGGGTGTCACGCCTAAATCCGCGCTTGCTACAGACACGACATCTTTTTTGGGGGGTTCGTTGGGTAGGGGTACTCGGGAGGGCATACGGATAATGCCTCTCATGCAGCCGGCTTACTGCATTTGGTAGGGGATGGTGAGGTGCAGAACCGCCTGGATACAGGAGTTCTGTGACTATCTCATTCTGGAATTTTAGAAGAGATAACGTCCCGCCTGAAGCTCTGTATAGCACATGAGCATTCAGCAAAGCCAATTGGAATAAGGATAGAGACACTTTTTTGTACCAGCGTCTCGCCTTACGGTCAATTAGATACGGCGCCATCAACTGGTCGTTGAGGTCCACCCCTCCCATATTTTTGTTATATTCGTGGACACAGAGGGGTTTCTCCACAACACCAGTCGCCGTACGAATTTGGACTGTCGTGTCTGCATGAAGGGAGGTAAGAAGGAAAACATTCTTATTGTCCCTCCACTTCATAGCGAGCAAGTTATTACACTTCACGCAGGCTCTCTCCCCCAGCCTAAGACGGGCATCTACAAGCCGCTGGGGAAAGCCCCGGCGATTAGGTCGCACGGTGCCACATGCTCCAATCTGATGATCAAACAAGTGACTAAACAGTGGCACGCTCGTGTAATAATTGTCCACATACAAGTGGTACCCCTTTCCGAATAAGGGTGACACCAAGTTCCACACTATCTTGCCAGCGCTCCCTATGTAATCCGGGCAGTTGACCGGCTCAACCTGACTATCTTTTCCCTCATAAACCATAAAGCTCCATACATAGCCTGTTGCCCTGTCACAGCACTTATAGAGTTTGACCCTGTATCTGGCACGCTTGCTGGGAAGGTACTGCTTGAAAGCCAAGCGGCCAGAAAATTTAATCAGGGACTCATCAACGCAGACAGCTTGATCGGGAATAAACAAGGCTGCAAAACGTTCATTGAAGTGGTTTATGAGGGGCCGAATTTTATAGAGCCGGTCGTACTCAGGGTCCCCACGTGGACGACAAAGTTCATTGTCGTTGAAGTGCATGAACCGCAAAATCTGCTCGTATCGTGTCCTGGGCATGGAGGCAGAGAACACGGGCATGTGGTCAATTGGGTGCGTGGACCAATAAGCACGCAATGACGGGAATTTATGTGTGCCCATGTTGAGGGAAAGGCCCAGAAAGGTCTTAAATTCGGAAACCGTAATTGGTTTCCAATCTTTGGCAATTTTAGGCAACTGGGGGTTAGCGGCGATGAATTGACCAGCATATAAATTACTCTGGTCCACAATAGATCTATAGAGATCTTCCGTGAAAAACAGCGAATAATAATCGATTGGCATAAAATCAGCTGTTTCCACCTGAATACCGGGTTGGGCAGTGAATGGGGGAAGTACGGGTTCTGCAGAAGTGGTGGGGACCCAATCAGGATAGGCGAATTCTGCAGGAAGGGCACTATGGGCACGACGGGCCTGCCTTTGTCTTCTTGGTGGCAGCGGGACACTACTTGTGCTTGCCACCTCGCCAGCTTGAACTGCACTTATGGGACTCGCCACGTCACCACGTGATACTGCAGTGCTGGATGTACGCCCAGGCTGTACTAGGCCACTGGTGCTTGCCAATTCACCAGAAGGAATAGCGGCGCTTGTACTACTCTGCTCCATGATACGAGAGCCCTGCGGTTCTTGCTCCTCAACAACCTCAGAAGATCGGGATCGGGTACACCTGACCTTAGCAGGGACCTCAACTTCGTCGTCAGAGCTATCTGACGTGGGGCCGCTGACATCACTGTCTTCTACGGGAAGATATTCTGAGCCTGAATCTGACAGATACGTGACCTCCTCTTCACTATCTGTCATGCTCAGAATCTCGTAGGCCTCTTTACTAGTGTACCTTCGTCTTGCCATTTTGGGCTCTAAATTTAGGGGTACACTAGTAAGATTCACAGGAAAAAAAGCACCTGACTGTCACCAAATGTATCAAACGCTACCAAAAAAACTGTTAGCGATCGCAGGGATCAGGACTGTCTCTGCGAACGCTGCAGTTACTGTATGTGTGTTGTGTTTGGTAAGTGACAGTGATCGATCGATACTGCACTTGGGTGGGCTGGGCTGGGCTGGGCTGGGCGGAGGGGCTAAACGCAGGTACTAGCAGGTATCTGGGCTGATCCCGCTAACACTGCGTTTTTGGGAACCCTAAACCGCTGGGGACGCTAGTATAGATCTGATCAGATACTATACCACTAAGTATGCTTTGCGCGTGGGTGTTAGCGTTACTGGCACTAACCTAAAGCTGCCTGGGGCGACGCAGACCCTCTCTGGCGCTAAAACCTAATTGATATCACCCGCCGGGCGATCAGGGGGTTAAACCTTTATTGGGTTATATACCGCGGGTGCCCTGATGCTATAAAAAGCAAACTAACCAACCAGTGTCACCCGTAACCTTTATATGGTGATCACTGGTGAAAGGGTTAACTAGGGGCAATCAGGGGGTTAAAACCTTTATTAGGTTAAATATGGGGGTACCCGACGCTATATAAAAACCTGACGGGTTACCTAAATAACGAAATAACTCACTGGGTAACCAGTGTCACCAGTGACGCTTATACGGTGATCACTGGTGAAAGGGTTAACTCTAGGGGCAATCAGGGGGTTAAAATAATATATGGGGGTACCTGACGCTAATAAAAACCTGCGGCGAACCTAAAAATAATTAACTGGCTATCTAGGACACCAGCGACAAGAAAAAAGCGATCGGAAAAACGATCGCTTAGTGATGCTGGCGTTAGGGGGTGAAAGGGTTACCTGGGGGGCGATCAAGGGGTTAAACCTTTATTAGGGGGGGTTAGGGGGCTACCCTGGACCTAAAGGGGCCTAAACCTAACTGCCCTGCAACTTTTTACAGTTACAAATGACACTGATTGCAGTGATCAGTAAAAAAAATGATCACTGCAAACGGTGCACTGTGACTGGGGGTACTGGGGGTGATCTGGGGGGTGATCTGGGGGTGACTGGGGGGTGATTTGTGTGCCTACGTGTACTGGTGTCAGTGGGCTGTTGGTGCACTTACTGTGAGATGTCTTCACTCCTTGCGCCGGATCGAAAAGACCGACACGAGGAGAGATGACATCACTTCCTCCTGTCTGTGTTTACATTACAGGCAGGGGAAGCTCTCTCATTCGCCGGGAGCGATCGAGAGGGGGTGGCCGGAATCGAACGGCCGTCCCCTCATGCCGGATCGCTCCTGAACACTTAACCACCGCTCACTGTACAGAAGGGGGGTCCGATCGGACCCCCCAACTATACAAAGGCGATCACGTACATATACGTGATTCTGCCTGTCGGTGCCATTCTGCTGACGTATAATTACAGTGGGCGGTCGTTAAGTGGTTAAACAATGTACCTGTTCAAAATTACAAACAGATTCTACATAAGAACAAACCTACAGTCCCTGTCTTGTATGCACCGCCTGTATACGGCTGTTCAGAGTATATAGGGCCTTTTTTATTTTGTGTGCGGGGTTCCCCTTAATATCCATACAAGACCCAAAGGGGCTGGTAATGGCCTGGTGTGGGGCCGGGGGTTTGATGGGGTAGCTATGCCATTTTTCTCAAAGATTTTCATCCATATTACCGGGACCAGACATGACATTAAAGCCGCAAGCAGTTTTAAATGGCTTTTTTTTCCTTTAGAAATGTAATTTTGTGCAGGGACAGTTCTAAACACGGGAAACACGTGGCACTTCATAGGCATACTTTAGACACCCCACAGGTACGATATTTAAAGGAGTATTTGACTTTTTTTTTTCACTTTATGCATCATTAAAATGACTGCTCCCGAAAAACTGCCGTTTTTAAAACTTCTTTTTGCATTGATACATGTCCCCTGGTGAAGAACCCGGGTTCCCAAACCCTTTTTAGGACAATAACATGCATAATAGTCGTTATAATTAGCACTTTAGATTTTGAATGTTCGCATCCATTGTATTTAATAGGGTTCTAACGTTCGTGCGAACTTTCGGTCCGTTCGCGAGTTCTGGTGCGAACCGAACCCGGGGGTGTTCGGCTCATCCCTACTGCACAGACATCAGGATTTACATGATTGTGGTGCCTTAGTCCAGAACGTAGATGCTGACCTTAGATGATGCCAGAATAATGATGGTGCAATTCTTAAGTCGTGTATACATGGATCAAAATTTGATCCATGTATAGCCCTGTCTGTTCTGTATGTAGCTGTTCAACAAAAGTCCTACTGAAAAACTAGAGTTCGATCAGCTGCTGCAGCCAATCACTGATCAGTGTATTCTGATAGGGGAGGGGGATTCCCCTTTGTCAGAATACAATAGCGAAGCAGGGAAGTTTCCTACATCCACATTTCTTTTGTGGATGCAGGAATTTATTTTTTTTCATTCAACCAGTGCATACCCAGCTTTATAACGAGAAATGCAGATAAAGTCATTGTCAGGGGAGTACTGTGAACTCTGTCAAAGGTAATACTGGTATTAACAAATTGCCCATCATTAATGCTCCGGTCAGCTCCGGTCAAAATTTTTTATATTTTTTTGCAAAATTGTAATTGTCACATAACATAGTCCCCATAAGATAGCAATAGCCCCCCAGCCGATAAAGTAATATTGGTCCACACTTGCCTTATTTTCTTCTTCTCCTCATCTGGCCATTGCCATGATGTGTTTGGCCATTTGAAGCCCAGTTCGTTTCCCTTCCTGGTATTCGGCCTGAGGTGCATGCTGGGCAACCAGCATGCATCTCGACATCTCGCTCGTAGCGCAGTTTGTTTATTTTTTTTGTCATGACAACAGGCAGCGACGGAGGAACGTCCCGCCCCGTTGCAACAGTGATAACACAATCCCTGCAATTTTTCGGCAGAGAAAAGCGCACAGTCTCCTGGGTAATGATGACACTCATTTCCCAGGAGTCTGTGCGGCTTAGGTAGGATAGTAGAACCACCGCAGTCCAGGAAGAAGGCAGATTAGCAATTCTGCCTAGCAAGAGTGTCTTCCAGGCAAGTAAAAAAAATATATATATTTTTTTACTTTTATAAACGTATTAAATGGAAGCTAGTGATGTAAAGTTTAATTTAAGGGTGGAGCTCCGCTTTAATATGAAGTCCACTTTAAACAAGTAATTAAATATCAGTTTAGCTGTGTGCTCTGAACTGCAGTTTCATCAATAATTTGAAAATGAATGTATGTACGTAGCGGTACCCCTGTAATGGCTGCTGGTAGTTGTGGTCCGTCTGCCCAGCCAGGCACACATTTTTCCAGTCACTACCAGACAGAAAACAGTCTATGCACTTTGTTTTGTTTCGTTTATTGGAGGAATCCAACTTGGATGGGGATAGGGTAATTATGAGATGCCCAGTTGATTGCAGAACAGACAATGTAGAGACTGATAACTATAAACACCTCCAGTATATACAACTTCCTTTCTTCCTCCAGCACAAAACTTGACTGCTGATCTCACTCTTCAGCACCTCACTTGATTCCTCACTTCCTGGACCAGCTAGCACTTTAGATTAGGTCTGACACTGGCTCCCCCAGGCCTTAGCAGATGCCCTTTGCAGGCAGGGACCGTGGGCCCCTTTGGTGTAGCAAAATGTATGTACTCCTAGTGCTAGCTGTCCACATAGCTACTGATCCCACTACCACCTCCTCAGGCCCTGCCAGCCCTCCTGGCTGTAGCTGCCTCTGTCCAATGCCGGTGCCACCACAGTCCACTCCACTGGCTCTGCATCCATTCCAGACTGCAATCTCCCAGGCCTCTCAGGCGTGTCTCCCAGTCCTCTCAGGCATGCCTCCCAGTTCTCTGGGCTGCGGCCTGTTGTTCCTCCATGGAGACTTGCCTGGCAGTGCTCTCCTGCTGTCCTCTCTTTGCTCCCGTGCCACCTGTCCAGGACACCTTCATGTGTCTTGAGAGAGTCCTGTCCAAACCTGTCCTGTCCAGGCCTAAGGTCACCCCCCCCCCCAGACCGAGGAGCTCCCTCAAAGGCCACGACAGCTTAGCACTCCATCTTCAGCTTTCACCCGAACAGCTCCTCCCCATCTGGGCTGACCCTGAGTATTTAAGGAGGCCTGCCCCCTGCCAATTCAGGTTGGGAATTGTTCAGGGCTCCTCAGAATACTCCAGGCAGTGCCACCCTTCCTTGCCTCCTTCCCTTGCAGAAGATTCCAGAATGTTCTGGAAAGAAGTGGGCGGCCTCAGTGATGCTGCCTGTGAGTTACCCAGCTCTGCCTGAGTCACTCCCAACTCAGATCAAAACAACTAGTCTTGGCTGCCAGCCAAGCCTGTAACTTTACCTACACTAACAAAAAACTCCTTAAACTTCCTAGTACCACTAGAGGGTGCTACATGTAGGTGATTTTGACCACCTCAAAACCAGACTGTTTCACCCCCTTCCTGCCTTGGCCATGTTCAGGTTTCAGCATTGTCAAACTTTGAACAACAATTACTCAGACATGCAATGCTGTACTCAAATTAGGTTTTTACCTTTTTTTTTAGACAGATAGAGCTTTCCTTTGGTGGTATTTACCGTATTTATCGGCGTATAACACGCACAGGCGTATAACACGCACCCTAACTTTAAGAGGGAAGTTTCAGGAAAAAAACTTTCCACAGCCCCCTGCGTATAACACGCAGGCACAGTTTACCCTCTTTTTTTCAGGGTAAAAAAGTGAGTGTTATACGCCAATAAATACAGTAATCTCCACTGTGTTTTTTTTTTTTTTTGCTATATAAATGAAAAAATACTGAAAAGTTTGAAAAACGTTTTGAATACGTTTTTCTTAGTTTGGTACAAACATTTGCAAATAAATAATCTTTTTTCATATTCTGCTACATTTCTTTGGTAAAAAGAATCCCAATCAGTGTACATTTTTTAGTCTGGGTGAAAGTTATTTAGTCTAGGAACTATGGTATATATATTATAAAATTGATCAATCCTGATGTACTGACGGCCTATGCCATTGCTTGAGGCCCAAAAATGCCAGGCTAGTACAAAATTTGTTTTTCTAAGCTGTAATTTTGGATACAATTTTTTGAAAAATAAAGAAAGTGATCAGGTAAACTGTTGTAGGCTTACACTGGTCTGGTGACAGTAGGGACTAGTGTGGCAACAATCAGGAACGTACAGTAGTTGCTGGCTTACACTGGTATGATAACACTACAAATCATGTGGTAGTGATAAGGAATACTGTTGCTGGCATACACTGGTCTGGTGACACTGGGATTGGTGTGGCAGTGATCAGGAAAACTGTTGCTGGCTGCACTGGTCTGGTGTGTAGGCAATCAGGAACACTGATTCTAGCTATAGTGGTCTGGCAACACTTTGGTTGGTGTGGTGGTGATTGGAGAACTGTGAATAAAAGCACTATTAGGGCTTGTTTACATGTGAGGTTGGGGTGGTAAAACCTTGTGTTTGAGTCTCGTGGTTACCACCCCTCAACCACTACCTCCTCTAGCTCAGGAACCAGTGGCCAAGGATGTACACATGCTGTGGCTGCAATGCTTTGCTTTGCAGGTGTGGCGGGAATTATACCCCCTGTACGTCCACCGATCATGACCCATTTAAGTGAATGGGGGTGCTTGTGTGGGGTCCCAGGGGTTAAAGCAGGTAGTGAGGAGGTTATACAATGGCTTCTCACTGCCTGTCAAATGCTCTCTGAAGAGCTCTCCGAACACAGATGGCTCTTCTGAGAGCATTTCACAAGTGAACAAGTCCTTATGGTGACACTATGGGGTTGATTTACTAAAAGCAAATCCACTTTGTACTACAAGTTCACTGCAAGTGCACTTGGAAATGCACTTGGAAGTGCAGTCGCTGTAGATCTGAGGGTTAGCTCTGAAATGAGGGGAAGCTCTGCTGATTTTATCATCCAATCATGTACAAGAAAAAATACTGTTTTTTATCTTCCCTGCATGTCCCCCTCAGATCTACAGTGACTGCACTTCCAAGTGCACTTGCAGTGAACTTGTAGTGCAAAAGTGGATTTTCCTTTAGTAAATAAACCCCACTGACTGGTGTCGTGTGATCAGGGAAACCTTCTGCAGCGAATAGGAGACGATCCTGTTGCTGCCTTACTCCAGAAGGTGAAGGAGTCTCGCGGGATCTCGGGGCTGATGCCAACAGTAGGAAATGACACATCCGGCATAGACCCAGCATTTTTCCGGCAGGGTCTGTGCTTGCCAGAAAATTTGTTATTACGTTGCTTGAGCAGATGACGTCATTTAATAGAAAAACAACAATTACTCAGGAAGGAAGCAGGTAAAAGAAGAATAAAAAATAGGAAATGATACTATAGCCTGCTATTATTAATTTTTTGAAAAATTATCAGAATGGGTATACAACCGCTTTAAGATATTTGTCCCGTTTAAAAAAAATCACACTGGCTGCAGATTGAAATGAAATGGGATGTTTTAAAATGTCCTGTTTGGGTGTGTATGTGTGTCATTGCTCTGTCCAAGTTAAACTGAACCACCAGTACTGGCTGCAAGTTAAGCTGAATACACACTATACAATTTTCTGTAGATTTTTTTCCTTTAGATTTACCAAAACCATATAATATGAGGTCAAACCTTAAGAGTTTAAATTTGTATGCAATCAGGCAGGCTCTTGCACTACATGGTTTTGGTAAATCTAAAGGAAATCAGACAACAAAAGTTGAATAGTGTGTATGGGGTCTTAGGGCCTATTCACACATTTCTGTTTTTCTACAGTAAGGCATACAAATTTGCTGCACGAAAATGCATTTCAAGTAGAAATCCCATTCTTTTCTATGTCGCTGGTTCACATCTATATGCTGAAGTTTAATGAGCTTTAAAGGGAAAATATAGGGGCCTATTCACACGTACATACTGTAAGTGCATTACCATGAGTGCTGCAACACAAAGGTGTGAATGGGCACTTAAAATAGGGTGACCAGACATCCCTGGTTTCTGGGGACAGTCCCCGGATTGAGGACACTGTCCCTGGACCAAGTCTGTCCCGGGTTTTGTCCCCAGATTGGATTTGAACAGGGGCGGGGCCAATTTCAAAGACAGTCAGTGCAAAAAAAATAAAAAAATCTGAATTACACCCCCCCGCTTACACCCCCCCCCCCGCTTCGCCGCACCTACTAGCTAGGGGGGTGTATTTTTTCCATTATCTGTGCCCCTTTCTTATGATCATGTGCTGGTCGGAGTGAAGGGAATATTTCTTCATTTTCGGGTGCATGCCCATTCAGCTCCGCTCGCATGATCTTCTGCCTTGGCTCAAGTCACGGCCTGCTTATCTCCTTGCCTTCCCTGGTGGACTGATCTTCCTCCGCTCCCCACCCAGTAGTAGCCGGGGCCCCGGAGAGTAGGACTTGACAGGCTGTGAGGCGGTCAGCGGCGGCGACAGGCAGAGAGTCGCAGAGAGTCGCTGATTGCCGCCATTACTAGTAAAAAAAAAAAATGTCCCCGGATTTCATTTTTAAAATCTGGTCACCTTAACTTAAAATATATTTTTTTCTAAAGAATTTTTTTGTAGTACCTTGTACTGAAAGTTTATTCTATTTTTTAAAGAAAAAACAAACAAACAGAAAAACAGAAACAATTTTATTTGGATAAGTATTTAGGAAATAAACTTTTTGTGAACCACAAAATCAGTAAAAATATGTAAATGATAATCATTTCCTCCATCTGGGGTTTTGTAACCACGGTTGCAAAGTTTTTTTTTTTTTTTGGGCACATTCACATTACTCATCAGTCCCATGCTAGTTTTGTTTGAAAAATGCTGGTGTTTGGAGAAAAGGGTTTATCAGATCAGCAGTGTATGATGCGCGCATGCAGGGAAACAAAAGACCAATGCTAATTTCAGTAGTGCTGGCAGCGTGTCATGAGGCCCCAAAATAGGCTGAACAAGGCTTCCCTTACGACTAGAACAAAAATACTGTGTAGTGTAAAGCTGTTAATGCCATAACATCTCTGCCTGGAAAGTGGCTCTTTCATTGTTTGCTACATTTACATAAACTTTCACTGCATCTTCGTCATGTAGACTCAAAGTTTTTTTGTTTTTTTTTTAACGCTGCAAAGCAGGAAAATGCTGATTATTTCAGCTTAGAATAAATATTTGATCTATTCTGATCTTCATATTTACTGACAGCTAATTAGTAAAGAATATCATTCATTATAAATAGAGGTGTTGTGGACAATGACAGGAAAGGAAAAATGGGCACTACAGGGAACCAACCTCACCTAACTTCCTGATATCTGAATGTGGTGCACAAATACTGGAGACACCCTTTTTATGGTAAAATGGTATTAATAAATATAAATATAAAAAATATAAAAAAAATATAAAAAAAATATATATATAAATATAGAGATTTTCCAACATGTGGAAAAACTCTGCTTATAGCAATGAGCATACCAATGCTTACACAGTAATTGCTTGTTTTTAGGCAAAAGTTAACACTGGTTGAATAAAGCATTTATTATTATTAATTTTAATATTGTTATTATTACAATTATTCAGGAAGTAAAAGTTTATTACGTTTTCAGTAATAAAAACTTAACATTTTCAGTGTATACAGCCAGTAGCCATAAGAAAGCAGTGTACAGTACAAACAGAGACACAATAAGGTTCAGTGGTCTACATACAGTAAATCAGCTGACATGAGACACATATCCAAAGAGGGGGAATAAGCCTCAAGAATTTCCAGTTTAGGATATAAATGGTTTTAAGCTTGACTTCCGGGGAAGTATGTACTACCCTTGAGTTACTTATAGAGTTACAAAAATCTATGTAACACAAAATCCAGTGGAGCCAGACCTGGGAAAGCCAACCAGATTCATTATTATTATTATTATAATACATAGCGCCAATAATTTGCACAACACTTTACATTATAAAGGAAGACAGTAGAGTTACTATACAATTCAACACAGGAGGGATAGGAATTGTATTGTAAGTGTACTGTCTTTGCTTGCAAATACTGTGCCATTTATACCTGGCTTATAGGCAGTGGCGTCGCTACAGGGGGCAATGGCCCCACCTAGGTTATTCTGTGCCCCCCGTGTGCCCCCTGCTAAATTAGGCTGCAGGGCAGGAGGGCAGGAGAGAGCCAGTAGGTGCGATGTGCTCTCCCTTCTCTCCATCTTTACACACCTGTCACTGCAGCTCTTGCATTGGGATTGTCAGATCGGGTCATCTTGCAGAGCGCTCTCTCTGCTCTTGCACTCAGAACGAAGAAGCAGCTATACTGTCAGGTGGCGTCATCTCTGCCCGACAGGGTAAAATAATCCTGTCCACTGCTGCTGCTCTGACATGATGTCATGTCCAGGCCGGGAAATTAGCAGGTGCCGAGCAGCATGGAGGTAACACAAGTGTGAGTGCAGCAGCTGAAGATAGCATCGGCTTAATTAAGACATTAATAACCCATTGCGGGGAGTGATGGGATTAATTAACATTGCCATCTATCTATCTATGGCCATAGGTTATGCAATTTTCTTTCCTTCAACCACAGGAAAGAAAATTGCTTGAGTTCCCCATCAACACAGTCAGTGTTGATGGGGAAATCCCTCCTGCTGCGGTATTGTATTCTGACATTGGGAGGTTTCCCCAACGTCAGAATACCATGATCACTGCCGGAGGCTATAGCCGCCTGCAGTGATAACCTGAAAAAAAACTGACAGGCTGGTTGTACTGAAGTCGATTGATAGTTTCCTGCTGAACCAGCCAAATTTCGATCCATCTATGGCCGGCTTAAGAATTTCTGGACAGTCTCACAGTGGTTCTGTCCCCACAGACTTAAACCTCGTACACACCACTCGTTTTCATAGAGGAAGATAACCGCTCAGGTGTAGCTGATAGATCTTTCACAGGATCCTAGAGCCGTGGGTGCAGGCAGTGCATATGACAAAGCAGAAAATTGAAAAAGGTGCTTTTACAGCCGCACATAGCTATGATTAAGCACTGAATCGCAGTGCAAAACGCGTCAGCCCCCATCTGCTGTTTTCCTTGCTGTGATATGTATTCTGTGTTTTTGTTTTAATAAACAACCATTTTTTGGAGTGCGGCTGTCCAAGCGCCTTTTAGTTTTCATAGAGGCTGTACTATAGCTTTCACCAATGAAAGGCACACTATGAATGGAGGATGGGTGGATAATTAAAGGTCTTCCTCTTCCATTAACAGATAGTTTATTATTGATAAATGCTACAGTACAGCTTCTATTAAAAAGAATGTGCATTGTCGGCACTCTTGACGAAGGCTTATCACAGATCTCGTATGAACCCCCACAGCACCAGAATATTATCTCTAGGGAGGGGTGCAGGGGAAGAGGATGGAAGATTTCAATAGAGGGCAGCCACCAAGACAAGGGTTGATGCTTATTCAATGTAAGTGCTGATTAAAAACAAAATAATTAAACCTATGCTTTAAAAAAGAAGCCCCCCCGTCATTAAAAAAAAAATCAAAGTCAGCAGCTACAAATGCTGTAGCTATTGACTTTTACCATTAGGGTACTTACCTGTCCAGGCATCCAGTGGTGTTCTTACCTAGGCTGATTCTTGAATTGTCTCCCGAGTGCTGCCGCCACCATCTTGGCTAAGGGAAACCGTCAGTGAAGCCTTGCAAATCGCACTGTGCTTTCTCAATGGGTCGGCTGTGGGGGGGGGGGGAGAAAGGAGGAGGGGCCAAACTTCCAACTCACTTCTGAAGGGGGAGTGGGTACCTGCTCCCCCCCAAAGGGTGCTAAATGTGTCAGCAGATGGGCGGAGGTGGCAGAAATGTGGAACTTCCCTTTTTGGGTGGAGCTCAGCTTTAAGGGTGCACTAAGCTTTGAATGGCTCTTGAGATTATGGTGGCTGCTTTTAGCTTTGCTGGACCTGTCTTTTTGACGCTTAAAGGGGTTGTAAGGCAGAAGTTTTTTTTTATCTTAATGCATTCTATGCAACAAGACTTTACAATCACTTTAAAGCGGAGCTCCGCTGAAAAAAAAAATATTAAAAGCCAGCAGCTACAAATACTGCCGCTGCTGACTTTTAATATTAGGACACTTACCTGTCCTGGAGTCCAGCGACGTCCGCAGCAGAGGACGAGCAATCGCTCATCACTCTGCTGCCCCCACCGCCATCCTCGGTGAGGGAACCAGGCAGTGAAGCCGTGGTTCCCTACGGCGCATGCGTGAGTCGCGCTGCACTGTTTTGACTGGTCCCCGAGTGTTCTGGGAGCCGAGTGTCTCCCAGAACACTACGGGTATTCTGCGGGAAGTGACGTGCTTCCCGCAGATTTCCCGCGGACAGGACTCCCGGAAGTGGGTGCAAATACCTGTCTTAGACAGGTATCTTTACCCCCCTCCCCCCTGAAAGGTGTCAATTGTGACACCGGAGGGGGGGAGGGTTCCGATGAGCGGAAGTTCCACTTTAGGGTGGAGCTCCGCTTTAATGTAAAGGGTTGGCAATATGGTCAAGATTTAGTAGTTGAGGGTTAGGCAGCTAAGATTAAAGCGGAAGTTCCACTTTAGGATGGAGCTCCGCTTTAAGTAGTTGTGAGCATACAATATTGTAGACACTTTATAATACAGTAAAAACTGTATAGTGGGGGTGGAATTGCAGGACATTGTGCAGATACACAGTATGCCTGTATTCCATGGTCTGTTCAGCCGGAGGTAAGATGCTGGTTGTGCTTAAGCAGGGGTGTGCTCAAGTGGCAGGCTGTGATTGGTAGGGTGGCTGAACAAACTACCTAATACAAACATTCTGTGCATCTGCACAGTGTCCTGTACCTCTGAATGGCCAGTCAAAGGATGAAAACTGACCATGCTTACACAGATCGGCTTCTGAGCTTTGTGTTGTCAGTTTACAACAAGGAAGAAAGGTGACTGTCAGGATCAATCAAGTACTTTAGATGGAAGAAGTACATGAAAATTATATAGACTCTGATTCATTAATTACACATATGTGAACACACACATTTAAAGTTTGATATACACTAAAACCTCATTGTTTTTCTTTTTTCACAAAATAGAAAAACAAACAATGAAAAAAATACACTAAAACTTTAAAGAGACACAAATAATCAAATAATCAAATACAAAAATAAAGGGCAAAAACATAAATACAAAGAACACTAAGGGCTCACTTACTTCAGCTTCTACAAGGCGTCAACAAGGCTTCGAACACGCTTTGTTAAAGCTCTCTGAACGCCAGTCAAAGCCACTGTCACTAAATAAAATGGTTAGCTTACAGTCCTGTTTACACCTGCTTTTGTTTTGCTTTGCTTTGGCTTCTCTTCAAAAATTATACCCCATGTAGCTTCAGTGGTGCTTCAAAGCGTCTTCAAAGCCTCCATAGAAGTCTATGGCAAAGCCCGCTTGAAGTCCGACCGAAGCCTTATCGAAGCCCCACAAAGCCTTACCAAAGCCTCAACGAAGCCTGAACAAAGCCCAATCAAAGCTAAACAGAAGCCCCATCGAAGCCCCACCAAACACATATGACCCCATGATCAAATTTATCTGAAATAATGGTTTGTGATGTTTTGGTTTTGTGATGTTCTGATTTTAGGATACATTAATACATGATAGGAAAAAGCAGATTGGTTGTTATATTTTTAGGTGTTGCTTTGCTCAAAAATATTTGATTGCCCAGGACAAGCAAGTAATGGAACCCTGAGGTGGCCTCTAAACTTCAGTTAGGCAGCCTCCTAAACCACTCCGTGAACTCTGTCCCCACTGTGTGGTCACAGAGCTCCAGGCTCCTCCCTCCAGAAAGTGTCATGTCATATAACCTATTCCTTATTTACAACACACATTGTAAAACATCGTTTCTATTTTGTTATTGTCCTAAATGTTTTAACTTTCACTGTGAGTTCCAACATGGAATGTTTTCATAACAACTCATGTCATTGCATGAGAAGAGTTTCATATACTTACATTTTTATGTGCAGCACTTAAAATGGTGCCAACAATATAGAAAGCTCCGGTATCTCACCATCAGTAATGTTTAAAGGGTAACTCCACTTTTGTGGGAAAAAAAATATAGCAAATAAAAAATAATGTAGCATATACAACTGCTACACAAGTCATGTTGTTATTTAATGTTATAAAAAAAATGTCATTATGAAAATCAATGCAATATGGCACCCTGGAGGCTTTCTCTACACCATTGGTGTTTGGAACGCACCCAGAAATGTCAATTCCTGCTTGTGTGATTGGCTCACTAATTTTCCCAGAACAAGTCAAATTTTAGGCACCCCTTGCAATAGGGATTTCAGTTTTGGTGAGATACTCATAAGGGTTGAATATAATAAGGTGATTATAATAAACCATTCATATTCAGTCTGCAAAATAAAATGGTGAAACAAATAGCTATTTCTTCAGAGCAACAACAGGTAGGGATCTGCAACAATGTTTGTTAAAATCCCTGCACAATACTTTGATCACCTAAAAGGATTGGATTTCTTTCTCAGCAAATTAAATTGAAGCTAAGAGGTTGGGACTTTTTAGTGAGGCCAGCTAGATGTACCTCCATCCCCAATAAGTTGATAAGAAAGAAAAAAAAAAAATTTAATTAAAAAAATAATATATTTTTTTTTAATTTAAAGTCCCAAAAATGTAGTTCTTTCTTTCTCAACAAAAGTCGAGTTGCTCTTTAAGAAAGACTGTGATACTCAATAGTTTGCTGCAAAGGGAGTTTATTCCAATTATCATTCTGCAGTAAATTATAACAAGATTTCAGGATTGTGTGTAACAATAGACTCTTGAGCAATCAAGGATATTGGGACTACTTTACATAATTATCCTGTTGCTGTTGCTTGCACAACCAAGTGTACCACACGCCTATTTACCACACATTTTAGTAATATAAAATGTAGCGCTGCTCTATACTTGTACAAAAAAAGTAATTTACAGCATTAAGCAACCACTAAAACAAGCAATTCCACAAGCTGAAAGATTCCCACTTCATTCCAGATAGTACAAGGAGCAACTTTTTTTTTTTTTAATTCCTTCCCCACTTTATTCAAAAATTTTGGCTAGGTATACACTTTTTTTACAAGGAGCAACTTAACCACCTCAAAACAGGGCATTTTCACCCCCTTCCGGCCATTTTTCAGCTTTCAGCGCTCTCACACTTTGAATGACAATTGTGCGGTCATGCTACACTGTAACCATGTGAAATTTTTATAATTTTCTTCAAAAAAATTGAGCTTTCTTTTGGTGATATTTAATCACTGCTGTTTTTTTTTATTTTTTACTAGAAAAAAACAAAATATGCATATTTTGAGTTTTCCTGAAAATGTATTGTTGACTTATGCTTCAGTT
Organism: Rana muscosa; assembly: GCA_029206835.1. NCBI lineage: Eukaryota > Metazoa > Chordata > Amphibia > Anura > Ranidae > Rana > Rana muscosa. The sequence goes on along the minus strand of CM055122.1, from coordinate 681,946,103 downwards.
GTCCAAGTTCATTATTACAGGTATAGTTTAACCACTTCAATACCCGCCTATAGTCAAATGACGTCCACAGGAGGGATCTCCCGTCCTGGGTGGACGTCATATGACGTCCTGGTCTTCCCGGCCATCAAGGGGGCGCACGTGCAGGTGCTCCCGCGGCATTGCTCGGGGGGCCGGTGCACGTGCCTGTAGGCCGCAATGTCTGCTGGGCACTTCGCGATTGCCCGTGATCATGGCAGGACCGTGGATCTGCGTGTGTAAACACACAGATCCACCTCCAGTCAGAGGTGAGGAGACTGTGTGTTTCCAGTACAGGGGAACACCGATCGGCCTCCTCCCCTTGTGAGTCCCCTCCCCCTACAGTTAGAATCACTCACTAGGGAACATATTTAACCTCTTCAGCGCCCCCCAGTGTTAACCCCTTCCCTGCCAGTCACATTTACACAGTAATCAGTGCAGTTTTATAGCACTAATCGCTGTATAAATGTGAATGGTCCCAAAAATGTGTCAAAAGCGTCCGATATGTCCGTCGCAATGTCACAGTCACAATAAAAATCGCAGATCGCCGCCATTACTAGTAAAAAACAAAGAAAAAAAATGCAATAAAACTATCCCCTATTTTGTAGACGCTGTAACTTTTGCGCAAACCACTCAATATACGCTTATTGCGATTTATTTTACCAAAAATATGTAGAAGAATACATATTGGGCAAAACTGAGGAAATTTTTTTTTTTTTTTTAAATTGTAATATTTATTAAATCAAAAAGTAAAAATGATTGTGTTTTTTTCAAAATTGTCGCTCTTCTTTTGTTTATAGCGCAAAAAATAAAAACCGCAGAGGTGATCAAATACCACCAAACAAAAGCTCTATTTGTGGGAAAAAAGGACGTCAATTTTGTTTGGGAGCCACGTCGCACGACCGCGCAATTGTCATTCAAAGTGCGACACCTCTGAAAACTAAAAATTGGTCTGGGCAGGAAGGGGGTGAAAATGCCCTGTATTGAAGCGGTTAGGGAATCATTCACAATTATTCAGTAATAAAATCACCAGGCATATCTCAATTTTCCACCCTGCGACATCCTCAAATGCTACCAGGTAGATGTTCATGCAAACCCATGTGATCTGTCCTTACTCATGGAGCTAGGAATGTGAACCCAACACAGTTTGTGAATGGGGATAGAGGGTGTTGTCCCGAATAAACAAATAATTACCGTATATACGTATAAGCCGAGTTTTTCAGCACATTTTTTGGTGCTGAAAATGCCCCCCTCGGCTTATACTCGAGTCACCTTTTTGCACCTGATCTCCCGGACTTTGGGGACCTGGTACCGGCTCACATGTAGCCCCACTTCACCTTTACAAGTGTGCAAAGTTTGTTGTCTGGGGGACCTCTGGCTGGGAAGCACCGATTTGTCAAATCCGGGCACCCCTTTCTTAGACTCCCATGTTAAACGTCAGTCTAGTCATGGACACAGTGAGGCATGGGCACAGTGAGGCATGGACACAGTGAGGCATGCACATGGACACAGTGAGGCAAAGTGAGGCACAGTGAGGCATGCAGATGGACACCCTAGGCTTATACTCGAGTCAATACGTTTTTCCAGTTTTTTGTGGTAAAATTAGGTGCCTCGACTTATATTCAGGTCGGCTTATACTCGAGTATATACGGTAGCAGTATTTAAGGACATGGCCATAGGGTTGCCACCTCATTCCTTTAAATCCAAACACATATGAATTACACAGGTTCTGAGACCAATTTAATGCAGATAAGGCACCAAGTGAGTTTAATTACCACTTTAATCAGCCACAGAACCTGTGTAATTAATATGTGTTCGGTTTTAAAGGGATGAGGTGGCAACTCTACATGGCCACAGTGTATTCAATATGTGGAGAACCTACTACATGTGCTTGCACTGTCACATAAGTATGGATAAAATGTGCATTAGGACAGGTCATGCATTCATTATCAATAGACTGGCTTTATAAGGTTTATTAAAATCAACAACGAAAAAAGCAAAGTATCCCACAACATTCAATATGCAATCATCGTTCATTGTTGTTCATCTTTCTTTTAAACAATCCCAAATATTTAGTAACCAACAAACCATTTAGAAAAAGAGTATATATTATATAAAGTATGCTGTGCTATAAAATATATTGTGTTTTATATATAAACCCAGAAGCAATGCCATATTTTTAGTAGCTTGCCTGTGCTAGTGAACAGAAGGCTTTCCTGCCCTTTTGTCCCCTGTGTCATCCCAGCCTTACAGTGATCTACAGAAAGTGAACAATATTTGTTTGTTACCTTACTAGGCCAAAGACCATATCAGCCAGAGATGGCACCATATCCCCTGGAGGCAGGACACACTGCACACACAGCCAACTTCCAACAAAAAACCTTCTTTATTTCCTCCTGTTTTTAGAAAGAATTATGATGTTTCTGCCCTTCTGCTGATCAGTGAGATTGTGGTGGCCTTCGAGATAGATCCTGTACGTGTGGCGTACAGTATAACAGCGACTTCCATTCATTCGAAGCCCGTGTGTAATAAGCCACCAAAAAGAGGGACAGCTGCAGTTTGGAGCAACAAACAACGCAACTCATTCTTAGAGGACCAAACTTCCTAATTTGCTCCTGGGCAGCTTAGCACAGCAAAATTCTTTATGTTAACACTCTATGTGCCATTGATTCGTGTACTGCAGGATACAGACTTTTTTTTTGTTGTCTTTTTGCATGCATACAACAGTACAAAACGAACAAAATATGAATATATGTAAAAACACATGAAATTGTTTTGGGTGTGGTTAGAAAGTAAATTATCATATTGAAACCAATTGTTCACAGTTAAACTAAGTAAGTCCGGTCCCTTTAGCCTCATATAATTTTTAACATACTTTCAAAAGCCATTTTCATTATTTTTAAATCTGCAGATTTTAAATCTGCAGAAATGAATACCTGATGACCCTGCCATGATGGTCCTTGTGTGGGCACTTCCTGCTTTATGGTGAGAACACTGTAATTGTATCCTAGTTGTGTGTTTGTGTGGTCATCCTGTCACACAGGCTTCTGATGGAGACTTTTAATGACTTTTTTTTAAATACACATTACTTGGGCATGGTCTGGTATTTGGTCCATACATTTTAAGAAAAAATACCTTCTTTTGGTAACAATTTATACTCCACAAATCCAAAATCAAGTTTCTCCTTTTCCTGAGCAATTCCAAGTCCTGATGAAGTAGGACTCCTTTGAACACCTGAAACACATTTGCTTTTATTGAACATTAATCCCAATAAAACCTAATTCATGGACACAGATGTGTCTGATCCTTTCCTAGCCACACACCAGTCTATGTGAGATACAGGCCTCACTAAAGCTGGCCATACACCATACAATTTTCTTATTCAATTTTCCTTGTCAAAATATTTTATTAAAGTATACAAGGAGCAGTGTACAAATATTCTTAAATACTTATAGTTTTAACTAGTGAAAATGTACAATTATGCTTATTCAAGAACATATTGTTGTTAATCAAAAAGTTAATACTCAATATCTATATATGTGTTATAGTAATGATATTACTGCATTTGAAGGATGCTAGAACTTTATATGTTCCATAGAAATAATCAACTTGTTTATGGTTTTATACTACCTGTTAGAATAATGTTTAAATGAAAAATAAAATAAGAATATTAAACTCAAGTAGTATTTTTATGTAAAGCAAATGAAGCGAAAAAAGGAATGTTTAAGAAAAAAAATGAAATTGCATTATAGAAAAAATAGAGAAAATAGGAAATGAAAAAGAGAGAGAAAAGAGGGAAGAAAAGAGAAAAGAAGTCCGCGAGGTCAGGCCCGGTTCTTATTCAATTTTCATTCGATTATTATTACTATTATACAGGATTTATGTAGCTCCAACAGTTTGCACAGCGCTTTACAACATCAGGGAAGACAGTACAGTTACAATACAATTCAATACAGGAGGGATCAGAGGGTCCTGCTCATTAGAGCTTACAGTCTAGAAGGGAGGGTTAAGCGGAACAAAGGGTAGTAGCTGTGGGGGGATGATCAGATGGACAAAATGAGAATACAGTTGTTTGGTGTGGGTAGGATAGGCTTCTCTGAAGAGGAGGGTTTTCAGGGATCCTCTAAAAGCTAATAGAGAAGGAGATATACGGACAGATTGGGGTAAGGAGTTCCATAGGCTTGGAGAGGCTCTGGAAAAGTCCTGGAGACGAGTATGGGAGGAGGTGATGAGAGAGCTAGAGAGCAGGAGGTCTTGAGAAGAACGAAGAGAACAATTAGGTTGGTATTTAGGGACTAGGTCAGTGATGTAGCTGGGGGCAGAGTTGTGGATGACTTTGTAGGTAGTTGTTAGTATTTTGAATTTAATTTGTTGGGGGAGCGGAAGCCAGTGGAGGGATTGACAGAGAGGAGTAGCAGAGACAGAGCGGTTGGTAAGGTGGATGAGTCTGGCAGCAGCATTCATGATGGACTTAAGGGGGGATAGAGTATGCTGAGGTAAGACAATGAGGAGGGAGTTGCAGTAATCGAGGCGAGAGATGACCAGGGAGTGAATTAAGAGCTTTGTGGTGTCATTGGTTAGAAAGGGGCGTATTTTGGAGATGTTGCGGAGGTTGAGGCGGCAAGATTTGATTTACCTTCAACTATGTAGTACAAGGGCCTGCCTGATTGCATACAAAGAAAGTGTTTAGTGTAGAAAGTTTAGGTGTGACCTTCTATTATATGGTTTTGGTAAATCTAAAGGAAATTGTATAATGTATGGCCAGCCTAAGGGCTATCACACTTTGATAAACTGCCTAGAAAAATACACCTCCTTTAGTATCTAGACCAGGGCCCAAGCCATACTGGAACAACTGTTTGAAACAGGGCTCTAGCTCCCCATACCTCTTCCTAATTGTAAATGTTATTGCTGTTTTAGAATCTGAAGGGATTCATCCTCTCTCTTTGTAATTGTAACCCATGTCACAGGGACTGAAAGTGAAGGGAAGTATACCATTTGGTGTTGTCACCAGAATAAGTATAGAGGGGAAAGCCTCCAACAGGAATACCTGTTGTGGTGTCAACTATCTCAGAGAAGATTTCCCACACTCTAGAGATTTGCTTTCTGTTTGGTCTATTGGACAGGAAGAAAAGGAAAATCTCCCCAATCAGACAAAAATGCAAATAAGTGATGATGTTTTCATCTCTTCTATTCTATCCAAATAAAAGAAAAGCGTTGGATGTACTTGAACCACTTGAAGAATTTAAACATAGGGGATACATCCTAAAAAACGTCAATAAAGTTTCCAGGATGTATCTCCTATGTTTGTTACATTTTATTTATCATTTCATTCATATATGAATCAAAAATTACACAGGAAATGAAACACATTTTTGCAACACAATATTGCTAAAATAAATCGTATTTTTTCCCCCAAAATATATATCATTTTGTTATCTCAAATTACAGCCGAATAAATGGGCCCATATTGGAAATGTAAAAATTGATCTGATCCATAAGAGATATAAGGGTTAAGCCCTGTATACACGATCGGATATCCTATGGATTTTCGTCCGATGGATTTGTCCATTGGATATCCGATGAAACTGTTTTCCATCAGTCTTGCCCACACACCATCAGTCAAAAAGCCGACCGTTCCAAACGCGGTGACGTAAAACACTCCGATGAGCCGAGAAAAATGAAGTTTAATGCTTCTGAGCATGCGTCAACTTGATTCTGAGCATGCGTGGGTTTTAGATCCGATGGACTTGCCCATAGACGATCTGAGTTTTCGATCGGTTTTTTATCCATCAGAAAAATTTAAAACATGTTCTATTATTTAAAATCGATGGAAAAAAGACCGATGGGTCCCATACACGATCGGTTTGTCTGATGAAAAGAATCCATCGGACGAAAATCCATAGGATATCCGATCGTGTGTACAGGGCTTAAGAGAGCTGCAGTAGTTAAGATAATTTAAAAACATTTTCTGACTCTAGCACAGCTGTAGTGTTGTCCAGATCAGATTAGCAATTCGCTGTCAAGTTTAACTTGTTACCTATAATTGTGAATAACAGAAGTCATTGTTTCCTATTAAAGGAGTACAACCCTTCAAAATCAGTATAATAACCCATTTACCACCAGAGGCCATTGAAGCCTAGATGTCCAGATCAAATTTAGCAGCGTCCATATGACAACTTGGTATTACCATATGACTAATTTTCCTATCTAAGTAATTTGTACATATAAGACCTTAGTTGTAACATGGGTTTAGCGAATACTCTACCCATGTTTTTATTATAAGCTGACAAATAGGCAAAGTATGAAAAAAGGTATTTTGGCTATTTTATCCATAACAGTTTTGGACCAAACTTCCTAACATTTTAAAATTAAATTGTTTTAAATACTGTAATCATTTCCAACACCTTATTTCATTCTCGGTGCACAACAAGTGCATACAGAAAGAGAGGTATTGTGCATTAAAAAAACTGTCAAAAAAATAGTAGCTTTCAGTGACAGTGTGGTCTGAAGACCATGAGCAAGCACAGAAGCGTAATCCTAGTATTCAACTTCGATGTTGATTAACGTTCTTTCAGCACGAGAAATGCATTTTAAACTAATACAGCAGGAGTGGTGTCCTTCATAAATATTCAATATTTTTAAAATAACAGTTGCAGTATTTTATACACAGACTAATATAATTATCCATTGTCCCAAAAGAAAACATATTAGGACCACTAGTGTCACATACAGTAATAGTGTGTGGGTTTATTTTTTTTAAAAGTATGAAATTTAGATGCATAGATCTTCGAGCATGCTAGAGAATTTTATTTAGTCATAGTGTAGTCCATTTGGGAAAATACTGATCTACATTTCATTGTATATGTTAAAAGATCTAGCTGTGCTTTTTCACATTTATGAAATTTCCATGCCTTTTACCAGCTATCCTGCATATGACAGAAGTTTTTGAAGACAAAACCTTAATTGGCCTTGAAACTTCTGGAAGTCTGCCTTTAGTTGACTCTAGAATGCACAGTTCAGAATTGGCTTAAAGCGGAGGTCCACACAAAAAGTGAACCTCCGCTTTTCGGAACCCTCCGCCCCACCGGTGTCACATTTGGCACCTTTCAGGGGGAGGCGGGTGCAAATACCTGTATAATACAGGTATTTGCACCCACTTCCAGGCATAGATATCCGCAGAATCTGTGGGTATCTACGCCACTCTCCCCCCCCCCTGCTGTGTTCTGGGAAACACACAGTTCCCAGACCACAGCGGGGACCAGTAAAGACGCACGGCGTGCTGCGCAGTAGGGAACCGGGCAGTGAAGCAGCAACCTGATTCCCTCACCGACGATGGCGGCGGGGGCAGCCGAGAGACGAGCGATTGCTCGTCTTCTGCTGCCGACATCGCGGGCACCCTGGACAGGTAAGTGTCCATTTATTAAAAGTCAGCAGCTGCAGTATTTGTAGCTGCTGGCTATTAATAATTTTTTTTAGGTGGACCTCCGCTTTAATAGAGGTGGCTGTGTCCACTGATTAGAGGGCTCTTTTGTTGTAGAAAACATATCTTTTCAAATTGTAGCTTCTTAGATAGAGGTGACAATGGCCACTATTAATACAAAGATATATTAATTTGGAAAGATGAAGCTATTAACCAGCAAGCATAGGGCAAGTTACCATTCTTTCCAATCACATCCCGGTAAATTTGGAAAATTGAACAAGGGATGCCCCTGGGATAGTGTGGATTGGAATAAATTATGGATTGCCACCAAGTATATATAGAAAAATATAAAGAATTTTATTTGTACATATTTGACATATGGATCAAAATTGTTTAAAAACAACGAGAGAAAAGACATACACAATCATTGAAACCAATTTGCATGAGGGCACCTACAAGTCATATAACTAGTGGTCACCACTAGTTATATGACTTGTAGGTGCCCTCATGCAAATTGGTTTCAATGATTGTGTATGTCTTTTCTCTCGTTGTTTTTAAACAATTTTGATCCATATGTCAAATATGTACAAATAAAATTCTTTATATTTTTCTATATATACTTGGTGGCAATCCATAATTTATTCCAATCCACACTATCCCAGGGGCATCCCTCGTTCAATTTTCCACTATTAATACTAAGGGTGTCACCATAGCCACAACAGACCATGCAACTCCTATGGGCAACTGAAGCAAAGGGACCTAGAGATGTCTGGCTACACAGTCATTTATGCAGTTGGCAATAGTTTTTAGCAAATACATTTGGAAAAATAAATGTGTTTTTAGTTTAGGAATCTTAAAGATTGCTATAAAAATAATTAGTATTCTGTATTAGATGAAGATTGGGGAAGCAGGAGGGACAGTTAATGGTTATGGGGCCCCATCACACATTAATACTCACTTCTTCAGAGTTTGACTACTCAGGAATATTTAACTCCCCTATAGCTGTGCTTTGAATTAATGGTCCTTCATGACCTAGTATAAAAAGTTGTGGTTAATTTACAGTGGACTTTTAAGGGATACAGTATATAATTAAGATTTGTTCCCTGCCCTCCTCCAATCTCTTTAAAGTGGAAGTAAACCCTCCTATCGTTTTCAGCCAAGGAAGCTGCCATCTTGGCCTCTGTTTAATCTTCAACTGCCATGATGCTGCACATGTGATCAGTTTAGACACCAGCCATTGGATAGTTTGACAGTTTGGTTGAGAGCACAACCAATGGGAGTGTTACATTTCCGGCACGTGCCAGAAATGAAACTGTTTTATGTATGGGTTTACTTCCGCTTTAATCTACCCGTACAGACATACTTTTGTTTTAACAGTGCAAAGAGAACTTGCAGTACTGCATGACCTTTGAGTTTATTTCAAATTGATTATTAAAATCCTATAATTATATAAATTTAACGTGTCCTGGCATCACTTTGGTGGCTGAAGAGAAATTTGATCATTGGACATCAGTTTTAATGAGATACTTTTTCAAAAGAAAGCAGGTGCATAGCATGGCATTCTGGTTGTCATGCTTGCTGGCAGCACCCCGCTGACCCATGTTTAAAGGGACAGAATACTGTAAATTCCAGCATCTTTTTATTTCCTGAAGATCTGAGTGTCAGGATGTTCGGATTTACTGGAGTGGAAAAGATTCCAGGGGTTCTGGAATTTAGGCAGGTGCTAAAGAATCCATTCAGCATAGATCCTCTTCCTTTCTAGAATGTGTCACCCTACATGCCCTTATTGTCTATTTGAGTGACAAGCACGGGTCATCACTGCCCTGAGGCAATTAGCATACAGTCAGTGGAAGTACTAAAACTATTTAAAGTTAATTCTTATGATTTATTTACAAGTATATATTAAACACTAGCTGGAATACACAGTATGAACAAGAGCAGTACTTATTTTGATTTTATATATATACTTGATATATATACTTTTTATATATCTTATATATACTTGTTCCTGAATGCTAAGGAAGGCAACTTTTCCTTTGCAGGTATTATTGAATAGGGTTTAAGTTGTTTCTACTACTTAGTGGTGGAGAATCTGGAAGTATCTTTATTGCTACATTTCTTTTGCAGATTTGCATGAGCATGTGGACTTTTGTGCACCCCAAAAATGCAACCTCTAATCTGATCTGATGAAGAATATACACTCAATGCATATGATGCAGTTTGCTGAAACACTGGGGTGAGATTTACTAAAACTGGTTCACTCAGAATCTGGTGCAGCTGTGCATAGTAACCAATCAGCTTCTTGTTCAAATAAGCTTTAACAATAAAAACCTGGAAGCTGATTGGTTACAATGCACAACTCCACCAGATTCTGTGTGCTTCAGTTTTAGTAAATCTTCCCCAATGTTCATTTTGTGCCTTATATGCAGATCCAGTGAACTAAGCAATGTATTTTAAGACTCCTAAAAAAAAAAAAACTACAATGTGACAAGCACCATGATTGCTAAGGGCCCTTTTTACCTGGTGCTGCTATGCTCTATTAATTATTATTATTAATATTCAGGATTTATATAGCGCCAACAGTTTCCGCAGCTTTACAACATACGGGCAGACAGTACAATTACAATACAATTTAATATAGGAGGAATGTTAGGGTCCTGCTCATTACAGCTTACAATCTAAGAGAGAGGGTCAAGACTTACAAAAGATAATAACTGTGGGGGATGAGCTAATGGAGAAAATAAAAGTACAGTTGTTAGGTGGAGGCGGGATAGGCTTCTCTGAAGAGAAGGGTTTTCAGAGATTGTCTAAAAGTGGACAGAGTAGGAGATAATCAGATAGATTGGGGTAGGGAGTTCCAAAGGATGGGAGAGGCTTGGGAGAAGTCCTGGAGGTGAGCATGGGAAGAGGTGACGAGGGAGCTAGAGAGCAGGAGGTCTTGGGAGGAACGAAGAGAACAATTCGATATTTTGAGACTAGGTTAGTGATGTAGGTGGGGCAGAACTGTGGATGGCTTTGTAAGTTGTTGTTAGTATTTTGAATTTAATTCGTTAGGTGAGAAGAAGCCAGTGGAGGGATCAGCAGAGAGCGGTAGTAGTCAGTGGGGTTTATTTACTGAAGGCAAATCCACCTTGTGCTACAAATGCACTGCTAATGTACTTGGAAGTGCAGTCGCTGTAGATCTGAGAGGGTCATGCAAGGAAAATAAAAACAAAATCCAGATTTTGCTTGTACGTGATTAGATGATAGAAATCAGCAGAGCTTCCCCTCATTTCAGATCTTCCCCTCAGATCTCCAGCGACTGCACTTCCAAGTGCATTAGCAGTGCACCTGTAGTGCAAAGTGAATTTGCCTTTAGTAAATCAACCCCACTGAGTGGTTGGTAAGGTGGTTGAGTCTAGCAGCAGCATACATAATCTATGAGTAGATCCCTTGCAGAATCAAAATTAAGTGGGATGTATGTGAGTTTTTTTTACATCCACGCCCATTCAGTTTGTGTCCACATTTACACAGCGGACAGGGTGCAGACCTGTGATTACTCTCTGTGTCCGTTTACATCAAGCTACCTCCAATCCATGAGTTTTAGGTTTAGAAAAATTGGAAAAGATGCATACTTAGAGGTAGCTGGGTGTAAACAGACACAAGTCCATTTACATGAGCCTGCCCATAGATCCACATGGAGTTCCAGAGAAGCGGACCTGATTGGAAAGCTACTTTGAAAGGACACTAAGGTATGAAACGCACATGTGCCAAGGAAAGTAACAGCTCCACAAAAACTCACAAAAAATCATGAACATTTTAGGTATGTCCCTACTTAACTGATATACAATTATGACAGTTAGACATTTAAGCCCTATGTACAGGCGGTCCCCGGATTACAAACAAGACAGGGACTGTAGGCTTGTTCTTAAGTTGAATCAGTTTTTTTAAGTATAGCTCCAGCCCAAAAATCTATTTTTAAGCTTTTTGGAAAACATAGGGAAGGGTTATCACCCCTGTAACATTTGTTTTGCTGTCTGTGCCCTTTTTCAGAAGATTTCACATCACTTTCTGTCCCAATGACAATTGGATTTAGAAAATTTTGGGTTATTAGGGAAACAAGGATTGGTGATAAAGCATCAGTGGAGACACCTTTTTCCCATATTAAAGGGGTGTTCCGGCCTGTGACAGGAAAAAAATTAAAAATAAAACCCAGCAGCTACACATACTGCAGCTGCTGGCTTTTAATAAATGGAGACTTACCTGTCCTGCAGTCCCTCGATGTTGGCACCGCAGCTGATGTTTCCCATCAGCTGTCGGGTGCTTTCGTCGCCATTGCGGGTAAGGGAACCCTACTGCGCATGCGCGAGGCCCGCACCTCTCTCCTATTAGCCCGGCGGCCAGGGAAGGAGGAGGAGGGAGCCCTGCGGTGACGTCACGGCCGCGGCCGGACTCCAGGAAGTGGGAAAGGATACCTGTCTTTGACAGGTATCCTGTCCCCCCTCCCCCCGAAAGGTGCCAATTGTGGCACCGGAGGGGGGGAGGAATCTGATGAGAGGAAGTTCCACTTTTGGGTGGAACTCCGCTTTAACTCTTACAGGAGAGAATTTCCCTTCCTAGGGGTAGATTTCCTCTCACTTCCTGTTGTCTCCCTCTGTTTGTAAGTAGGAGTCATTTGTAAGTCGGATGTTTGTAAGTAGGGGACTGCCTGTATACTGTCATAGTTATGCACCCCTATACAAGCATCTCATGCATGTAGTGATACTGTGAGAGTAAGCTTTGACTGTTCTACTGGGTTTAGAGATACAATGATGTAGCGCAACATGCATTTTCTATAGAAAGTTAGGCCCCTATTCCTATGTTTTTGGAGAATTATGATGACTTCCTTTATGAGTCTTGGTTTTAGAATCCAGAAACGTATTATAGCTAACTCCCATGACTCGGGCACAGGTTCAGGCAGCAATGAAGATCCAGACATTTAGAATCTGCACTGAATATCTTCAACAAATAAATCATACACATGGTAACCCCATGTACATATACAGTTATCATGGGACTAGAATTTCTATTCTACTGTTTAGATATCTAACTGTACATTGAGCAGGTATGACAGTTGTGTTTGTCCAGTATGTGTCCTGACTAGGATTTGGCATACGACAATCCTAGTCAGGATCCAATATATATGGGCTGCTTACAGTGCTTAGACACATGTAGAGACTAAAAGGCGTTAACTATTATAACTGTATGGTTAGCCCAATCAATAGAAGGTATAGCCATGACATCCTAACAAACAAAGCGTTTAACAAAAACTCAAAGTAAGATTTTATTGATGTTGTCAATATTAATCCAATGGCTTCTCTAATGCTCTCTTGCACTCTGCTAGAAGCTTAATCATAAACTCTACGGCTGTACGAATCGCTGATTCTACAATCAAGTAGACATGTGCATTCGTTTTCGTCCGAATGCATTTTCGTCCGAATTTCAGGTATTTTCGTTATCGTTTTAACAAACGAAAACGAAAGCACAGAATCTGAAAACCGAAAGATCCGACATAAACAAATGCTTTATTTTCATTTTCGTTGCGACAATAGTTCGATATAGATGGGAGATTCGACGTGACGCTAACAATAACAATCTGTGTCTATCGAACCTGTGGTCGAATGTGCCTAACCTTAACTCTATTAGTCCAAGATTATTCTACATAGAGAGAAAAGATTCGACATAGAGAGAAAAGATTCGACATTATAGAGAGAAAAGATTCGGCATGGAGAGAAAAGATCGCTGCTGGAATTGGGTGGGGGAAGTAAAATAAAAATAATGATGATGATGAATGTTATTGGCTGATTGTAACCAAAGAGGAGGAGCAGTAAAATAGCTAGAACTAACTTGACAATTCAACATGAACGACAAAGATTCGACAAAGCATCGAAAAACATACAAACGTCGAATCTGTCATTGAAAGCTTATGGTGTCTGTCGAAAGTTAGAAGATTCGACGGTGCAGCTAAACTGTACGACGCTGCAATCGTACATTTACGGTCAAATGCATCCGCCCATAGGCTATAGAAGAATTCGAATGTTGGTTGACTAGCAATAGTAATTAATAATATAATTATTACCGGTACTAGTCATACAACATTAGAATTCTACTATAGCTTGTAGGCGGTACATTCGATTGCAGCGTCGTACAGTTTCGCTGCTCCGTCGAATCTTCTAAGAACATTCGACAGACACCATAAGCCTTCAATGACAGATTCGACCTCAATTAATTCAGATTTTCGGACGAATGCAATTTCTAACGAAAAATGAAATAAATAAAAACGAATTTCGGGAGTAACTAAATAAATGTATTTTTCGGACCAAAACGAAATTCCGAAACGAAATATTTCAGTGTGCACATGTCTACAATCAAGTTCCTAGAGGAGTAAAATATGTTTGAGCAGCAGGTGGTTAAGCCTTGTACCCGACAACCTCAATAAAAGTTTACCTTGGGCTTTTCGAGACTGGCTTCCTTTTTGTTTGTTGGGATGTTATGATTGTAAACAGATCACAGGGAATCTGGAACCAGCACCAATCAGTAGGTAGAGCAGGGGGTGCAGAGCCTTGAGAGGAGTGGTTGGGGCTGTCTGAGGTATACGTTCATAGTTCATAGTTCAACCTAAATGTTGTAAATTGTGCAATGTAATTGTAATCCTTTCTAACCTGGCACCTTTGATGTACAGAATGTATTCTCTCAACATATAAATGACTTCTTATTCCGAAACAGTCATTATTACAATTCCTTTATTAATTTGTACCTGCAACCTGCTGCTTTATGCTGTTAGGTGAACCTGTAACGGTCTCTAACCTGTATGACCATAACAGTTTAAATAGAGAAGCAAGGGGGTATGTGTGCTGCATTTACAGTAGTTACAAAGGACCAGACCGCACTTCCCTTTTTAAGTGAGGTGTAAAATACTGAGACCTTTAAAACAAGATTGCTATACCCTTAAAGGCAAGAAAAATGGACCTTGACAAAAGCTGATTACATGCTTGCAAATCACCCAGCTGCTGCTTTCTTTACTTACCACAGCTTGAAAGAAGATAGTTTTCTCTGTGCTGAAGTTTTTTTTTTTTCATGCTCCATTGGGTTTTCCACTTCTTGATCAATTACATCTATTGGTCAAGTTAAATTAACCCTTAAAGTATCAGAATATGCTTTATTTTACTGGAAACCTCATGGTTTTGGGGATCAAGAAACTTCTTCAAGCACCTACAGTTTTTCTCAGCATTAAAGCTTTGGTGAAACGTTTAAAATGTACATACCATTAAAATAAATATAACCCTTTGAAGATATCATGTAATTTACAAACCTCTTGCACTATAAAAAAAATCTTTCTTAAGAACTGAAGATTGACTTTCTTATTTAGGTATCTGCACCTTCCCCCCATCCCCGTCCCTTCCCACCGTCCTTGCACATTTACATGAGAATTCAGTTAAAATAGGAGATGATCACATTTTTCTAATGCAGCTTAAGGCAAGGTATGGCATGCATTGTGGTTGTGTGTTTCAGTAAGCTACAGTAAAACATGACATTTTCCACAAATGACCGCAATACAAAAGTATGAAAGTAAATGGCTCTAAAGTAAAACCCCAGCTCCTGCTTTGTATAAACTTACGCAAAAAAATGCCCGATTTTTTACTGCTGTCTGTTCAATTTGGAAATATTTCCCTTCATTTCCTGTCATTAGAAGCGAGGAACATTTCTATATTAGGGACACAGTCAATAAGGAAAAAACTATTCTTAATAGCCTGGACTCATGCCACGTACACACGATCGTTTTTATTGACGAGAAAAATGAAATTTTTTAAAATGGTCATTAAAAATGATCGTGTGTGGGCTTTCCAGCATTTTTCCCGACGAGAAAAACGCTGAGAATCACGACGAGAAAAATTGGAACATGCTCTAATTTTTCACATCGTCGTTTTTCTCGTCATGAAAAAACGGCCGTGTGTGGGCTTTAACGACGTGAAAAAAATTGCGCATGCTCAGAATCAAGTATGAGATGGGAGCGCTCGTTCTGGTAAAACTAGCGTTCGTAATGGAGATAGCACACTAGTCACGCTGTAACTGATTGAAAAGCACGAGGCTGAAAAGCGCGAATCGTCTCTCAACAAACTTTACTAACATGAAGGGTGGCGCCATCCGAATGGAACTTCCCCTTTATAGTGCCGTCGTACGCGTTATACGTCACCGCGCATTACTCGAACATTTTTTTCCACGATAGTGTGTAGGCAAGGCAGTCTTGAGAGGAAACACGAAAAATCACGTCGAGAAAAATGCAGTTTTTTTCAATGACATTAAAAACGATTGTGTGTACGCGGCATCAGAATTTTTGTCAGTATTTTTTATTTATGTCTGTGCTCCTAGAGCAACGAATAAGGCCAGAGTTCCACATTAAAGCTGAAAGTGGTAATAAACCCAAACCAAAAAATTAATATATTGCAGTTTACCAATCATTAGATGTGATGGCTGCATTGGTTTTGTTCTGTTAGGGATTTTCCCCTCTGGCTGGGTTCACACTGATGCGTCGTTAGACATTGCATGTGATTCGCATCGCACTGCTGTGCAGATCACATGCGATCACATTCGCATCAAAACGGTGCAGGACCCTTTTTTTGGTCAGCACTAGAATCGGATCGCATGGGTGTACATACCCAATGCGATTCGATTCCTGCACCATTTGACAGTTCACACTGCAGTCTGCGAACCGATCTGAGAGTGTCATTAACTTTCTATTGACAACAGCAGCAGTTAGCATATGCAATGCGGGAAATGGCACTGGAATCACACTGGCTCCTGCATCGCGCTAGTGTGAACCGAGCCTTAAGGCTGGCACATACGTGCCGAATATCGGCTGGTAGCAGCTAGTTCCGTGGAAACCAGCCAATATGCGACCTGTGTGTACAGCAGCTTGTCTGACAGAACCTCGCCGAATGTCCAGTTTCTGTCAAAAGCGCATGCTGGAAAAACAGCAGCCCATCAGCATCCACTGACCGATGAGTTCTAACGGGGGTGGGGGGACTGGATGGGATTTGTGTTGCAGTCCTCAGTCCAAACACAATAGCTCAGTGGGGAGATTGCTGTACTAGCATTGCATAGATAGTAGACTTGTGCACAACGGAAAAATTTGTTCCGTTTCGGTTCGTTTCTTTCCGGTCCTGTTGATTCGTAATCATTCGTAATTTTGCTAGACGGGATTTTTCGTGTTCGGACTCATTCGTATTTTTGCAAGCGACATTTTTCGTTGAATTTTTTGTTGCTTTATAATTCGTACTTTCGGTAGAGTACGTTGTTTTTCGTTGATTCTGGACACAACTCCTACTTTCGTAACTTTTTTTGGGTTCGTACTTTCGGTAGAGTACGTTGTTTTTCGTTGATTCTGGACACAACTCCTACTTTCGTAACTTTTTTTGGGTTCGTTGATTCGTAATTTTCCGTGTCTCTCTCACAACGACGCTGCCTATTATGCCTAATGTGCTTCGAATGGATTTGTACTTTTCTAAATACATTGCGGTTATTTGTAACGATTCGAAATCTCGTATTTTACTTTCGTTTTTAACATGCGGCTATAGGCTCCGCCCCTGTACACCATTTTGAGAGGGTTCAGCACGGTGAGGGAGAAGCAGAGAGCAAAGCAGAGTGTTATTGTGCTTCGAATGGATTCGAAATCTCGTATTTTACTTTCGTTTTTTACATGCGGCTATAGCCTCCGCCCCTGTACACCATTTTGAGAGGGAGTTCAGCACGGTGTGGGAGAAGCAGAGAGCAGAGCAGAGTGAGTGTTATTGTGCTTCGTATGGATTCGTACATTCGTAACTTTTTCATAACGAATTATGCCGAAGACATTCGGGCATTCGCTATTTGCGATATAATTTATTTCGGATTCGGTCTTATTCGTAATTGCTTTGTTCGGAAATTCGAATGTTTCCGAATGTCCGAAAGTTGCTAAATTCGGACGAATTTCAATTCGTTACGAAACGAATTGCACAAGCCTAATAGATAGTACAGCGAGCTCCATTGTTTTTGTTTATTCAGCCCGCTGGGTTGCACAAAAAAAAACTTTCTGTGTGTACCAGGGTGCTCAAGCCTAGTACACACAATCAGAAAATTGGACTGGAAATACCGATTTTAAAGCGATCGTCCGAACTCTCATGGTTAGTACACAGCTTTCGAGGGCCGATCACAACAGTTCATCCAAAATTACCTGAAGGGACAAACACAAATTTATTTCTCGTACGATGCCAGGCCGTACGATTTTCATTTAATCAGTACAGTTTCTGTCTGAAAAAAAATTAAAGAACACCACGCATGCTCAAAACAAAAGAATACTTTACTATACAATACAACACATTACATCACTTCCGAAGTTGTATTCTGTCGTACGAGAATTTTCGTAAGTTGAGTAACACCTTAATTTTCAATATTAGCCTAGCATGCAAAAAAAAAACAGATGATCATTCATCCAATATTCTCATCGTGTGTATGAGGCTTTACGCTCTGGATGAAGGAGCAACATGAAAAACCTTTGACCCACGGAAGTATGGTGTACCGCTCAGGCTCGTGTGCTCATTAGGGGAGCAATGTGGATGGTGTATGTGTCCGCTGCTGCGGGAATGCCCGCAAGGGAGTGGAGCTCATCCCAGCTCTTGTGACCACTGGAGAGAGGAAGGAAGGGATCCCCGATGCTGCACATCCACGTGGTGTGATGGTAGAAGAGACAACCTCAGCCCGGACTCCCACCAGGCCACGCCACCAATGCATTTTGCTTCGCCCCCCAGAGCTTAGTCATGGGAATCCTGAGGCTGAGGTTGTCTCTCGTACCATCGCACCACTCGTGTGGATGTGCGGCACCGATGAACAACCTTTGGACAGCATCATTGTTAAGCTGGGGGGGGTGTAGTGTTAGATATACTAGCAGATTAAGATAAACTAGAAAAATTAAGCCAAATTCTAGCTAACACTTTTTAAGCAGTTACAGCAACAGTTTTTTTTTCCTTTTGGGATTAAGGTTTCACATACATAAATTAATAAATAAAAGGTGACAGTTGTAAGCACCCCAGTAGTTAATGGTTTGTCTCAACCCTCTAGTTGCTACATCTACAAGACAGCTTGTTCTGCAGACTTACTAGTTGTACCACTAGGTGAAAATAAAGGAAAGAAAGCCTAAAAAATAAAATTAATGCAGCCATCACATCTAAGAACTGGTAAGCTGCATTAAGGTGAAAAACTTTGTGTGCTGCAAAACTCCTCCAGCCCCTCTTGTACTTATCTGAGCCCAATCCGATCCAGCGATGTGCACAAGAGCAGCGCCTCGGCTTTTGCCGCTGTCTCCCTCCTTTCTTGACAGAATAATAACAGCAGGAGCCATTGGCTCCCGCTACTGTTAATCAAAAGCTGTGCCGAGTGACCGGGGGGTTGGGCCGAGCTGCCTGCTCTGTGTCAATAGATGACGGCAGGGTAGGTCAGGAGCAAGCATGTGTGGATGCCCCCATAGAGAGTGACTTTCCATGGGGGCACTTGCCGAAGAGGAGGAGCCAGGAGCACCGACGGGGGACCCCAAAAGAAGAGGATCAGGGCTGCTCTGTGCAAAACCATTGCACAGAGCAGGATAGTATGACATGTTTGTTATTTTAATTTACAAAAACCCTGAAGTTTTAATGTCACTTTAATACTGCTTCAAGTTTAGTCAGTGATTATTTTTAAATGGTCACATGGTCCAGCTTGACCAATGTAAGTATGTATATGCTATACCCATGAAAGCTATAAATCCCTGTATTAGGCATTTCTACAATGGCACAGGCACCATTTAAAAGCATTTTGCATTTTATCATTTAATGCAAAATGTTCTCTGATTGAAAAAAGTTGAGATTTTGACATCACCGTTCTACCTCTCCACCTAGCCCAATCATTGATAAAATGCTAAATATTCCCTGAATTGCATCTGTGCCAACCGAAAGACCTCTTGTGTTCACAATGCAGCAGGGCAGCCACTCAGCACAGAACCCAGAAGTTAGCAGCATTCACTGCAGTAGTGGTGAATTTATTTCCTACAAGGCAGTCATACTGATCACGTGCAACAGAGGTACTGTGAGTGTGGAATGGGTGCTGAATTTATAAGTAACAACAGGTTTGGTTTCAAGGTGATGGACCTTTTAAAGTGGTTGTAAACCCTCAGGGAGAACTTACACCTACAGGTAAGCCTAGATTAAGGCTTACCTGTAGGTGCTTGCAATATCTCCGAGACCTACACGGTCTCGGAGATATTTGCAATTTCCCAGAGCGAAGCCTTCAACAGGGCACGCTGTGCCGTTTCAAGCCGGGGTCATGCCGTGAAAGGCAGTGACGTCATGCGACTCCGGCCAGTCACAGAGCCAGAGTTCGCGGCCCCCGGAAGAAGTGGGGTGAAGATGTACGCTCGCTGCCATGGAGGAAGACGGTGACATCGTGGGCTTCTCCTGCAGGTAAGTGTCACATAATGGGCTACTATGCGATGCATAGTAGCCCATTATGCTTTACCTTTGCAGGGAGACATAGAGGAAGTAAAACCCCATCAGGGTTTACTTCCTCTTTAACTTGCAGCACTAGGGTCATGGAATTTGTGTGTCTTCTTGAATCTGTATGCACTTGACTTGATCCGGAGATGGACATTTGATTGTAGGCTCACCTGGTACAGGTCCTACTGATGTGGCTAATTCGGTGAACTCAATAAAGTGGCGTGTTACAATTTACATATTTTGGGACATACAAAGGCAGACAAATCTTTCATCTCCATAGCGAGAGATCTGTCTAGCTCTAGCGGGACTCATAGCTTATGTTGTTTTCTTGATCTTCAGAAAATTGTTGACTAATTTAAGAAGAAATGTACCATTCCAGTTTTCCTATTAGGCATTGTAAGTTCAGCAGTTTTTAACATTTCCTTGGAATCCAGCCAGTGGGAGACGAGGCTGAGAAATAGTGAGTTGCTGCAAACTTGTAGAGGATGTGGGCTGTCTGTTAACCCTTACTACTCTGTAGAGGCATGAGCTTTGTGCATTACAATACTCCCTCAGGGAAGGAGAGGTTAATGAAAGCATAAAAAGCTACAAGTAAACACACATAGAGAGAGTGTAGCCTGAAAAGGTGAGCTGAGCATGTGGCATGAGCAGGTGATGGGCTCTGAGAGGTATTTACAACATGCCAGAGAAGGTAATTAGCACCCAAAGCAGGCTGCAGGAAGTACTTTTGGTCACCTCCAATGAAGAATTTGTAATGAGCTGGAGGGCCTGATTTTCAATGGATGATTTGCCCAGAACAATGGCTCCAAACAGAACGGAGTAAAAGGCTTACAAATGGTAACCTTTGAGGCAGTGGGCTCTTTTCCCATCAGTTTAAATCGTTTTCTAGTTGATAACATTTTAAACTTTTGCATGACAAGTAGTTTTAATGTAAAGAGAAACTTTAGTGACTGATCAGGGGGATGGTATGAATAACAATTTGGCTGACATGAAGAAAATAAAAAAAAACCCTAAGTAATATTTCATAGATCACACATTTCAACCAGGTTTTTTTTTTCCAGGCACAATAAACAACTTCTCCTTCCACAAATGACATGGTATATGAGCTGCTAATAGTCAGCATTATCACACATAGTACTTTCCACAGGTGGGGAAAGCTGTACACAGGCAAACCAGTTAGCCAGCAACGCATCACCAGCAACACATCAAATGCAAAATACAGTATAAGCGTTTTCAACAAACTACTTAGAATCCATTTCATACAGTATGATTGATGTTATTAGAAAGGCCAAAATGGCCATTACGCACAGCAAGTCTGCGACTAGGGGTGGTAAAATGAAGTGGTGTATTTCCTGTTACTTTAATAAATTTTAAGCAGCTATAAAAAATAAATATAATTCCAACTGATATAACAATATCTAGTAGTTTTCTAGTTATATTCTATTAAGTGAGACCCGGAGAAGAGAAAATGGGCAGATGGTTGGCTTGACTAATGGGAGGAACAGGTCAGAAAAGGGTTATAAAATGTGAGTTCAGTGTAGAGGGGGTGTAGGTCATGGGTGCTCAATCTGTGGCCCTTCAGCTGTTGCGGAACTACAACTCCCATCATGCCTCTGCCTTTTGGGAGACATGCTTCTAACTATCAGCCTTGCAATGCACCATGGGACTTGTAGTTCCGCAACAGCTGGAGGGCCACAGGTTGAGCACCCATGGTGCAGGTTTTACCTGCTTGGGGGCTGAAGATCAGAGGGGCAGGGTGGAGCCATAAGGGTGGCTCATGTGAGGGATGCTAATTTACATCCTGGAAAGTCTAGGCACAGCAGAAGTTTCCCCACCTGCCCGTCCTCAAAGTGTGGTTCAGTCAGGGTTTGTGGGGAGGTATTATTTTAAAAAAAAATGTCACAGCAGCTTGGTGGGTCAGGGAATCTTTGGGGGGGGGGGGGTCAGGGAATATTTACATTGTCACAAAACAGGGAGGGGCATCTGGGGTATGGCACTTCCACTTGGTTGGTTATTGGTGCTTCTCCCAGGAGTTATGTTCCCTGGGAAAAAATATAAGAATGTGTGAATTCGTAACATTTTTGAGGCAGTTGGGGTGCTGCTGAGGGCATTGGCGATTCTTATTTTAAATTGTGCTATTAAGGATTCCCAAAGTCCCCCCCCCCTGCCCCACCCTGCGTTGTTGAAATTGTTTATTGTTTGTTGTTATGTAATGGTATGCATTACATGCATTGGTATGGTATCATTTTAAGGAGTGGTAGAAGGATTGAGGTTGACAATTCCTTTACATCACAGCTTTTTCCGTGGGCCCAGCAGGAAAAAAGGCCTACTACATGGCCTGTTTAGGAAGTAGCATAGATAGTTGTTCTAGAGCAGTTGTCTATTCCCTGGTATCAGGGAAGAAGGTTGTTTGTCCCTACTGCAAGTCTCATGCCGCGTACACACGACCGTTTTTCATGACGAGAAAAATGCAATTTTTTTGATTGGTCGTGAAAAACGGTCGTGTGTATGCTCCATGGCATTTTTCTTGATGAGAAAACTGCCAATTTTTTTTTAGAACCTGCTCTATTTTTTCTCGTCGTTTTTCACGTCGTGAAAAGCGGTCGTGTGTACGCTTTTATGAGGGGAAAAAAAACCGCGCATGCTCAGAATCAAGTATGAGACGGGAGCGCCCGTTCTGGTAAAACTAGCGTTCAGAATGGAGATAGCACATTCGTCACGCTGTAACGGACTGAAGAGCATGAGGCTGAAAAACGCGAATCGTCTCTCACCAAACTTTATTAACACGAGGATCAGCAAATGCAGCCCAAAGGGTGGCGCCATTCGAATGGAACTTCCCCTTTATAGTGCCGTTGTACGTGTTGTATGCCACCACGCTTTGCTCGAGCATTTTTTTTCATGAACGTGTGTATGCAAGGCAGGCTTGAGAGGAATCACGACGAGAAAAACTTTTTTGCATAACATGAATAACGATTGTGTGTACGCGGCATAAGGGCTAAGGGTAATTTTTAAAGGACATTTGAGATTACTTAAATGTCAAACTACCGATCAACGCACCTAAAATACAGCATGCACATTTATACATAAGTGGGAACATGCAATGTATTTTATGATATTCATACATTTTAATTGTGCTGGAAAAAGCAACTGTAGCGGGGTCATTAAATTTAGTTGGGGTACACCTGGCTGGTAGTATGACCCAGGTGTGTAATTGTGAGAGGTTTTGGACCCCTTTGTATTCGTGGAGGACTGGGTGGTGTATTATTCTCCTTGGCCTGTGGGTGGCGGTGTACCCGCAGGCTCAAGGTAGAATCACTACCACAGTGCTACCCTTTTTGTCCCTTTCCGGAGACGGTACGGCGAGGGCGGAGAACCTGCCGTGGTGTCGATGGGAGGGGATAAAAGGGGGGGAAACGCCCTCGCCACGAGGGCTTCGAGGATCTTCTTTTCACGCACCCAGGCACCTTAGGCCTGGGTGCTGGCAGTTTGGAGTTCTGGCCCAGGCGCCCTAGGCCTGGCCAGAATGGAGTTGGAGTCCATCCCAGGCACCTTCAGCCTGGGGTGAGGTACTAGATCGTAGGCCTGGGGCCCAGTAACTTCGACTGGGTCCCGCAAGGGCGAAGTGATCCGAGGGTCCCCGAGGTGGACGGGACCCGCATCTGAGGTGAGGAGGCCGGGGAGGTCACCCGTCCGGAGAGTCCGGAGCAGCATCAACCCGGTGACGGATGGGCCTCCGGTAACTACCTTAGAGGGACATCTTCCCCTGATAGGGGCCACAGCGCAGCGAAGGTACTCCTAAATACGTTCTCTTGAGTTGCTGGTAGAGACTCACAAGTTCCATGTTCTGTGCTAATCAAGGCTATGATAACCGCTGGTGAAATCACAGTGGTTTAGATTGAAATTAGGATAGTGCCTCGACCTGCTCATCCCACCGTATCAGGCTGTTAAAACGTTCCAACCAGTTGGCTACAGAAGCACTGTTTATTGTGGAGCTTACAATAAAGCAAGAGTTGGACTGTGATCGGTGTGTGGACTCTGGTTAATGGGAGCAAAGGAGGGTGCCAGCATAGCAGGACTGAGTTTCATAACTAAAGCACATTGGCCCGAGGAAGAAACTGATACTGGCCTTCACCTCACCCACAGCCATGGGGAGGACATGGGCCGTAGCGCATCTCACCCTGTCGTGTGACATACCCCTAGAAAAAGGAGATGGGGTGAGGCCGCTACACGTGGGGGCTCGTGAGTCTGGGATGAAATGTGTATTGACTTTGAAATTTGAAATGGCTGTGTCTGGACTTTGCTGCCCGGAGGAGTTCCGAGCAGGTCGGCCATGTGATTGGCCAAAGTGCGTCCCTGTGCTCGAAGTCGTGGAAATGACCCCAAGACGGGAAAGGCCCATGCAGAAAGAGCGGGAAGACAGAGAAGTCCAGCCGTGTGAAGTACTACATGTGGGGACTTTTGCTGCACTGCGCCATGAGGCACCCCGTGACTGCGCAATTCGTTAGTGGAGACTGGAGAAAGCCCGCGAAAACGTGCAAGTCATGGGAGGAGTCTGGCCATGTGAGGAGATACACGTGGAGACTCCGGCACGTGGTCAGTGCGTGATGGAGCAGCAGATAGTCGGGATGGCCTCAAGCTCCCCGTGGATTCCGGTTCCCTACCCCACGAAGATGACTGCTTTTGCTGCTCCCCTTACAGACACGGGGATAAGACTCAGGCAAAGTTGGCTTTGTACTCATGCAGAGACACGGAGGCCCTCGGCGTGATCTGTCCCAGATGCTCGGGACTGGTGGTCCACCTGAAGCCATTCGGGCGTTGCGAAGCATGCAAAGAGTTCTTGTTCGAGGTGGAGCCATCCACAGTAAGGCCCCGGGCCCTTCGCCTCAACAGCCTCACAGGTACCGCTACTCCGGAAGGGGAGATCCAGGCCTTTACGGAGGTCCCCGTACGCACTGACCAGGGCGACGTGACTGCCCAACCAGAGACTGAGAGAGAAAAATCCGAGGATGCTGCTTCGGTCACCACAGATTCCCTGCTCCCACCTCCGAAGAGGAAAGTTGGCCTGGTGCAGGCCTCCTATGGTCGTGGTTGAGTTTCACCCCGTCGCTTGCCGGGCCTGGATGGATCCGGTTGGAAGAGTCCTGGACATCCCAGTTCTACAAAAGGTCAAGGTGAGCCAGGGGCTGGGACTTGGGTGGTGGTTGGAGGTGTCGGGAGTCCACAGTCGGTGGAGCCCGCAAGGGAGGGTAGTTACACGTCTACTAGAGACTACCTTCCCGCCGAGATGTATGACACCTCCGACCTGGAATCGCTGTCAGACTGCGGAGATGACGGGGAAATAGATGAACTGTTTCACCGGAAGGGCTGGGACAAACGCCCGTTACCTGTGCTACGTGAACCGCAGGATTCCCCTATGTCTATAGGAGACAGCACGCCCCAGGTGCAGGTCCCGGAGCTTAAGAGGAAGTCTAGTCCTCCGGCCAACTTTCCACATTCCACAACATTACCCGTTTTGGTAGCGAGGATGCCGCGTGCTTCATTGCGGGCACCGAGAGCGAAGCTGCCCGAGGTAGTGAAAGTACCTCGGCACCCGGAGGCCATCGTTCAACCAGGAGAAGGTGAGCGGGATGCCATGCCTCCTTTGGCCAGATTGCAAAGACTTTTATCCCGGAGAGTCGCCCGTGAGTACGGATGGGAATATCCCTACTTGCCTCGGGACTTACTTTACAAAGTTGATGTCCTGCGACAGAGATGGTACGACAAATTCGTTTGGGAAAAACTCAAAGTGCCTCATGCCCGGCGATACTTGTCCTGTTCACCACCAGTGTCGAAAAAGTTCAAAGACTGCAGAGCAGACTGGATGTTGGGGCGCCACATTTATGCGGACAAGGTGCTTATCTGCCGGAAGGATAAAGAGGATGTCAACTATTCGATTGAGGTTTTCGATAAGCACCTAAAGCCTTTGTTCTTGCCTAACCCGAAGTTCTATCTGTGAGAAGAGACTCACTTGTTTTCCCTGCAGTTTCTGGAAATGTCCTTGCCGGAACATTTGAACTGTACCCTGATTTTTTTATTTGGGTTTGTTTTTCTACTCTTTGGAGGAATGAGAGCAGTTTTTGTTGTTCGTTCTCTCTTCTTCCAGACATCAAGGACAGAGACTTTTTGGGGGTAGAATCAGTGTAGGGACGCAGGAAGAAGGAAGACTTCACCAAGTGTCATTACCGCGGCACTGTCACCAGGTGGCAGTGTTGCGCAACGGTTGTTGGAATTCTACACTTGCATTATTTTGCCATTGAAGCGAATGGGTTTCTCGGCTGATAGACTCATTCGTTTCAAGTCAACACACAATGTTAGGATGTTTTTCTGTGTTTTTTTATTTCCCTCATGCAGGAGATTCGTCCGTCAAGACTACTGAGTATGGGGTGGTTCTTAGACAGTGACGGGAGGGATTGTATATATGTGAATGTTCAGATGGTTTTGTGAAAACGTTTTTTTGTTATATTCCCCTTCCCCTTGAGCAGGTCTTGGCACAAACAGGGTTTAAATTTTTTAGGGATAGCCTCTGGGGCCAGGCTTGTGTCACCACTCCATGGGAGACATGGGTTTGCACCAGACGCTGGGGACCAGCATCAAATCACAGGGGGGAGTATGTAGCGGGGTCTTTAAATTTAGTTGGGGTACACCTGGGTGGTAGTATGACCCAGGTGTGTAATTGTGAGAGGTTTTGGACCCCTTTGTATTCGTGGAGGATTGGGTGGTGTATTATTCTCCTTGGCCTGTGGGTGGCGGTGTACCCGCAGGCTCAAGGTAGAATCACTACCACAGTGCTACCCTTTTTGTCCCTTTCCGGAGATGGTACGGCGAGGGCGGGGAACCTGCCGTGGTGTCGATGGGAGGGGATAAAAGGGGGAGACGCCCTCGCCATGAGGGCTTCGAGGATCTTCTCTTCACGCACCCAGGCACCTTAGGCCTGGGTGCTGGTGGTTTGGAGTTCTGGCCCAGGCGCCCTAGGCCTGGCCGGAATGGAGTTGGAGTCCATCCCAGGCACCTTCAGCCTGGGGTGAGGTACTAGATCGTAGGCCTGGGGCCCAGTAACTTCGGCTGGGTCCCGCAAGGGCGAAGTGATCCGAGGGTCCCGAGGTGGACGGGACCCGCATCTGAGGTGAGGAGGCCGGGGAGGTCACCCGTCTGGAGAGTCCGGAGCAGCATCAACCCGGTGACGGATGGGCCTCCGGTAACTCCCTTAGAGGGACATCTTCCCCTGATAGGGGCCACAGCGCAGCGAAGGTACTCCTAAATACGTTCTCTTGAGTTGCTGGTAGAGACTCACAAGTTCCATGTTCTGTGCTAATCAAGGCTATGATAACCGCTGGTGAAATCACAGTGGTTTAGATTGAAATTAGGATAGTGCCTCGACCTACTCATCCCACCGTATCAGGCTGTTAAAACGTTCCAACCAGTTGGCTACAGAAGCACTGTTTATTGTGGAGCTTACAATAAAGCAAGAGTTGGACTGTGATCGGTGTGTGGACTCTGGTTAATGGGAGCAAAGGAGGGTGCCAGCATAGCAGGACTGAGTTTCATAACTAAAGCACATTGGCCCGAGGAAGATACTGATACTGGCCTTCACCTCACCCACAGCCATGGGGAGGACATGGGCCATAGCGCATCTCACCCTGTCGTGTGACATACCCCTAGAAAAAGGAGATGGGGTGAGGCCGCTACACAACATATTGCATTAAAAAGAGACAATGGTGAGAACCAACCCAAAGGCCTTGTAAATGTGAGCTACTAATGTTCAGACTTCCTGGACCAAAGGGGTGTACTGAGATAAATGACGTAATACACATGAGTATTTAGCAAATTTTTGCAATCAGTTACACCATGTTCTATTCTATTTAGCACTTTTTATTGTTACTACCCCTATACCTTATTGGAGGCTCTCACTCTAATGTTCTATATGATGAATATTGTCTACAGCAGGGATACCATTGGGAGGTATTTGGCTTGTCACTGACTCCTGGAACTATGTGGGAGCAGACCATTACATATAACTAACCTGGGAACTTTCCAGACCTGACCCAGAGACTGATAAAAAAGGCTCAGAGGACAACTGGCTGACTGGAGCAGTGATGTCAGCATCACAACTCCAGTCAAACAGCAGACAGAGCCAATGCTCTGGAGTGGTTCAAGATGGGAGTTGGTGTTGGGTGTACTTTCATTTCTTCTAGCCCTTACCTCTGGCCATAGGTAGACTGCCCCAAGTACTGGCGTGGAGGAAGGTGAGGGGAAGCCCTTTTTCCTGTGTACAGATTGCTAAAATGAAGATGTTAGCCCGTTAAAGGGACAATGGCTAAAAGCTCAATTACCAGTTAAGAATGCCAGAATTGGATGCTGGTGTTCACAAGGCAAAGTGTGCACCTATCAAGGAAAGCCTTACCCTTAGTATAAGTGTGTGTAAAGTGAGCCTTTTTCTAGTGTTTAAAGTAGTAACCCATGCAGTGAACCAGATATAAGCTTTCCTTTGTTTGCTCACTCTAAGCTACCACAGCACCTTAAATAAGTTCAAAAAACACTTTTGGTATTGAAAGGATATTCATAAATCAAGAAATTGCCCCAGCCACAACTTTCACGTTGTTTACATTTTTCTGTATATAAAAAAAGAGTGTTTAGAGACTATAATGGTGTTATGCTGCCTAAAAAAACAATTTTACCTGCAATTCATATCAAATTTGAAAATTTTGTTTTTTCTCTTTTGAAAAGTGGGATTTTTAAAACAGCTTACCTGTAAAATCCTTTTCTTGGAGTACATCACGGGACACAGAGCGGCATAGTCATTACTATGTGGGTTATATAGAATTACCTTCAGGTGCTGGCACTGGCAACTTCCAAAACAGGAAGTACCCTCCCCTATATAAGCCCCTCCCATCCGGGAGCACCTCAGTTTTGTAGCAAAGCAATACGTGTCCCCAAAAGAGGGGTGGGAGCTCTGTGTCCCGTGATGTACTCCAAGAAAAGGATTTTACAGGTAAGCTGTTTTAAAAATCCTACTTTCTTGTTCATACATCACGGGACACAGAGCGGCATAGTCATTACTATGTGGGACGTCCCAAAGCAATGCCAAATGAGGGGGGGGATATACCATACATAAGCTGGGCGCCATCAGGCATGAGGATCTTTTGTGGCCTGCAACACACTGCGCCCAAAGGCGACATCCTCCTGACTTCTAACGTCCACCTGGTAGAACCTAGTAAACGTGTGTACTGAAGACCATGTTGCGGCCTTACAAATTTGAGCCAGGGAGGCCTGGTGATGCACTGCCCATGAAGTTCCAACTGCTCTCGTGGAGTGCGCCCTAACTTTGAACGGAGGCGGTCTACTTCTCAAGCCATAGGCTTGTATTATGACCTGTCGAATCCACTTGGCTAAAGTAGATTTTGATGCTGCCTGACCCTTTCTGGGGCCTTCCGGCAGAACAAACAAAGAATCCGTTCTACGAATCTGAGCAGTGGCTTTTAGATAAGCTTTAACTGCTCTTACTACATTCAAAGAATGCAATAACTTTTCCTCTACCGAGCTCGGTTTGGGGAAAAGAAAGAAGAACCACATCCTGGTTCAAGTGAAACCTCGATACCACCTTAGGAAGAAAGGCTGGGTGAGGACGTAATACTACTCTGTCCTCATGAATAACCAGATATGGCTCTTTACAGGACATGGCGGCTACTTCCGACACTCTTCTAGCCGAGCATATGGCTACTAAAAATATCAATTTTCTGGTGAGTAGAACCAAGGAAATGTGCCGCAAAGGTTCAAATGGCTGCTTCTGCAGAACCGACAGAACCAAATTTAGATCCCATGGACATATGGGAGCTTTAATCGGTGGAATAATACGAGTCACCCCTTGCATAAAGGATTTGA
This sequence comes from Rana muscosa, assembly GCA_029206835.1. Taxonomy (NCBI): domain Eukaryota; kingdom Metazoa; phylum Chordata; class Amphibia; order Anura; family Ranidae; genus Rana; species Rana muscosa. The sequence goes on along the minus strand of CM055122.1, from coordinate 681,916,235 downwards.
CAAGTGAATGCATAGCCAGGGGCCTTTGAAATAGTATTGATAAGGCCGAAACCTGACCCCTGATAGTACTTAAGGCAAACTTCCTGTCTACAGCCCACTGTAGGAAGTCCAGAATTCTGCCTATAACGTACTTACGTGGATGCCACTTTCTGGCCTCGCACCAAGTGATGTACGCCTTCCAAACTCTATAGTAGATCTGCCTGGATACAGGCTTCCTGGCATTGATTATAGTTGATACCACAGAGTTAGAGAGACCTCTCTTCTTTAGGATGTGGGATTCAATAGCCAGGCCGTTAAACTTAGAGTTAGTAAGGAAGGGTGGTATATCGGCCCTTGCGAAAGCAGGTCCGGACGACGTGGAAGGGTCCAAGGACTCCCCACAGACATTTTGATGATCTCCGCGTACCAGGCCCTTCGGGGCCACGCTGGAGCCACCAAGATCACCGGCTTCTTTTCCAACCTGACTCTGCGAAGGAGTCGAGGCAACAATTGTAGCGGAGGGAATGCATATATCAGTCTGAACTGATTCCAAGGGAACACCAGAGCATCCGAGCCGCAAGCGAGGGGATCCCTTGTCCGGGAGACAAATCTGTCCACCTTTGCGTTGAATCTGGATGCTAGCAGATCTACATCCGGTGTTCCCCACCGCTGACATATTGCTCGGAAGACCTCGGGATGAAGGGACCATTCCCCTGGGCATAACTGTTGGCGACTTAGAAAGTCCGCCTTCCAATTCTCCACCCCTGGAATGAAGACAGCTGATATACATGGGACATGCTTTTCTGCCCATTCCAGGATGTGACTTACTTCCCTCTGGACTGCACGACTCCTGGTGCCTCCCTGATGATTGATATATGCCACTGCTGTGGCATTGTCTGATTGAATTCTGACAGGGGACCCTTGGAGTCTGGATGCCCAGGCTACTAGGGCATACCGGGCTGCTCGTATCTGTAAGAGATTGATGGGCAGGGTTTTTACTACATTTGACCATCTGCCCTGGAGAGACCATTGCTCCAGTACTGCCCCCCAGCCTATAAGGCTGGCATCTGTAGTGACCACCTTCTAGGATATCGGACTGAAGGGTTTTCCCTTCTGGAGATTCTGGGGGATCAACCACCAGCAGAGACTCTTCCGAACGGAAGGGGACAAAGCCATCGGGAAGTCTAGAGCCTGAATTTTTCCGTTCCAGGCTGACAATATGGCCCTCTGTAAATTCCTTGAGTGGAATTGGGCGTATGGCACAGCTTCGAATGATGCTACCATCTTTCCTAGCAGCCTCATGCACAGGCGTATGGACGGCTGTCTTTTTGCACAAAGCAGACGGACCAAGCCCCTCAAAGAGGATACCTTGTCTAGAGGTAAGAAAATCTTCCTCTGGTCTGAATCCAGCCGTAGCCATAGATATACCAGGTTTTTCACTGGCTGTAGGGCTGACTTGTCCAGGTTGATGACCCAACCGTGAGATTCTAGATACTTGATTGTATCGACAATTACCACTTCTAGCTTGGCAACTGAGTGGTCCATCAACAACAGGTCGTGTAGGTATGCCATTATCGTTACACCTCGTGTTCTTAGATCGGCCAACAGTGGGGCCAGAATTTTTGTGAACACTCGTGGTGCTGTGGCCAGACCGAATGGTAAGGCTCTGAACTGAAAATGGCGCCCTTCTACTGCAAAGCGTAGAAATTTTTGATGACCTGGAAAGATGGGAACATGCAAGTAAGCATCTTTGATGTCGATCGAGGCTAACCATTCCTCCCCCTGTAGGGCAGCGGTGACCGATCGGATCGACTCCATCCGGAAGGACCGGACGTTTAGAAATTTGTTTAGACTCTTTAGGTCCAATATGGGTCTTATGTCCCCGTTTGGTTTCGGGACTGTGAAAAGGTTTGAGTAGAAACTCAACCCCCACTCTTCCATAGGAACCTCCATAATTACTCCTTGGAGCAATAGTTGTTCTAACGCCACTAGGAGACACCTTCTTTTCAGAGGGTCTTTTGGCATGCCTGACCACATAAAATGGGAAGGAGGAGACTCTTTTAACTCCAACTTGTATCCCCGAGTTACTGCGGAGAGCACCCATCTGTCTTTGATCGTCTCCCGCCAGGTCTCTGTGAACAACTGAAGTCTTCCCCCCACCCGTTTGAGTGGGGGCAGCCCTTCATAGGCTTGACTTGGAGGCTGGTTTAGTACCTCTTCGGATCCAGGGCTTTTTATTACCCTGTGACTGTCCCTGATTTTTACCTCCTGAGTTTGACCGAGGAGGCCGTCGGAACTGCTTAGTAGCAGACGTCCCAGGGATAGGAGAGGTAGTCCTCTTAAAAGACGGACCCCTAGACCTCTTTTTAATTGGTAAGAGAGTACTTTTACCACTGGAAATCTTCTGGATATATTTATCCAGGTCTTCGCCAAAAAGGCGTTCTCCATGAAATGGGAAGCTAACTAAGAGCTTCTTACAGGGAGCCTCAGCAGACCAGTTCTTGAGCCACAGAAGCCTACGCATATGTACCAAAGACAGCGTGAGGCGGGAGGCCTGATGGATAGAATCCTTGATGGCGTCAACCGCAAAGCATAATGCTCTGGGCAGATCAGCCAGAGCCTGGGCCTGCTGGTCTGGCAAATCCCTCAGGACCATTTTCATCTGATCCTTTAAAGCTTGGCAGACCCCAATAGCTGCCACTGCTGGCTGTGTAACAGCCCCTGCTGTGGAAAAAGCAGATTTTAATAAAGATTCCAATTTTTTATCTGCTGGATCTTTTAACATTTGAACATTATCTACTGGACATGTCAGTGATTTGTTCACAGAAGAAATGGCTGCGTCCACTGTAGGAACATTCCATCTCTGGGTGAATTTTTCCTCCATGGGATAGATCACCTGAAATTTCTTAGGTGGAACAAATAGTTTATCAGGATGTTCCCAGTCCTGGTATATAAGTCCTTCCAATAATGGATGAATTGGAAAGGAGCAATTAATCTGGGGAGCTTTTAGCGACCCCAACGAGGAGACAGCAGTAGTTGATGGTTCAACAAGAGGCATTTTAAATGCAGATCGAACCATGTCAGTTAGGGTCTGGACCCACAATCTTTCAGTCTGTGATGCTGAAAATGGTTCATCTACTGTCGATTCCTCAAAAACAGAGTTAACCTCCTCCTGATCCCCTTCAGGAAGGTCAGTCCCTTCCTGGGACTGTTGCTCTGCCAACAGGCACTCTAATGGAGGGGATGGAGATCTGGCGCGCTTTCTTTCCTGTAGAGAAGAAGCGATCAATGCTGCCAATCTCTGCTCCAATCCCTCCAGAGTTGAGGCAAAAACCTCCTCTGTTATATATGCAGGAGCAGGTGGACTGAGGACAGCCGCAGTACCTGGCACTCCCGGGGGTTCCTTATGGGCATTAACCTCTGATTTCTCAGGGGAGGAAGGTGCAGATGACTGCTCCAGATTCTCAGAGCCCGATGGAGACCCCCTACACTTCCTGAGAGGTATATCTCGGCGTTTTTTAGGCGGCATATTCCTTAGTTCAAAGCTGAGGTATTCTAGCCGCAATACACCCCTTTACTGAAATAGTCTAATGCAATTTGCTGCTATGTACATCAGTGGGTGTCTACTAATGCGTCTTTCTGGGGATGCCTGTATCAACCGCCCGCTGTAAGCCCCTATACCATGCTACCAGCTCCTTTTCATGCTCTGTGTCCATAGCAAGCAGCGTGGACTGAGTCCTTTTATCTTGCTGGGACGCCCGCACATGCGCAGAAGCGCTGGGCGCACAGAGCGCGTCATCTGCCAGGCTCCGCCCCCTTTTTTGAAGCTAAATCTTATAAAAAGAAAGCGTGTGTGCGCGCGCGCGCGTGCACGTGTGCGCTCTTGGCGCCATGTAGGGAGAGGAGCCAGGGTCCCTGTTTCACCAGGACTCGGGGATGGAAGGAAACTACTTGGCAGCATGACAGAGGAATGCAGCTTCCCTGATAGAGAGCTCACTCATCTGCCTGGACTTTCACCATGGAAGGAATAGTCCCAAGAAAAAAAGACGTTCCACAGCGGCCTCTAGTGGACAAACACAGGTACCGCACTTTTGTCTTTTTTTTTTTTTTTTTTTAAAACCTCCTTTATGAAAAACATTTCTAGGTTTACAGTTTTTAAAACTTCCTTTATGAAAAGACATTTCTAGGATTTCTTAGGCATATACAGCTATTAGCGGGAATACTTTTAGGTAACAGGCAGAAAGACATATTAGGCTTGGGGGTCCCCTCAATAGAACCAAGTTCCTGAGGGGCCCCCACTTACCTTTTCCCCGCCGCAGGACTTTGTTTGGTCCACAGAAGCCCAAACTTCACCTCTCACGGCAGGCATTGTACTAGACCTTCAGGGACCGGGTTCCCAAGGATTCCACTCCCCTGGACCTGTATAGCACCCTGCACAGATAGCCTCCTGGTTTTGGGTATGACCAGAGCTCTGGATCCCAGGGTCCAGCCCTCCTAAGAGAGGCATTACAGGCAAAACCCTGCTCTTCTCTGCAAGGCCCGGGTACCGACCATTTAGCTATAAAGCTTTTTGGTCGGATCCGGAATAGCTTGCTAAGGCCCAGAGAACCTGTACACAAGCCCAGATGAATACATGTTAACCTTGGCCAACACCTTAGACACTGGCAAAAAACTGAGGTGCTCCCGGTTGGGAGGGGCTTATATAGGGGAGGGTACTTCCTGTTTTGGAAGTTGCCAGTGCCAGCACCTGAAGGTAATTCTATATAACCCACATAGTAATGACTATGCCGCTCTGTGTCCCGTGATGTATGAACAAGAAATATTTTTTTTTCTCCTGAAAATCATTTTTAACATGAACCCTTTACAAGGGCAATTTTTTAAATGCAAGCATATACACAATATTATTATTTTAAGCATAAAACACCAACCAACAGTGTCTCATTGCTGAGATATATCAGTATTTAGGATTTTCATCAAAAGTCAAAATTAGCATATTCTCCTCAATCACTGCTCACTGTATGTTTGACTTTTCATCTATACTGCAAAACGAATGCTGTATCGTGGGAAAGATGGTGGGATCCATACAATGAATAATGATGTGCATTGGCAATACTAAGAGAAATACTATTTTAGTTTAGTTTTAATTTCTATTAGTTTACATTAAACCTTTTAGGACAGTAATACAGATGCTGTCACAGCTTCTGAAAAAGCTAGTTGTCTGAGTATCATCCTGACACACTAGGATTATTATTATAATTTTTTATAGTTACAGCTTTTCAAAAAGTATGCAAATCAGGAAATTTAGAGAAAAGTAATATGCCCCTATTTGTATGTTTATTCCAGCACAATCATTCAAAATACTTAAGCAAAATGGCCAATTTGTCATCCAATAAAGTATAATTTTCTTAAGAAGAGCTCAGCATTGGAATCCTCTATGCTTTTTTCAAGTTCATTATTTTTTTTATTAATCAAAGCTGAACAAAAAATGTCTATTGTAAGAACCCAAAGGGACCTGTATTTGCCATCACTATTGTGGTATAGGTTAGTACTGGGCACATCCTCTTGGGATTTATGAATCTGCTGATGTATGCACTGTAGTATAATGTACGTCACCATCTCCCCTTACTTATAAAGAGCACTATCCTTTTTGGTTAAAGTATACGAGAGGCATTTTAAGTCTGTGTGGCCAAATGACACTCAACAAAGACAAGCAATAAATCACCCTTTGTGTTTGTGGTCAGGGTTATAGTTGTTAAACCTGCCGTAAAGCCCCTTCCAATAAATGTATGAAAAATATAGTTTGCAGGTGCACATTTTTCTGAGCTTTGTTGCCTGGACACTCTGTTGTGCCTCTTAGTAATATGGTAAGTTCACATCTCCTGGGTACAGTTGTCTATGAAATCACCATGTTAATTGATCCTGTCATTGAATATGCATATAGCATTATTTTGTGTATAGTTTTGTAAATTACCATATTGTTTGATGTGTTTTTTTCTTTGGATTGTTTGGCTGACAAATTGGCATACTTTAATTGGCAGTTAACAGTGGTGTAATTAGAAATTACAAAGCCCCATTGCAAAAGGCCCCACAACAATTCTGTATGATTTATGGTGCAGACCCCAACAGTCATAGTTCATAATCTTCATATTGTTCAGTGGGTGGAAAACATTATCCAGTGTCAGTGGTCAGGAGGAGGAAAAAAAATACCTCATCAGTGGTCTGGTCAGTAGGGGGTAACAATGCATTGTCAGTGGTGACTGGGAGGAAAACTATTTCCCTGGTATCAATGGTCAGTAAAATGACAAAATACCCTGAAATTAGTGATCAGTTTTAGAAAGAAGTATAACAACAATGAGAAGAAAATATTGGGGACTCTGCAGGGCAGTGGGGGCTCTGTGAGGGCTTGGGGACTCTGTGAGTAGCTGGGGGTACTGTGGAAGGCTGGGGCTGTGCAGCAGGCTAAGGGGTATGGTGGGAGCAATGGGGCTTTGTAAGTGGAGGTGAGTGCTAGGACAGGCTTGGTAGCATTATGGGTGGCTGAGAATTCTGCAAAAGGCATCAGACACACTTTGGGGAGATGAGAGGCTCCATAGGGAGGCACAGTGTGGGGAAAGGTGGGGGAAGTGTTGGGGCTGCTGTGGCTGCAGGAAGCTTTGCAAAAAAAGGGGTCCTCTGGAGGGGGGCTGGAAATGTTTTTGTCCATGTAAATATACTTTATTTTATTTGACACCTAAACTTGATGGACATTTATATATGTCAGTTAGGGATGAGCTCGGTGTTCGAGTCGAACATACGTTCGACTCGAACATCGGCTGTTCGATCGTTCGCCGAACAACGAACGATTTGGGCCGTTCGCGCCTAATTCGCGGCCCACAATGCACTACGCCATCGCAGTGTCATCCAGGCGCTGTGATTGGCCAAGCATGCACTGTGACCCCGCATGCTTGGCCAATCACAGCGCCGGCAGCGAGGAGAGCAATGATTGGCCACAGGCAGGATGCCTGTGGCCAATTATTGCTGAGGGTGTTTAGTACACGCCCCACACTATAAAAGGCCGCCAGCACGGCGGCCTAGTGTAGTGTGTTCCGGAGCAGGGAAAGAGAAGCATAGGCAGGGACAGTGACATCTTTTTTTTCTTGCTTAACCTGGATTCCTTTAGTTTAGGGAAAGAGAAGGATAGGTAGGGAGAGTGTCAGTCTGTTTTACTGTGCTAAACCTTGTTTGTAGGGACAGGGAAGGACAGTGAGGGAAATTCTCATTGTGCTATACTGTGCTAAAGCATTCCTCATCAACCATCTTTAAAAAAAAATTTTTATAGGGAGAGAAAACTATAGGTAGGGAGAGTGTCAGTGTGTTTTACTGTGCTAAACCTTGTTTGTAGGGACAGGGAAGGACAGTGAGGGAAATTCTCATTGTGCTATACTGTGCTAAAGCATTCCTCATCAACCATCTTTAAAAAAAAAAAAAATTATAGGGACAGAAAACTATAGGTAGGGAGAGTGTCAGTGTGTTTTACTGTGCTAAACCTTGTTTGTAGGGACAGGGAAGGACAGTGAGGGAAATTCTCATTGTGCTATACTGTGCTAAAGCATTCCTCATCAACCATCTTTAAAAAAAAAAAAATTATAGGGACAGAAAACTATAGGTAGGGAGAGTGTCAGTGTGTTTTACTGTGCTAAACCTTGTTTGTAGGGACAGGGAAGGACAGTGAGGGAAATTCTCATTGTGCTATACTGTGCTAAAGCATTCCTCATCAACCATCTTTAAAAAAAAATTTTTATAGGGACAGAAAACTATAGGTAGGGAGAGTGTCAGTGTGTTTTACTGTGCTAAACCTTGTTTGTAGGGACAGGGAAGGACAGTGAGGGAAATTCTCATTGTGCTATACTGTGCTAAAGCATTCCTCATCAACCATCTTTAAAAAAAAAATTTATAGGGACAGAAAACTATAGGTAGGGAGAGTGTCAGTGTGTTTTACTGTGCTAAACCTTGTTTGTAGGGACAGGGAAGGACAGTGAGGCAAATTCTCATTGTGCTATACTGTGCTAAAGCATTCCTCATCAACCATCTTTAAAAAAAAAATTTTTTATAGGGACAGAAAACTATAGGTAGGGAGAGTGTCAGTGTGTTTTACTGTGCTAAACCTTGTTTGTAGGGACAGGGAAGGACAGTGAGGGAAATTCTCATTGTGCTATACTGTGCTAAAGCATTCCTCATCAACCATCTTTAAAAAAAAAAATTATAGGGACAGAAAACTATAGGTAGGGAGAGTGTCAGTGTGTTTTACTGTGCTAAACCTTGTTTGTAGGGACAGGGAAGGACAGTGAGGGAAATTCTCATTGTGCTATACTGTGCTAAAGCATTCCTCATCAACCATCTTTAAAAAAAAAAAAATTATAGGGACAGAAAACTATAGGTAGGGAGAGTGTCAGTGTGTTTCACTGTGCTAAACCTTGTTTGTAGGGACAGGGAAGGACAGTGAGGGAAATTCTCATTTTGCTATACTGTGCTAAAGCATTCCTCATCAACCATCTTTAAAAAAAAAAAAATTATAGGGACAGAAAACTATAGGTAGGGAGAGTGTCAGTGTGTTTCACTGTGCTAAACCTTGTTTGTAGGGACAGGGAAGGACAGTGAGGGAAATTCTCATTGTGCTATACTGTGCTAAAGCATTCCTCATCAACCATCTTTTAAAAAAAAAATTATAGGGACAGAAAACTATAGGTAGGGAGAGTGTCAGTGTGTTTCACTGTGCTAAACCTTGTTTGTAGGGACAGGGAAGGACAGTGAGGGAAATTCTCATTGTGCTATACTGTGCTAAAGCATTCCTCATCAACCATCTTTAAAAAAAAAATTTTTTATAGGGACAGAAAACTATAGGTAGGGAGAGTGTCAGTGTGTTTTACTGTGCTAAACCTTGTTTGTAGGGACAGGGAAGGACAGTGAGGGAAATTCTCATTGTGCTATACTGTGCTAAAGCATTCCTCATCAACCATCTTTAAAAAAAAAAAAATTATAGGGACAGAAAACTATAGGTAGGGAGAGTGTCAGTGTGTTTTACTGTTCTAAACCTTGTTTGTAGGGACAGGGAAGGACAGTGAGGGGAATTCTCATTGTGCTATACTGTGCTAAAGCATTCCTCATCAACCATCTTTAAAAAAAAAAATTTATAGGGACAGAAAACTATAGGTAGGGAGAGTGTCAGTGTGTTTTACTGTGCTAAACCTTGTTTGTAGGGACAGGGAAGGACAGTGAGGGAAATTCTCATTGTGCTATACTGTGCTAATTTTTATAGGGACAGAAAACTATAGGTAGGGAGAGTGTCAGTGTGTTTTACTGTGCTAAACCTTGTTTGTAGGGACAGGGAAGGACAGTGAGGGAAATTCTCATTGTGCTATACTGTGCTAAAGCATTCCTCATCAACCATCTTTAAAAAAAAATTTTTTATAGGGACAGAAAACTATAGGTAGGGAGAGTGTCAGTGTGTTTTACTGTGCTAAACCTTGTTTGTAGGGACAGGGAAGGACAGTGAGGGAAATTCTCATTGTGCTATACTGTGCTAAAGCATTCCTCATCAAACATCTTTAAAAAAAAAAAAATTATAGGGACAGAAAACTATAGGTAGGGAGAGTGTCAGTGTGTTTTACTGTGCTAAACCTTGTTTGTAGGGACAGGGAAGGACAGTGAGGGAAATTCTCATTGTGCTATACTGTGCTAAAGCATTCCTCATCAACCATCTTTAAAAAATAAATAAATATAGGGACAGAAAACTATAGGTAGGGAGAGTGTCAGTGTGTTTTACTGTGCTAAACCTTGTTTGTAGGGACAGGGAAGGACAGTGAGGGAAATTCTCATTGTGCTATACTGTGCTAAAGCATTCCTCATCAACCATCTTTAAAAAAAAAAAAATTATAGGGACAGAAAACTATAGGTAGGGAGAGTGTCAGTGTGTTTTACTGTTCTAAACCTTGTTTGTAGGGACAGGGAAGGACAGTGAGGGAAATTCTCATTGTGCTATACTGTGCTAAAGCATTCCTCATCAACCATCTTTAAAAAAAATTTTTTATAGGGACAGAAAACTATAGGTAGGGAGAGTGTCAGTGTGTTTTACTGTGCTAAACCTTGTTTGTAGGGACAGGGAAGGACAGTGAGGGAAATTCTCATTGTGCTATACTGTGCTAATTTTTATAGGGACAGAAAACTATAGGTAGGGAGAGTGTCAGTGTGTTTTACTGTGCTAAACCTTGTTTGTAGGGACAGGGAAGGACAGTGAGGGAAATTCTCATTGTGCTATACTGTGCTAAAGCATTCCTCATCAACCATCTTTAAAAAAAAAAAAATATAGGGACAGAAAACTATAGGTAGGGAGAGTGTCAGTGTGTTTTACTGTGCTAAACCTTGTTTGTAGGGACAGGGAAGGACAGTGAGGGAAATTCTCATTGTGCTATACTGTGCTAAAGCATTCCTCATCAACCATCTTTAAAAAAAAAAAAAATATAGGGACAGAAAACTATAGGTAGGGAGAGTGTCAGTGTGTTTTACTGTGCTAAACCTTGTTTGTAGGGACAGGGAAGGACAGTGAGGGAAATTCTCATTGTGCTATACTGTGCTAAAGCATTCCTCATCAACCATCTTTAAAAAAAAATTTTTATAGGGACAGAAAACTATAGGTAGGGAGAGTGTCAGTGTGTTTTACTGTGCTAAACCTTGTTTGTAGGGACAGGGAAGGACAGTGAGGGAAATTCTCATTGTGCTATACTGTGCTAAAGCATTCCTCATCAACCATCTTTAAAAAAAAAATTTTTTATAGGGACAGAAAACTATAGGTAGGGAGAGTGTCAGTGTGTTTTACTGTGCTAAACCTTGTTTGTAGGGACAGGGAAGGACAGTGAGGGAAATTCTCATTGTGCTATACTGTGCTAAAGCATTCCTCATCAACCATCTTTAAAAAAAAAAAAATTATAGGGACAGAAAACTATAGGTAGGGAGAGTGTCAGTGTGTTTTACTGTGCTAAACCTTGTTTGTAGGGACAGGGAAGGACAGTGAGGGAAATTCTCATTGTGCTATACTGTGCTAAAGCATTCCTCATCAACCATCTTTTAAAAAAAAATTTTATAGGGACAGAAAACTATAGGTAGGGAGAGTGTCATTGTGTTTCACTGTGCTAAACCTTGTTTGTAGGGACAGGGAAGGACAGTGAGGGAAATTCTCATTGTGCTATACTGTGCTAAAGCATTCCTCATCAACCATCTTTTAAAAAAAAAAATTATAGGGACAGAAAACTATAGGTAGGGAGAGTGTCAGTGTGTTTCACTGTGCTAAACCTTGTTTGTAGGGACAGGGAAGGACAGTGAGGGAAATTCTCATTGTGCTATACTGTGCTAAAGCATTCCTCATCAACCATCTTTTAAAGAAAAAAAAATTATAGGGACAGAAAACTATAGGTAGGGAGAGTGTCAGTGTGTTTCACTGTGCTAAACCTTGTTTGTAGGGACAGGGAAGGACAGTGAGGGAAATTCTCATTGTGCTATACTGTGCTAAAGCATTCCTCATCAACCATCTTTGAAATCCTTGTTTTTTGGACAGTCAGGGAAATTGTCATTGTGTTATTCTGTGCGAAAGCAATCATCCTCAACCATATTTAGAAATCCTTAAGTAAAGGGACAGAGAAGGACACCTGAAGGTAGCCCTTATTGCTTTTTTTCCCATCTCCCTGCAGGCCATCCATTAGAATGTCTGGAAGGCAAACAAGGAGAGGCAGACAGTCAGGAGGCAATAAAAGAGGGCAAGCAGGCTCTGTGTCTGGGGGCAACAGTGCTGGTCGTGGACGCGGTGCATTGTCATCAGCACATGGCCATGGGACACGCTTGTCCTTCTTTTCGGCAGCTGGACATGTTGAGCCACATCATGCCGAAGACTTGGTAGAGTGGATGACCAAGCCCTCCTCCTCCTCCTCATCCTCTCTCACCCAGGCTCAGGGTACTGGCAAAGCAGCTGCCAAAGCGTCCTCTTCCCTGGTATCAATGTCAGACTCATCATCAGTCACTCCTTCCCTAGACCCACCATGTCCTCCTCCTGAGGAGTCCCCCGAACTGTTTGAGCACAGTGTTGGGTACATGCTCCAGGAGGATGCCCAGCGTTTCGAAGGGTCTGATGATGAAACCCAGCTAGAGGAAGGCAGTAGCGTGAGAGCAGACAGAGGGGATGCTCAAGAAGGACACCAATCTGGCAGTCATGTTCCAGCAGCTGCAGCATACTGCCAGATTGGCTCCAGTGATGAGGAGGGAGGGGATGATGAGGTCACTGACTCCACGTGGGTGCCTAATAGGAGAGAGGAGGAGGAGGAGGATGAGGAGGAGGCACATCTCCAACGAGGCAGGATGCCCTTTGGTGGCCAGCGTAAGGGCAGTACACCGACGGAATCACACCGCAGAGCTCCGCCTGTGCAGGGCGCTGCCTCTGCCCGTCATTCAAAAAGTTCTTTGGTGTGGGCCTTTTTTGAGGCTAGTGCATCAGATCGCACAGCTGCTGTTTGCAACATATGTCTCAAGCGTATATCGCGTGGCCAAAACATCAGCCGCTTGGGTACCACATGCCTGACCAGACATATGTTGACCTGCCATGCAGCTCGTTGGCAAGCCTACCTCAAAGACCCACACCAAACAACAAAGCGGACCTCTCCTTGCACCGCATCAGCTGGGATCTCCAACCCCACTATAACTTCAGTCCTCTCTGAAACATGCACTGAGAGGAATGAAGGTGTAGAATTAGGTGTGTCACAGCCAAGTACTTGCGGCCACTCTGCTAGCAGTACACCGACGTCCGATTCTAGCAGGCAAATTTCCCTGCCCCAGCTGCTGGACCGTCGAAAGAAGTTCACTCCCAGCCATCCACATGCCCAGCGGTTGAATGCTAGCTTGGCTAAATTGCTAGCGCTTCAACTGCTGCCTTTTCAGTTGGTAGACTCTGCCCCCTTCCGTGAGTTTGTGCAATGTGCGGTTCCTCAGTGGCAGGTTCCCAAACGCCACTTTTTCTCACGGAAGGCTATTCCGGCTCTCTACCGGCATGTGGAAGGCAATGTCTTGGCCTCGCTGGACAGGGCGGTCAGCGGTAAGGTGCATATTACCGCTGACTCATGGTCCAGCAGGCATGGACAGGGACGTTACCTTTCTTTCACGGCCCATTGGGTCACTCTTTTGGCAGCTGGGAAGGATGCAGGACAAGGTGCAGTAGTGTTGGAGGTTGTTCCACCGCCACGCCTCCAAAATGCTACTACTGGTTGTGACACACCTCTCTCCTCCACCCCCTCCTCTTCTTCTTCCTCCATGGCCTCTTCCTGTGCTTTGTCCTCTGAACCAGCGGTGCTCCGTAGGCGTTCAAGGGGCTACGCAAGTACGCAGGCAAAAAGATGCCATGCCGTGCTTGCGCTGGTGTGTTTGGGGGACAGAAGCCACACTGGGGCAGAGGTCCTGTCTGCTCTGCAGGGCCAGGCCGAGAGGTGGTTGACGCCACGCCAGCTTAAGCCAGGAATGGTGGTTTGCGACAATGGCACCAACCTCCTCTCCGCCCTCCGACAGGGACAACTGACCCATGTGCCCTGTGTGGCTCACGTCCTTAACCTGGTGGTGCAGCGGTTCTTGGGCAGGTACCCGGGCTTACAGGATGTCCTGAGGCAGGCCAGGAAAGTCTGTGTGCATTTCCGCAGATCTTATAATGCCAGTGCTCGCCTGGCGGAGCTGCAAAAGGAGTTGAACCTGCCCAAGAACCGCCTTATATGTGACATGCCCACCAGGTGGAACTCAACGTTGGCCATGCTGCAGCGGCTGCACACGCAGCAGAGGGCCATCAATGAGTACCTGTGCGACTACGGCACCAGGACAGGGTCAGGGGAGCTTGGTTTTTTTTCTCCACGCCAGTGGGGCATGATCAGGGATGCATGCACTGTCCTGGCACCATTTGAGGAGGCCACGAGGATGGTGAGCAGTGACAGTGCATGCATCAGTGACACTGTACCTCTTGTCCACCTGTTGGAGCACACGCTGCGTGGAATAATGGACAGGGCACTTGAGGCAGAACAGAGGCAGGAAGAGGAGGACTTCCTTGCCTCTCAAGGCCCCCTTTACCCAGACAGTGTTCCTTCTGTCCCACCCATCGCACAGGAAGAGGACGAGGAGGAGGAGGAGGATTGTGTCAGCATGGAGGTGGAGCCTGGCACTCAGCAGCATCAACAGCAGCAGTCTTTTAGGGATGATTTACAGTCCCAAGAAACCCGTGGACTTGTACGTGGCTGGGAGGAGGTGGCTGCGGATCATGTCGTCCTTAGTGACCCAGAGGACTCCGGACTGAATGCCTCAGCTAACCTACGCTGCATGGCCTCCCTGATCCTGCAAAGTCTGCGGAAGGATCCTCGTATTCTTCGGATCAAGGAGAGGGACCATTACTGGCTGGCCACTCTCCTTGATCCACGGTACAAGGGTAAGGTTGCGGACCTTATGTTACCGTCGCAGAGGGAGCAGAGGATGAGACAACTCCGGGAGGCCTTGCAGAAAGGTCTGTGCAACGCGTTCCCAGAGACTGGGAGGTTACAAACTCCTGGTCCTGGACAACGAGTTGCTGAGGCTTCGGCCAGTCAAAGAAGGAGCGGTGGGGAAGGTGGCCGTCTGACCGATGCGTTCAGACAATTCTTTAGTCCGCAGCCCCAAAGTATGATCGGTTCCAGCAACCATCGCCAGCGTCTGATAAACATGGTGCAGGAATATCTAGGGGCAAGGTCAGACTTGGACACCTTCCCCACCGAAAATCCTCTGGCTTACTGGGTCTTGAGGATGGATCACTGGCCAGAGCTTGCACAGTATGCAATTGAGCTACTGGCCTGTCCTGCATCCAGCGTTCTTTCGGAACGCACATTCAGTGCTGCTGGAGGATTTGTCACGGATCACAGGGTGCGCCTGTCCACCGACTCGGTTGATCGACTGACTTTCATCAAGATGAACCAGTCTTGGATCACCACCAGCTACCACACACCTGATGCTGATATAACAGACTAATTGATTTTAACATGTCACATCCCTTCAAGACTGATACTGATGCTGAGTGCCTGTGCTGTTATGTTGACTGGCTATCCTCCTCCTCCGAGTCCTCAATGATACGATTGATGATGATAGCTTGGAAGATCATTTTTGTTTATGGGTGCCGCCACCAGTGCCTAACGCCCAATTTTTCAGCCCCTGTTTAACAGGGGCGTGTAATTACAATTTTTGAAGCAATACTTTGCAACAGGGCTCATTGCTGTGCTCCAAGTACAGTATCTGTGAGGGGTTGCAGTGTTGTGCCACCAGTGCCCAAGGCCCAATTTTTCAGCCCCTGTTTAACAGGGGTGTGTAATTACAATTTTTGAAGCAATACTTTGCAACAGGGCTCATTGCTGTGCTCCAAGTACAGTATCTGTGAGGGGTTGCAGTGTTGTGCCACCAGTGCCTAAGGCCCAATTTTTCAGCCCCTGTTCAACAGGGGCATGTAATTACAATTCTTGATCTAATAATTCACAGCAGGGCCCATTGCTGCACCCACCAAGAGTAACTCTGAGGGCTTACAGTGTTGTGGCAACGCCACCACCACCACCACCACGAAAGGCCCAATTTTTCAGCCCCTGTTCAAAAGGGGCATGTAATTACAATTCTTGATCTAATAATTCACAGCAGGGCCCATTCCTGCACCCACCAAGAGTAACTCTGAGGGCTTACAGTGTTGTGGCAACACCACCACCACCACCACCACCACGAAAGGCCCAATTTTTCAGCCCCTGTTCAACAGGGGCATGCAATTACAATTCTTGATCTAATAATTCACAGCAGGGCCCATTGCTGCACCCACCAAGAGTAACTGTCAGGGCTTACAGTGTTGTGGCACCAGCACCACCATCAAAGGCCCAATTTTTACTACCACTGTTCAACAATTATATGTAATTACAATTCCTGATATAATAGTTGACAGCAGGGCGTTCCAGCACCCACCAAGAGTAACTGTGAGTGCTTACAGTGTTGTGCCAACACCAACAACTAAGGGGCCTATTTCTGCAGAGTATATACGGCAGGTCCCTACTTTCAAACATCCAACTTACAAACGACTCCTACTTGCAAACGCAAGAAGACAACAGGAAGTGAGAGGAAATCTACCCCTAGGAAGGAAAATTCTCTCCTGTAAGAATTAATATGGGAGAAAGGTGTCTCCTCTGTACTGATGCTTTATCACCAATCCTTGTTTCAAGAAAAACACCACATTTCAAAAACAGTTGTCATTGGGACGGAAAGTGAGGTGAAATGTTCTGAACAGGGGCACAGACAGCAAAACAAATGTTACAGGGGTGATAACCCTTAACTATGTTTTCCAAAAAGTTTAAAAATAGATTTTTGGGCTGGAGCTACACTTAAACAATGTACCTGTTCAAAATTACAAACAGATTCTACATAAGAACAAACCTACAGTCCCTGTCTTGTATGCACCGCCTGTATACGGCTGTTCAGAGTATATAGGGCCTTTTTTATTTTATGTGCGGGGTTCCCCTTAATATCCATACAAGACCCAAAGGGGCTGGTAATGGGCTGGGGTAGGGGGGTGGGGGTGATGGGGTAGCTATGCCATTTTTCTTAAAGATTTTCATCCATATTACCGGGACCAGACATTACATTAAAGCCGCAAGCAGTTTTAAATGGCTTTTTTTTCCTTTAGAAGTGTCATTTTGTGCAGGGACAGTTCTAAACACGGGAAACACGTGGCACTTCACAGGCATACTTTAGACACCCCCCAGGTACGATATTTAAAGGAATATTTGACTTTTTTTTTTCACTTTATGCATCATTAAAATGACTGCTCCCGAAAAACGACCGTTTTTAAAACTTCTTTTTGCATTGATACATGTCCCCTGGTGCAGAACCCGGGTTCCCAAACCCTTTTTAGGACAATAACATGCATAATAGTCGTTATAATTAGCACTTTAGAATTTGAACGTTCGCATCCATTGTATTTAATAGGGTTCTAATGTTCGTACGAACTTTCGGTCCGTTCGCAGGTTCTGGTGCGAACCGAACCCGGGGGTGTTCGGCTCATCACTAATGTCAGTGTTTCTTTACATTTTAAATTTTTTTCTTAAGTAGAGGAATTAGCAGGTGAGAAACTCTCAGTTAAAAAATTCCAACTCCTGCTTTGAACGTAAAAATTAGGTAACGACCAGCCCTCTACCACTGCAGATCCCACATCCTACCTTACCCTTCCCTCACCCTCTAATATTCCATAACCTCTTACCTCTAACACAGAGCACCCCGCACTACCAGCAATCCCCACCCCAGTTCCCACATTCTATACCCTAAGCCCCCCCCCCCCCACAACATGTTCCATTCTTCTACCTAAAAACACCCACACTGCCCTTAGCAGACTAAAAAATAGCAAACAAATTGATTGTATTTTTCTTTCTTTTACAGGTATCTTGCCACAGCCCAATCTCTTGGAAGCCTACATTGTGATTTTCTATTAGGAAGTCAATGGCATGTAACATTGTAAATCTTTCCTGGAAAGCCCTTTGGGAAGAACTGAGCAACATTGTTATAAAAAAAAGCCCACAGTCCTGGATTGAGCCAAAAACCCAGAACTTTTCTGGAACATATTGATGTTAAACAGATTCACCTAATAATACCCCCAGGGTAGTGGTCCTAATAGGTGTGGTAGATGTTAATTACTACTTTAACTGTATTGATGTAAGGTCATATAGCAGCAGTTCAAATGCTGCAATTTTTGCCCATTCCAAATGTAGTCAAATGCTTTGTGATAATGCCATTGATTTGCCTAAAATTCAAGATGAGAACACAGAGTCAGCTTTGCCAATGGTCTTTTTGAGGGATGGGACATCTGCCTTGGAAGAGCATTGAAGTGCAACATGAAGAAAGAAAAATGTATCTTCAACTATTGGCTTGCCCTGGCCAGGCACATGGTAAAATGCATATCTGACATGCTGGATAATAAATAGCATTTTTGCACACCCAAATTCCCTTTTCTGTGAGTAATGCAGTATGAAAGGTGAAGTCAGCATGTGTGTTGCACAATTCTGTCTGGGAGAGGGATGGGTATTTTTTGAAGGGTCCCTAGGGCATTCAATGCGGAGGTGCCCAATGGTTTGCCACCAGGAATAGCGGAAGTGGTGTTACAAACTATGACAATTTTGCAAAGTATTTTATGCAAACTTTTTATTATTATTTGTACTGTATATGGAATTATTTTTGGGAAATATAAATATTTTCTGTAACAAAATAGTGTTTGTGTTAAATAATTGATTGTCAAATTACATCACCAAGGGCGGTATAAAGCCAGGAAGGACTTTCTGCTACTACAGAAAATTAGACTTCCTGATGTTTTTCTGACTACAGGTTGGGTAGGGGCTGGAAATATGCGGCAGTATTGACTGGGGAAATGTTACACAAGGCTAGCAAAAATCTCTGATATTACCCCTTTAAAAATCAATACAGATTTCTGGGGTCCAAGGTCTAACACCAAGTAGCAATAGGCAGCCTGTGGTTCTTGGGCTGCAGGTTCGAAATTGGCTGGAATTTGAGCTGTGGGTGGCCCTGATGGCACCACCCAGCTCAACAAACTTCAATCTGTGACACAAAGGGGTTGGGATGAAAATTCTTGGCTAAACAGTGACTGCAGCCAATCAAATACAGTCACTGTTTGGGTATTCTGACAAATAAGGGAGCCAAAATATAAGCGCCATGTGTCAAAAGTTCTAAATGGGGGCCAGACTAATGAGAGTCCAAATTTTTTATACCCTTTACCTAAATAAGAGGAATCTTCACGTGTATATGAAACCTTAAAGTTTCAGAGTGTTATGCCTGTTACACACTGAGAGTGTTTTTACTTCAGCCCGCTAGGTTGATCTGAGAGGCTCACTGTACTAACTATGTGATGTTAGTACACGGATCTCCCTGCTGAGCTATTGTGTTCTGATAGGGGGACGCCCACCCCCAGAACACACTGGTCAGCTCTTCCAGCCATTAGCTGCCAGCACTGATCAGATACCGATCAGCTGCTGGTTTTCCAGCATGCCCGTTCAACAGAAGCCAGACATCAGGCTGCTGTACACACTGGCGAATGTCGGCTGGTTTCTGTTGAACCGACTGATACCAACATATTTGGCCAGTGTGAACCAGCCTTTACAGTGTAAGCAATCAGCGGGCAAGAGTTTTCCTTTTGCCTGCAACAGACTATTATATTGTTCTCAATGTCTAGACCTCTCTGCCTAGGTACAGCCCCTTTCTTTGGATAACAGTTGGGGAGAAAAGTAACATTTCAACCTATGTTCATGGCATTACATTTGCTTCTGTGTACTCTGGATGAAAACTAAGTAACTTTGATTAGAAATTGGCTATTGTTACAAAGAGTTGAATTGAAACTTTCACTACAGGAAATTAGGAAGGTCTGAAAAATGTATTTTACTTAAAGTGAGTCTGTAGCGTAACCAACAAAATAAAGCAGAAAGTACCTTGCAAGGAAGGTCTCAAAAATGTATTTTACTTAACCGGTTCCCGACCGGCTCAAGTCTTTTTACGGGGGCATAATGGCACCCCTGCGCGAAACCCCGTATGGGTTTCCCTTTAAGAGCCGCCAGAGGGCGGGGGACCCAATGCGCGTAGCTGACGGTTGCTATCGCTGCCGGCCATGCGCGATCGCGTGCACGAGAGCCAGCACAGGGATTCCTTGTTCTGTCAGGACAGAGGAGACAAATATTGTTTGTTTCTACTAAGTAGGGACAACGATATGTCTCCTCTCCTAGTCAGTCCTATCCCCCCACAGTTAGAACATGCTGAGGTAACACACATTTAACCCCTTGATCGCCCCCTAGTGTTCATCCCTTCCCTGCCAGTGACATTTATACAGTAATCAGTGCATATTTATAGCATTGATCGCTGTATAAATGTCAATGGTCCCAAAAATGTGTCAAAAGTGACCGATCTGTCCGTCACAATACAGCTAAAAATCGCAGATCACCGATATTACTAGTAAAAAAGTTAAAATAATAAAAATGCCATAAAAATGCCATAAATCTTTCCCATAGTTTGTAGACGCTTTAGCTTTTGCGCAAACCAATCAATATACACTTATTGCGATTTTTTACCACAAATATGTAGAAGAATACATATCGGCCTAAACTGATGAAGAAATTTGTTTTAAAAAAAAATTGGGGGATATTTATTATGGCAAAAAGTAAAAAATATTGTTTTTTAAAAAAAAACTTACGCTTTTTTTGTTTATAGTGCAAAAACTAAAAACCACAGAGGTGATAAAATACCACCAAATGAAAGCTCTATTTGTTGGAAAAAAAAGGACGTTTGGGTACAGCATCGCATGACCGCGCAATTGTCAGTTAAAGCGACGCAGTGTCAAATTGTAAAAAGTGCTCTGGTCAGGAAGGGGGTAAAATCTTCCGGGGCTGAAGTAGTTAAAGTGAGTCTGCAGCTTAACCGACAAAGTAAAGCAGAAAGTACCTTGCAAGGAAAGAACTGAATACTCACTTTTCCGGCACTGCAATCTGACACTTCTGGGTGTGTTAGATAGGTGTGCCCCCATGCAAGACACTGTGGATCTTGCAGCGTCCAGTCAGGGACATGCTCTCCATCATGCACAGAAGTGTCATATAGCAGTGGAAATCAAAACTTTACAAAAAGAGTGACGTTTCAAAATACTGCCAATCCGAAAGGTGAGTATTCAATTTCTTCTCTTGCAGAGTATTTTTAGGTTGATTTCTTTGTGTAAGCACTGGCAATTGTTACCTTTACAAGAGTTCTCTCTCTAACAATTAGTTGGTTTGCTATGATGTTCTTCATAGTACATGGTAGTTCATTTAATAAAATAAGTGATAAACCAAAGAGAATTTCCTGTGCCAGAATGGGATTCTCGGTGTGTTCCTGACCCTGGTGTTCACAACAGTTTGTAAATGAAGTTGTGCCAAGGCAAAGCCAAGCCTGTGAAAATATTCTTCCAACACGTCTTTGTTGTCATAGTGATGCTGTATTTCACAGACTGGATTGCATTCATATACCTCCAGCTGTAAAGGTTTGGATTAGTTTAAGATGCGCTCCAATGAGTTATTTTATGGCACTCAACTTACATTTGTGGGGTATAAAAAGGGGCCGGTATGGCTGCTTAAACGGTATAATTTATAAAGTCTTACAAATGGAACACTAATCAATTGGAGACAAAATTATCTGTTTGAAAATAAAGGTAGTTAGTGAACCTAGTATTCTAAAGGACATGTATAGTCTTATTATTTTATTTTTTTTGAGAACTCAGCTTAATAGATATAATCTTTTTGAAGGGTCCGTCCACCCAAATCTGATAGTTCAGCTTCAGATGCTGGAGAGTTAAACTCTGGTACAATTTCTTATATCTCTCTGTGACTCTGTTGGTCAGATATCTTGATATTAATAATGAGTCCCGCTTCCCCTGATGCATTTTTATTGTATGTTGTATTGTATACTATAAAGAGTGCAACAGGGAGAGATAAAAGAAGCAATAATGGGTAGGAACGTGCACAGCTTCTGGGTAGAAAGGAACAGATTTGGTAAATATGGCCGGGTGCTCTTGCTTGATCACACCTATAACTAAACATCACATTTTGGTGGACTGACCAAACAATGTGTGTTTATTGATTTAGACGCCTTATTTCTGTGTATAAATTGTAATTATACATGTACATGGAGCAGTCATATTTGTCCATTACATATGCAGGCTTTGCAGTAGTGCACGATGTTCATACCTTATGTAGGGTCATATAGCAGCAGTTCAGACGCTACAATTTTTGCCCATTCCAAATGTAGCCAAATGCTTTTTGGTAATGCCATTGATTTGCCTAAAAATCAAGATGTCCCAGGGAACACAGAGTCAGCTCTGCCAATGGTCTTTATGAGGAATGGGACATTTTCCTTGGAAGAGCATTTTTGCACAGCTATTCTAAGTCCATTCTAAGTCAATATCCATTTCCCCCATCCATACATTCAAGGTGAATGGAGGAATCTCTCTCACAATGATATTGTATTTTGACAGCGGGGAGCCTTCCACACCGTCAGAATACAGTGATCAGTTTTGCTGGCTATAGTGATTAGCACTGATCATTCAGGGAAAACCCAACAGGCTGGTTTTACACATGTTGATCAATAGAATCGAATCAAAATTCAGCTGGTTCAGGAGGGAGTAGCAGAATTTCAATCCATGTATTGGATCCTTTATTCCAAGCAATGCATTTCCTGTGGGCTTTTATTGTATTTATTTATACAGTTGCTAAGAGAGAGACAGAGTAATTGTACTAAGCCTAAGGTAAGTATAAATCTAACTTTTTTATTTACAGGTTTGCTTTGGACCCACAGACAGCAGGTGATCTTTACAGGAGGACGGGGGCCAAGACAGTATAAGTGGACCTTGCAATTTATTGCAAGGTCTGCTTTAAAGTGGGGGAATTATTGTAGATGATTGGTAAAATAAACCTGCCAAGTTATTTTCTTTTTCCTCAGAGGAAGGATCAGCTGGGACTATCTACTTGGATCTGATGCTGCTCATAACCATTGCAACTGTCTCCAAGTCTGGCCAAAATTGATCAGTTTGGCTGTAGATCATCTACATCTATGAAAAACTAATTCTAAACTTAATAGTACATAGGTGTACTAAGCCTTGATAAAATGTGTGTATATGACTGGATAACGTAATAAAAATACAAGTTTGGCAGGCACTAGAATATGAACCTGTGGATATGCTGCAATCATTACAACCTGCATGGCAAACATATGAAGAATTAGCAAATGGCAAGTACCTTGCTTCCCTGAGTCAAGCCTCGTACACGCGGCCGAGAATCTCGTCAGGAAAAAACTCGTCGTTTTTCTTGACAAGATTCTTGGACAAGAAACTTTTCCCGGCCGAGTGTATACACGCTCAATTCAAAGAACCCGCGGTTCTTTGAATGGAGTGAACGCGGTGACGTCATCGACTACAACGAGCGTGCGCTCATCACATTCGATGCTGTCGCCGCCATCTTGCTACACCCTACCTATGCCTAGGAAGCTACTGCGCATGCGTCAAAGCCATTTCGAGCATGTGCAGGTTTCCGCGGCGACAGGTGTACACACACTCGGGTTTCTCGTCGAGAAACAGGCCGACGAGAAACCCGATGAGAAAATAGAGAGCAGGTTCTCTATTTTTCTCATCGAGATTCTTGTCGGTTTTCTTGACGAGAAAACTGAAAGCCGCGTACACACGACCGATTTACTCGGCAAGAAAGCTCTGCCAGCAAGTTTCTTGCTGGTTCTTGCCGAGAAACTCGGTCGTGTGTACGAGGCTTAAGAGTCTGCCCAAAAAGCCTGGTTTCACAATGTAACTAAAAGAAAATTATAACGGCTTTTGGTCTTTTCTGATATATTACATTTGTTTTGAAAGTGTGCATGTTTATAAATATATGTTTTAAACATTTTTTAAGTTATTAAAAAAATACAAATGAATATTTATTACAGGGGGCAATAAAGTAGTTCTAAAGGTAATTTTTGTTTTCCTAAAAAAAGAAGTTATACCTATGTGCTCTGTGTAATATTATTGCACAGAGTGGTCCCTTACCTCCTTTTCTGGCATTCCCTGCTCCTCCTATTCTCCAAGTGCCCCCATAGCAAGCTGTGTGCTGTGGGGGCACACTTGTGAGTGCATTTCACTGCTGGGCTGTATGCATCCATAGACACACACATCACAGTTCAGCCACGCCATCCATTTCCTCCTCACATGATTTGACTAACAGCCAATGGCTCCTGCTCCTGCCTGTGTGCCCTGTGAGAAGAGGAAGGGAGAGCTGCAGACAGGCACAGTGCTAGATTGAGAGAGGATTTGGGTAAGTGTTTGGGAAGGGGGGAAGGGGGAGGAGGAACAGGTAGTGGGACATTTTTACCTTAATGCAGGGAATGCATTGAGGTAAAAAATGCCTTTACTTTAAAAGCATATTAAGGTCTGCACATCTGAACAAACCGAGAAAAACAGTTTGTCTCTGCTAGGAGAGGCGTGGTATGCCTTTCCCTGAAGTCACTCAGCAGTCTGCATAATCTGATAGCTCCTACTAGTCAGATCTGGCTGCAAGTAATAAATAGGTAACTTTCAAATGCAGTTTTCAAAATCAACCTAAATAAATAATAATAATAAAAATAATAATACTGTTATTTTTCTTTTACATTTTAACCACTTAAGGACCGCTCACGGCATATATACGTTGGCAGAATGGCACGTACAGGCACAATCACGTACCTGTACGTCCCCTTTAACTGCCTGCCGGTGGCGCACTCGCGACCTTGCAGTCATCCCCGTGAGTCAGGCCGCGGGTCCCGCGGACTCGATCGCCGCGGGGATCCCCGCGATCGTCTCACGGAGGGATGGAGTGGGAAGATGTTAGTGTAAACACAACATCTCCCCGCTCGCCTACTGACACTGTCACCTAGCGGAGATCGGTGACATATCACTCGTAGCCACGCCCCCTCAGTTAGAAATACGCCCATAGGCACACTTAACCCCTTCAGCGCCCCTAGTGGTTAACCCCTTCACTGCCAGTGTAATTTTTACAGTAACCAGTGCATTTTTATTGCACTGCTCGCTGTAAAAATTACAATGGTCCCAAAAATGTGTCAAAAGTGTCCGATGTGTCCACCATAATGTCGCAGATGCGAAAAAAATCGCTGATCGCCGCCATTACTAGTAAAAATTTTTTTTATAAAAATGCCATAAAACTATCCCCTATTTTGTAAACGCTATCAATAAACGCTGATTGAGATTTTTTTACCAAACATATGTAGAAGAATACGTATCGGCCTAAACTGAGGGAAAAAAATTTTTTTTTAATATATTTTTTTGGGGATATTTATTATAGCAAAAAGTTAAAAATATTGCATTTTTTTCAAAATTGTGGCTCTATTTTTGTTTATAGCGCAAAAAATAAAAACCGCAGAGGTGATCAAATACCACCAAAAGAAAGCTCTGTTTGTGGGAAAAAAAGGGCGTCAATTTTTGTTTGGGAGCCACGTCGCACGACCGCGTAATTGTCAGTTAAAGCGACGCAGTGCCGAATCGCAAAAAGGGGCCTGGTCTTTATGCTGCGTATTGGTCCGGGGCTTAAGTGGTTTATTAGACATAAAAATGCAGTTTAGAAAACAGTAAGCATTTCCTTTATGGCCTAAAAGAAAAATAGCTTTTAAAAAAAATTTGACACCTGCACTTTCAGAAGAGATTACCGTACTTATCTACCATTGTCTTTATCTAATAGATATATCCACCTAGACTAGAGTATGCATACAATTAAACAACAGTTAAAGTGTATGTGCAGTCAAAACATTTGTTTTGAATAAAGTACACAAAGATTAAAATGACTTTTTTACCTACATTTTTTATTTATTGATGTTTTTGTCTCACTATAAAAGCTCCCCTTAACATCCTGTCTTTGAGACAGAGGATTTCCATTTTATACAGTTATCACCAGAACAGGTGTCCCCATTGGAATATTTCTCCCCACCCCTTGCTCTGGTGATAACTTTACAATTTGAATTTCCATCACTTCCTGTCCCGGTGATTATGGTCACTAAGACAAATAGAGGGGTAAATCTCCCCAGTGGGGACACAGACAACAATAAAACTAGACAGAGGGTCTAACCTTTTCAGACTCTATCCAAAACAAAAATAAAGCCATAAGAAGTCCTGTTTGCAGTTTGCAAAAAGCCATGTGGGCGACACAGCAAACATAAGGAAGAAGGTGCTCTGGACAAATTGAACTTTTTGGCCTAAAATCAAAACGTTATGTGTGGCGGAAAACTAATGCTGCACATCACCCTGAACACACCATTACCACTGTGAAACATGGTGGTGGCAGCATCATTTTGTGTGGATGCTTTTCTTCAGCAGGTACAGGGAAGCTGGTCAGAGTTAATGGAAAGATGGATGGAGCCAAATATAGGACAATCTTAGAAAAAAAACTGTTAGAGTCTGCAAAAGACTTGAGACTGGGGCGGAGGTTCACCTTCCAGTAGGACAAGGACCCTAAATATACAGCCAGGGCTACAATGGAATGATTTGGATCAAAGTATATTGATGTGTTAGAATGGCCCAGTCAGAGTCCAGAACTAAATCCAATTGAGAATTTGTGACAAGACTTGAAAATTGCTGTTCACAGACGCTCTCCATCCAATCTGACAGAGCTTGAGCTATTTTGCAAAGAAGAATGGGCAAAAATGTCACTCTCTAGATGTGCAAAGCTGGTAGAGACATCCCCAAAAAGACTTGCAGGGCGGCTGAATACAAATGCATGCCACACTTTTCACCAGTGGCGGCCACTCCATATGGGCCGCCCCCCCCCAACCATGCGTCCGGCCCCCTAATCTACATGCAGAGCGCCGGACGCATAGATTCCAATGGAAGAGATGTTTTTTTTAAGCACATGATTAGAGCCAGAGGCGGAAGAGATTGGGGATGTTAGTTTGTGCCAATTTTGAGCACCAGCCATCACTGCTTTTCACATATTTATTTGTAAAACATTTTGAAAACCGTTTATCATTTTCATTCCACTTCACAATTATGTCCCACTTTGTGTTGGTCTATCACATAAAATCCCAATAAAATACATTTACGTTTTGGTTGTAACATGACAAAATGTGGAAAATTTCAAGGGGTATGAATACTTTTTCAAAGCACTGTATGTGCAATATTTGGCTATGTATAGTACATATGTATATAAAACACACCATAGGTATACTGGAAGAAATCAAACTGAACTAATTAAAAATGCAAACCGATAAGCAGTGCACAGTTTGGGTTTTGCTGATAAATTAACATTTAGAGGACAAATGTCATTTGTCACATACTTTAGCTATGAAGGTAATTTAATTTAAAAAAAAAACAAAGACTGCCTGATTAAAAAGTAATCCAAAGTGTTTTTATATGTAATTTGATGATTTGTTTTATTCTCTGTTAGCTGATCTTTAGTGATTACGCATTTTGTGTGGATTGATGCATTAAAATATAAGAAGAAATATAAAAAATGGATAAACAAATAATCATATCAAGGACAGACAGACAGTAAACCATATTAATACATAAATATAATTCTGGTAACACTTCTTTAAGCAAAATTGTATTTGACTATCCTATGGAAAGTATTAGTTATGAAAATTTTAAAGCAAGCACGCCTTTGCCAGCAAAGGGTTAAATCAATTAAATCAATGCTTTACACTATGGGAACAATTTCCGAAAATTAATGAGAAAATTATATCTCTACAAGATCAAATTATGGATCCCAGATTGGTCTCCTTTCCTGCTGAATATTAATTTTGTATCAAATAGCTGCCCCTTTTGATAACACCAATCTACCTACTAAATACTCATTTGTATTATTCCTGATCTTGTTTTTAAGGTTAATAGGAACATTTTACAGATGAAATAAGAACTAGGTCAAGGTACCAGAGATTATCATAAACAACCACATTTACGCTGACCCATAGTATAGAGAAGTATATATAAATCAAATCAAAGACATAATATTAAAACACTCCATAAAAATTCATTATACAATTATAGTTCATTATTTTAAGGTACCAAATCTACTCTGATCTATGAGAGCTATCATTAAAAAAGTTTAAGTGAATTAAAAAGAGTTTAAATTAATTAAAAAATATATATGTATATTTAATCCACAAAACTGAATGGTATAATACAAAGAAAAAGTTGTATGTACTGTATGTATTTAATATTACATCTGCATCAGATAGAGGAAGATATGAAATGTCTGATCAGAAACAATTTCCTGTTATTTGACAGCATTGTTCTTTATTGCTAAGCCACAAGAGGACAAACCACACACAGAAGCCTGCCCCACGCTTAGTGGTCCATTTGCAAACACTGCTTTACAGCTCCACTCATTCAGTGCAAGTCTACCAGTCTGGTCTGACTGATTAAAAAAACTGAACTCTTTATTTGGCTAAGATTTTATCTGTAGCTGTCAATCTGGGATGCTGATTGAATGCCATGGAATACTGTACAGACAGCCGAAAGAGAAAAAGTTAAAAAATCTGCATGTAAAATATAATTAGTAAAATCTGCACTTCCAAAATAATTTTGATTGCAAATATTACAGTAATTACTCAAATTATGTACTCACTGAAAATTTACCCCAGTATCCCTTTAAATATAATCCCTGTGAGCAGTTGCTAGACTCCCAGCCACGCTGCATTAATTAATTGTTCAGTAATGCAATGTAAATGTGGAGATAACAATGATAATTACTATCAAATTATTAGTATTATGTCATTGCAATACAACTAATACAATGTATGTACCCATTATAATCTATCTATCTATCTATCTATCTATCTATCTATCTATCTATCTATCTATCTATCTATCTATCTATCTATCTATCTATCTTTCAATTTATTCTGTAGGTTTGTATGTGTGTTATCTATTTTTATCCTTGTACATGAATTTCAAGTTTGACTTTAATAGCTGTAAACAGCTTACAGCTAAATAAATATAGTTCACGTAATAGAGATACAACTGAAGAAACCAATAGAGGGAGAACCAGAGTAAGATAAGCAACACTTCTGTAAAAATCCAAAACTGAAAACATCTTCCAGCCTATAGCTGAGCGATCATCAAATGTCATGTAGATTAATCAACCCCTTAAATATACTTGGATTATTATTCCTATTGCACTTTTTTTACTTATAACGAACAATAAGATCATAGGTTCCTTATTATCTATCTGCTGCAGTTGTTTTACACAGATCAAATTCACGCAGGCAACTGGAATAGCTACCAAATGATTAGTCACATATGCAACACGTATGTAATTATGTGTGAAAATTAATGTAATTATGAAGATGTACTATATTTAGATTGTGTATTGGACCCTCTGTGCCTCTGTGCATTGATGTTAAAACAGGGCACTCACCTGATGTTCTAAACACCCACAGGCTCTTAATGCTGGAGTCAAAGAGCGTGAATTGAGACAAGGGCTTTGCAGGCGTGCAGTTCATGTTGTACAATGTCATGTTAATATGAATTTGGTCTGCTGTGTCTGGCTGCACTTAATACTATAGGAACATTCATTTTGGTTGTGCTCCTGAATGAAGAGAATGCTCAACAGTCAAGACAAACGTGGCCTGGGAGACATGTCTTAAAAGGGGCCTTAATTTCATATTCATCTGTCTCTTTAAAGAGGATGTAATTGTAACAAGTCAGACACTAAGGTGTGTACAGCAAAGGAGAGGTGCCAAGGAAAGGACATGGTACAACATTTTCTTTTGCTTTTATGCAAACTAGCTGAAGAAATCAGCAACACACTACAGTTCTTCACTTCCAAGGAAACAGCAAACAGTATATCCAGTCTGACTTTGTGTCTTGCATAAGCAATCAAAGTTTTGCTTCCTAAAACTCCAAGGTAGCAGGTCTCCCTTGAGTGGGGGGACTCAACATGTACATAAGCATTTTTCTGAGGGCATCCAATAATCAACCTTCCTAGAGCTGCCTAATCACCTGCCCAATCCTGAGTGATGAGGCAATGCCTATTCTAAACCTACCTGTCCCAAAACAGAAGGTGGTCCTTTCCTGTTGTAGCACACCCCATGTAGGAGCTGCAGATGAGCAGGGACCCTCCACTCCTGCATAGCCAGGCGCACTGAATCTTCACAGGCAGAGAACAGTCTGTAGCTTTGTTTTTTTGTGGTTTATTAGGGGGTTAACAACTTGGTAGGGGATAGGGAGGTTATGGGATGTCCACTTGACTGTAACAAGAACTTAAGGAACAAACTTCCTGTGTACAACTTCTTCAGCTTCTTCCTCCTGTACACACTTGCTCTACTTTGCACAACTTTTGCTGGTTCACTCTTGAGGGAACATGACAGACTCCTTGTCAGTTCAGTAGCAGTCCATTACAGGCGGGAAGTCACAGTCCCTTAAAAGTAGCACATATGTGGGGTCAAACAGTGTGTACCCTTTCCTTCTGCTTTCTCTGTGGGCACTGATCCCAGCACCATTTCTTCAGGCAATGCTATCCCACTTAGCTGCAGCTGCCTGCTTCACTACCCCTTCTTACTGCCTCTCTACACCAGTCCAACTAACTGACTCTTCACCAGCCCACCCGGCTGCCTCTCTGGAGAGCTCTCAGGGAAAAGGTAGAAAACTTAAGCCCACCGTTGTCTTAAAGTGGTTGTAGACCATCCTAAATAATTTTTTTTTTTAACTAGCTGTAAGAGAAAGGCATAATGAGCTATTATGACTAGCATAATAGCTCATTATGCATCACTTACCTTAGATCGGGGCCCCCGAAGCCGTCCTCGTCTCCCTCTTCAGCCGCATCCATCGCTGCGGCGATAGCCGGAAGGTTACTTCCGGGTATCGCCGCTGCAGCCAATCACAGCGCCTCTCCGGCGCTGTGATTGGCCGGAGCGGCGAAGACGTGATTCCGCGCATGCGCGCGTAAGCCGTCAAATTCGGCTACGTCGTCGAATGTTGCGACCTAGCCGAATTTGTGAATGGGGTTAACCCCATGCGCATGCACGTGACGTCAGCGTCACCGCATTTAAATGCAAATATCTCCTTAACCGTGTAGGTTAAGGATATATTTCATGCACCTACAGGTAAGCCTTAATCTAGGCTTACCTGTAGGTCTTTGTTTATAAAGTGGGTTTACAACCACTTTAATGGGAGACTGGCTACATGTGGCAGTCTCCCCCCTTTGTTAGTTCCCACTGGTGTTGCTCTTCTCCCTCTGTCCTCTCTTTGCTCCTGTGCCTCCAGGAAAGCTTCCTCCCTTGTGTTTTTGGCAGGATCCTTCCAGCACCCGAGCCTGGCCCAAGGCAGGACACCCTCCCCAGACTAGAGGGTACCCCTCAAAGCCACTGACAACTTCCTCAACATTGTATCTCCATCTTCTACCCGACTGCTCTGCTGGCTTCTGGGGATTGGCTGAGGCCCCACAAATATTCATGGCAGCCCCTCCTAACCCCCACCTTCTAGTTCTAGAAGGTGCTCTAACCTTCCAGACCAGGGGGAGGCACCAAAGAGCTGCTAAGATGAGTCAACCATCTAGGATGAGTCAGCCTTCTAATTACATAGTTACATAGTTAGTCTGGTTGAAAAAAGACCATTCTAGTTGATCCAATAAAAGGGGGAAAAAATAAGTATTTTTTTACATTACTATATACACAATCCTATATCTACAGATGATCCAGAGGAAGGCAAATAAAAACCCAGCAAAGCATGATCCAATTTACTCCAGTAGAGGAAAAATACTTCCTGATCCCTCAAGAGGCAATCAAATATTCTCTGGATCAACTTTATCTATAAATATTAGTATCCAGTTATATTATGTACATTTGGGAAAGAATCCAGGCCTTTTTGAAAGCAATCTACTGAGCTGGACAGAACCAGCTCTTAAGGGAGTCTATTCCACATTTTCACAGCTCTTGCTGTGAAGAAACCTTTTCATATTTGGAGATTAAATCTCTTCCTCCAGATGTAAAGAGTGTCTTCCGTGATGGCCTTAAAGAGAATAACTCAACACCAAGTTCACTATATTGACCACTTATGTATTTATACATGTTGATCATATCCCCCCTTAATCACCTCTTCTCAAGAGAGAATACATTCAGTTCCTCTAATGTTACAAGAAAAGTTATATATATCCCCCTGCATCCCAACATAGCTGCCAAATTCTCTCAAGGAGGTCTGTGTCCAATTGTGACACAGGCTCTCCCAGGATCCCACCCAGAGCCCACAGTAGAGGCCACGCTAGTCCTATGCTGTGCATCCTTGTAGCAGAGGAGCAAGGTGATTCTAGAAAGATTATGTACCCTGTTCTTTGAAAATTTTACCTGCAGATAAAATGCCCCCTGCCAATACTATGAGAGCAGCTAGGAGATGGGAACACCAGAATTTTGACTGTGAGGTGAGATTACCAATGCACTGTCTTCATTTAATTTCTTCAAAACCATTTACATATGAAAATATGAAGCTTTTCTAGTGTGAGTAGACATGGGTGTGGTCTGGGGAAAGGGGGGGGGATTACTGGTTCCTGGGTCAGTGCTCCTCTTCAGACTTTAAAATAAGAACTGTAACTTGGTACAAAGCAATTGAAGACTTTAATGTATATTAAAGAATCTACCATGACAGTTAGTCCTGCTGGATCCAAAACATTCTCCATAGACACATAGACTCAATTTTACTAATTTGCCTCAGTAAAGATATACACAAAAGGAGACCTGCCTGTATCTTCCCGTTGACACTTGATTTTAGTAACTTCAATTTGTTTTACTGCAGTGCACCACAATGCATTGTGATGTCTGGTAGTGCAGGTGCGCTCTGTAGTTGCACTCTAAATTGCATTGAAACCCACTATAGCGTTGGTACATCTGCAATCATTTGGGCTCATAAAATCAATTGTCTGTTTTTTTTTAAAAAGTGTGTGTGTGTGTATGGAGTTCAGGGCACGTTCTGTCTGAGGTAAGATGACCAGAGCTAAGTAAAGTCTACTGAAATAGTGAGAGGTTATAATATTGTATGTATGTAAGACTTCTTACACGTAGCCTGGCTTGACTCTTTTTATATGGTTTACATTTTAAAATGAAGCTTGCCACACAAAATTGTGAGGCTTTTTACACCTTACCAACAAAAAAAGGGTTTTCTTCCAATACTTTAATACCCATGCATGCTCATATTATCCATCTTGCCGGCTTTTTTCTGTATTAGGGGTTCCTGAAAAGTATGTGGGGCAGCCTGCTTGAATACTATATACAGATACATTCCTATATAATGTACTCTAACCCTAGTTATATTGATGGTACTGGGCATCAGGGGCCGGTTACACCATCATTACAATTTCTTATAGACAAGGGAGAGTTAGGATTTTCTAACTAGTTGCATAAAAAATACATGTATCCAAAGTTCAGAAGCAATATTTACCATCCATAAAGAGACTATTGCAGAAGAGGCTGAAATCAAATCAGAGTTGGTTTAAACCGGTCTTTCTCAACTAGGGTTCCATAGAGCCCTGGGGTTCCTCCAGAGGTTGCCAGGGGTTCCATGAGCAATGAGCAGCTTCTGCCTCTCGGATGGTCAATGAGTGATTATAATAATGTTGGAAAATACCATACTTGTATAGGTTTTTCCACTAAAGCCCTGTACACACGGGCAGGAATCCCGTCGGAAAAAAAAAACATCGGTTTTCTCGTCGGGATTCCTGGCAAGCTTGTCTTGCCAAGCCCTGTGTACAGATGACCACTCCAAAAAAACGCTGTTCTTTTGAATGGCAAGAACGCTGTGACGTCATCGACTACGACGAGCCGGCACTCGTCACATTCGATGCCATCGCCGCCATCTTGCTACACCCCACACTAACCTTGTATGCTACCTCGCATGTGTCAAAGTCTTTTCAAGCATGCGCGGGTTTACACCCGGACAGGTAAGCATACAGACGACCGGTTTTCTCGGCAGGAAACACACTGCCGAGAATCACAACGAGAAAAATAGAGAGCAGATTCTCTATGTTTCTCGTCGAAATTCCCGGCAGTTTTCCTGTCGAGAAACCATACACACGACCGGTTTTCACTGCAAAAGGCTCTCCCAGCAGTTTTCTTGCTGAGAAAACCGGTCGTGTGTACAAGACTTTAGAATAATTAGGTAGCAAGTAAAAGCAGAGCCACTGTCTATGTGTGCAAATCTGCATCTGACTGTCATTCTTCTGCAGATTTGAAATAGAATGGTAACTAACTGTAACTAGCAAAGCCTTCGTTTTCCTGCATCTTTAATTTCAGTTCTTAAACACCACTCATTTCATCCAATTTGCATTTTCAGAGCTTTTATGATTTTTTTTTAACTAACTTTTATATATAGTAGTTTTATTCCTGTATATGCTAACAAACACAAGTTTCTTATGTATTGCTGGTATACCGTGTGCCAGCAGTCACTTTCACTTTCTGCAGCAGGGACAACTACTTGTGTAGTGCTCAATGGAATGCCGACATATTTCATTCATAAAGTGGTGCGATACAAAATGAATTGTCCGCATTACACAGCCAACGAGTAGGAGGCAAACAGAGCCCAGCATTGTGTCTCCCTGAAGTGTACTGTGATGCATTTCCTCTCTGCTGTCTGCCCTATTATCAGCTGATTAGCTGGCATTTCATTCCCGAGACATATTGAATACAATCATTTATTATCATACAGTGTTTAACAAACAAGATTCCAGGGCTTTCCGCTAGCTGACTAATCCCAGATGTGGAACAGGGCACTAAAGGATCATTGGTGGTAAGTGAAAAATATAATGGAGTTTGTTTTTTTACAGAAACTTTAATACCACCTGCCAGCATATAATGATGTAAGCAAAAACGGTTTGTTTATGCATATGTAGTGGGTATTTAAATTTAGGGGGAGAATCTGGGTGGTAGTATGACCCAGATGCACTGATTGTTAGGGAATTTGGGACCATTTTCTGTTCGTGGAGGATTCCAGTGGTGTGCAGTTCCCTGCGGCCTGTGGGTGGCGCTGTCACCCTGGGCCGGGGTTGAACCATCACTGCAGTGCTGTTCCCTTTTTGTCCTGTTTCGGCAGCCGTACGGCAGGGCGGGGAACCTGCTGTGCCTGTCGTGAGAAGATAAAGGGGAGAGACTCCCTCAACATGAGGTTCAGAGTCGGAGGTCACAGCCGCGCCCAGGCACCTTCAGCTTGGGTGCCGGTGTTCCGGAGTTCCGGGTCCAGGTGCCCTTGACCTGGCCGGAGCGGGAGATGGAGTCCATCCCAGGCACCTTCAGCCTGGGGTGAGGTGCTACGGAGGAGGCCCGGGGCCCAGTACCTTCGACTGGGTTCCGCAGGGGTGGAAGAGTCCGAGGGGCCCTAAGGTGTTGGGTGCCCGAATCTGAGACGAGGAGGCCAGGGAGCGTAACCTCTCCGAACAGTCCGGTGCAGCATTTGCCGGTGACGGCGGGGCCTCTGGTAACTCTCTTGGAAGGATGTCTTCCCTCTGACAGGGCTGCACTTAGCGAAGGTAATTCTGTTCCTGTTCTACACATGCAGTGGCAGCGGCTGTGCGCCATAACGATTGGTGACACTACAATGGTTAGTTCTATTTGAGGATTGTGCCTTGACCTACTCCCCACTTGTACTGAACTGTTCTTTGGGTCACAACCTGTCTGCTGTTAAAGGACGATTTATTGCTGTCAGAGAATAAATAAGAGTTTGACCTTTTTAGTGGTGTGGAACTCCAGTTACTGGGAGCAAAGGGGGGTCATCTATAGAACGGACTTGGCTCTGAGTTATGCACACGACCCGAAGGTAAACAGGTGTTGGCTTTCACCTCTACACATTAGAGGACATAGGCCGTAGTGTACCACACCCCTCCTCCCTGATCCCCCTAGACCAGACAACAAGCCGAGAAGAAGAAGGGGTGAGAGGGGTGAGGCCGCTACATATACAAATTTGGGGGTTGTCTACACTTCCATGATTTACAGAATCAGAAACTATGAAGGCTGCCAAGTAATCCAAACTACAGCTCCTGTCCTAAAACCAATCAGATAAAATAACTCAAAACCTTAAATCTATGCAACATTGCTAGGTGGTATCATATTGGTTTGGTCCAATCAGAGGCGAAACACCTAAATATATAGGCACCACATCCCATACACAAGTATTTGAAATGAGGAGGGAAGAGGAAAAGGGATTTTATCGGTGCAGTAGATAATCAACGTAGTGACAAGAGAGAAATCATCTTAATACAAAAAATTATTTTATTTAAATATACATCACATTATAAAAAAAATGATCCTAAATAGGTTTATACATAGGATGGCATGTTGTAAACAGATGGTGGTCACGGTTAGCAGGTTATAGTCAAACCAAAATGGAGGGAGTCGCATACACCCGACATGTTTCGCTAACAAAGCTTCTTCAGGGGTATGCAAGGACAATCCATGCTAATAATTATAACTGTGCAAACAGAAAAACACACAATTACTAATGGACAGTGACAATAAACATAATCTTTTTAAACCAATAAAGTGTCATATGTATTGCTGAAACCATCGAGAACATTATGCTTACCCAGCCACTCATACAATCCATAATCCACCATCAACTAATGCCCTGGATCAGAAAAGGGGTCCCCCCATGTGGGGGGGAGAGTGTCTCGAAATAACCACAGCGGACACTAATAAAGGA
Source organism: Rana muscosa (assembly GCA_029206835.1). Taxonomy (NCBI): domain Eukaryota; kingdom Metazoa; phylum Chordata; class Amphibia; order Anura; family Ranidae; genus Rana; species Rana muscosa. The sequence continues at coordinate 681,879,997 of CM055122.1, read as the reverse complement.
TTGGCTGAATAAAAAAGGAAAAAGAGGAAGGAAAAAAATAATAATTGTATTTAAAGGGGTTGTAAAGGTTTGTTTTTTATTTTCTAAATAGGTTCCTTTAAGCTAGTGCATTGTTGGTTCACTTACCTTTTCCTTCGATTTCCCTTCTAAATATTTTTTTTCTTTGTTTTCTTTGTCTGAATTTCTCACTTCCTGTTCCTCCTCAGTAAGCTGTTCAGTAAGCTGTTCTGGCTGACTCCACACCACTCTGACGATGGTGTGAAGTTTAGTGAGGAGAAACAGGAAGTGAGAAATTCAGACAAAGAAAAAAAACATTTAGAAGGTAAATCAAAGGAAAAGGTAAGTGAACCAACAATGCACTAGCTTAAAGGAACCTATTTAGAAAATAAAAACTAACCTTTACAACCCCTTTAAGTTGTTATATTTAAAATAGCCTAAGCTGAATACAACAACAATGCTAACATTGGAAATGTCACTTACATAAAAGCAAGTAATGATTAAGCTTGAATGGGGGATGCTGGTATATAGCCTGCTTGAAATGCCGCAAGCATGTATCAGTCTGAAAACTGAACTAAGATAGAATGAGGATAAGTATGTGCCACTATCCTCCAAGAGGCACATAAAACAAATAGATATGCAAAAGGTATAGAGAGAGAAAACACTCAGATAATCCAGAAGGTAACAAGTTATAAATACGTCTCTATCACAAAAGAGACGGACGTGGACAAATGTCTCCATATATTACATACTAAAATATAAGATTGAAAGATTGCACTGTTACCTATTCTTAGAAAACAGAGAAAGAAGCAACATGACATAGTAAGCTGGAGAAGGTAAGTTGTCGCAAAGAATAATAAAGCAGAAGCTTACTAGATAGGTGTTAAAACTTTTGGCTCAGATCCCCCTGCTCTCAACGAGGCAAACGCCATGAGAGCAGGCTAAATAGTGACCTGCAAACTAACCCGGCGTCTGATGTCACCAGGCATTGGGCGGGCAAAGGGCGCCAATGCGCATGCTCCAGGGACCGGACGGCTCAACCGACTACAAGATCCTGGGTGCATAGCGTCGGCGGGAGGAGTAAACCCACATCAGGACGCCAAGGGGATGGGCGAACGAAAAGAGTACCTACCGACGCCCCTTACAGAAGATGGAACAAGGATTGGATAGACCAATACTAAAGGAGGGCACAGCAATGACAACCAATGGATATGATGCGGGATCCCCGGATTGTGGGCACAACGCTCGGCACCAAAAGTGTCTCCTCTTCCGCCAAAGCGCTAGACATCCAATGATGCTTTGGCCAATCTGAAAACAGGTTTCACAACCTGCCTCCTGATTGGTGGGGAAGAACTTTAGTGTGAAATTAATTCGCTACCGTCACACAACAGGGTGGGATCAGAGCACAATGTTCTGCGCTCCGAGGCCACCCTTTTTTTGAAGCCAATTAGAGCCTCTGGCTCTAATCAGGTGCTTAAAAGCAACACCCACCCCACATTGGAATCCATAGTCCGGTGCCCTGATATGTAGACCAGGCGGCCGGATGCATGGATAGGGGAGGCGGCACCCGTGCGCCCTCTTTGGAGGGGCCGCCACTGGTAAGAGGGTATTTAAATGTAAAAAAAAAACATGCTATCTACACCCATTCCATATACTGCCACCATGAGCCAACACAGCCAACACACACATACACACAGTGATGAAAATGCAGACCCAAGAATGCCTTGCTTTTATGAAACGATGATTAATAAGACTCTCCTCTTAAGCATCTGTCCTTAACGTTTGGTAGACTCAATGTATTTCTAGTTTAACCATAACCATATCTTTTTATGAACAGCTTTAAAGCGGTAAAGATTTGTAATGTCTTGTCATATTCATATTCACTTGTCAAAGTAGCCTGTAACATGTGATTGATGGTAACAGAAGTTATGTACTTTCCCCGCCTGACTGCTAACAGAGTGTAGAGTGCTTGGTAAATGAGCATGCCAGTCCCAATGGTGGAGAGGCAAAAAGACAAACTATTTAGAATAGTAAAAACACACAATGCATGAGGTGGGAAGTAGTGAGCATCAGAACTACCGAACAGGGTAAAAGTTCTGCCCCGAACCACAAACTCCACTGAAGTCTATGGGAGCCAAACACGAGAAAACAAAAATGACCATTTTGAAGGCTTATATGCAAGTAATTGATCATAAAAGGGGTATGGGGGATCCAGGTACTGCCTTGGGGGACATGTATCAATGCAATTGTTTTTTTAAACAATAGTTTTTTTCAGGAGCAGTGATTTTAATTATGCTTAAAGTAAAACAATAAAAATGAAAAATACCTTTAAATATAGTGCCTGGGGTCCCTTTAGTCTGCCTGTAAAGTGGTGCATCTGTAGCATGTATAGAACATGCTGCAGCATAACTGACATTTCTAAAGAAAAAAAAAACGAGTCAAATCACATTTAAATTGACTCGCCGTTGCAATTGCTGGCACCCCCTGTCCATATGTATGGATGGTATAGATTTTAAGGGAAACCCCAAGCCAATGTTTTTTTTAAAACAGCGTGGAATCCATACCAGACCCTTATCCAAGCATGCAGCCTGGCAGGTCAGGAAAGGGGGGGATGAGCGAGCGCCCCCCCTCTTGAACTATACCAGGTCACATGCCCTCAACATGGGGGGGTACTTTGGGGCAGGGGGCTCTGCCCCCCCACCCCAAAGTACCTTGTCCCCATGTTGATAGGGACAAGGGTCTCTTCCCCACAACCCTAGGCTGTGGTTGTGGGGGTCTGCGGGCAGGGGGCTTATCATAATCTGGAAGCCCCCTTTAACAAGGGGGCCCCCAGATCCCGCCCCCCCCTATGTGAATGAGTATAGGGTACATAGTACCCCTACCCATTCACCAAAAAAAAAGTGTCAAAAAGTAATAAAAACACAGAGAAAGTTTTTGACAATTACTTTATTAAAAAATCTGGCGATGTCACCTGGTGGCACCGCCCACTTGTGACATCAATGACCCAGCATGCACCGGTCCGTCATGTCACAAATAGTGCGGTGCTACCAGGTGACATTGCCAGGTGGCCCGCTCTTACCTATATAAGAACTGTCAAATGGCAAGCCAGCCATTTGATGATTTGCCTTCACGGCGGGCAGAGCGGGTTTTTTTTGTTTGTTTTTTGGGTCCAGCGGGGCGGCGGCATCATGAATGATGATGGATTTACATCAGGGGTCACTATTTTTTTCGTTTTTAATAGAGGAAGGAACTGTCAAAAACTTGACAATGATTTTTTTACACTTTTTTGGTGAATAGGTAGAGGTACGATGTACCCCATACTCATTCACATTGGGGGGGGGTGGGATTTGGAGGACTTATTGTTAAAGGGGACTTCCAGATTCCGATAAGCCCCCTGCCCACAGACCCCCCCACAACCACAGCATGGGAACAAGAAGCTATCGGGTGGGGGGGGCATGGGGCCTGGTATGCTTCGGGGGGGCACTCGTTTGTCCCTCCTCTTTTCTGACCTGCCAGGCTGCATGCTCGAATAAGGGCCTGGTATGTTTTTTTTTATTCAGCTGTCAGCGGGAAAGCCTATTGATAGCTGATAACTCATTGGTTGTTAAGGACGCCATGACCGACTTCCCGGCTCTGCTTCTTAATAACCAGCTTTTACTGCACCCTAATTGAATAAAGCTTTGCCCAATCAGGGAGCAGAATGCACTGTGCAGCAAGCAGTGCATTACAGGGCGTTCGGCGGGCCTTGCAAATTCCGGGTGAACAGAAAATGTTCGTCCCGAACTCATGTTTGGGCCAAACAGTTCGCCCAACTTTGCTGCTCTAAAGATTTATGGTTATTGGGAAGAATCCACCCACCACCCTAAAGCCGACCATAGATGGAGTCAGTGTTTATGGAGGAATTTCTCCTGTGGAGACATTGTTCCCTCCTCCCCCGCGTGGCGGTGGCAGGTTAAGACTTCATGCCTGGAGAACATAGTGCTTATTGGTAGCGGCTAGAACACCCGATAGCAATAATTGTATGCAAAATCCGACAGGCTGGTTGTACCGATCAATCAACTTGGGTACATTTAGCCTGCCCATACATGGTTCGAAATCCTATGGCTGGCTTCACAGATATCTAAAAAAGATCATTGGTTTCAGTGGCAGAATTTTCAGAGAGGATTCTGAGAGGCAGATGTTGCTTGAAGCTCAAGGAACCTCTAGAAACCTCTGGAGGAACCCTGGGAGTCTACAGAACCCTGGTATATGAAAGCCTGGTTTAAACCAAGAGTAGCAATACAAATGCAACTCTGATCTGATTTTAGCTTTACCTTTAAGGGCTTCTTTAGGAGTGATAACTGGTGTAACCTGTGCATAAACTGCTTTTTCTCACTATCGGTGCTACAAGGAGGATCTTGAAGAGCTGCAGGAGGATGGACAGGAAAACATCTTACCATCTGTCATTCTCAGTGAGATGTTCCCACCTATGTTTACCCCTATTTATGGTGACATATAATTAGATGTTGTGGTTACTGCACTTTGCATTGTACAGTTTTTCTTTGTCTTGCTTTATTTATAAAACCAATTTTTGAGCACTCTAGAACTGAGCAAACCAAGAAGGAGAAAGCCACTATGAAAAATTATGAGCAGCATTTTAGAAATAGTATTTCATTATTATATGGATTTGTGTTAAGTCATGTTCTTTGTTTATCAGTACTGTAATTAGTGTAGAAAGACAAATGGACAGTTAGATGTTTGCCTTAAATATTATGCAATTATTGTCTTTTTATCTCTTTTCAAATAATGTAATCCAATCAAATATTATGTTCCTGCCGAAATGCAAAGTCCCAAATATGCTTGTTAGTTACAATAGACTTGCGATAGGATTTATATATCACAATGTATGAAAAGCTTCAGATCTTTTTTTTTTTTTAGACGTTTTTTTAGACGTACCACACATATTAAAAACAGGTGCACATAAAGTGGTAACTATGGATAGAACATGATATTATATTTATTTGACCTTTTACAAATAAAGTACAGTAGCATTGGTTCCATTGGGTTATTTTAGGATAAAAGTCTAAGTTCTCTTTAAAGTCAACATTATTCTTGGCATGTTTTTAATTCTTGCTTTTCTAGGAAAGGAGCCAAAATCTGAGCAGCAACTCTGGGGCATTTATTTGCCATTTTTTATTGGCTTATGGCACATAAGATAGTCGGCCTTTTTAAGTAGCAACACTTTGATAACGTCTAGTATAATCTTTTGCAGGCTAGTCTCGCCAGGAGATTTTTTTTTTTTTCTCTTGATCCAACAATAGTAAGACATCTGCAGAGATGGCAACGCTTGTTACTAGGGCCTAGTCCTCAGATCTGCCTATACCTGTTCAACTGTAAACAAAGCTTCCAAGGAGAGAGCAGGGTTTGCTGAACACCTTGGTCACACACTAAGCAAACTATCACCAGGTGTGCTTGCAGAACATACTCTCCATCAGCGGCCTGTCATGCATAAGATGTTTATCCAATTTGTCAAGATAATCTTTCCTCAAATAAGCCCTGGGTCCAGGCCTCAGTACCTCCTGAGCGCAGACCATATAATTAATGTCTATTTTTCACTTATTTTACTTTAATCACTACGTCAACTTTCCTCAGTACTGAAAGCAAACTGGAAGTAATTATATAATTCCTAGCATTTAGTGTTTTTGTATGGATGGCTCATATATTAAATTTTTTTAGGAAATAAGCCCTCCTTCTTTTTTTTTACAGTGGGTTATGGCAATAAGCCTTGCAATCTGTTTATTTTAGCACATTGGATTGCCACTTGATGACACTCATGTGTAATTTATAGAGTACACTGGAAAAGTCATTAAGACTGTTTTGCCATGGTTTCTTACATGCACATGCTGGTAGCATCATATGTCATGTGATGTGATCTGCATGTAATTCTTGTAGAATCTGATGGCAGATAAACTCTAAGCCCACCAACACTGCTGCTAATCTACCATGCCTTACACTTTTTTTTCTTTTTTTCTTCTTCTTATACAAGATAACCTGATGTCAGTTTCACACCTTCCAAATTTTCACCTTCATTTTTTTTTTAAACTACAACTTTTTTTGTAGTTTATTAATAAAAGGTTCAATAGTGGTTTACTTTACCATACATGAAGAGCAATAACATTAGAAGTAGAAATATGGGCTCCCATGTAAAAAAATGTCGTGCCGCGTAGTTGCAGCAACCTCCGGAGAGCCGGTACCGGAAACCTGAAGTGTGCCTCAGCATGGAAGTGTAAACCGGAAGTGACGTAGGAGTAATTCGGGCCAATGAGATGATCTCAATGGCCCGAATTACTCCTATGTCACTTCCGGTTTACGCTGCGCTTAACGATTAGGCGCACTTCCGGTTCCGGTCCCAGCTCTCCCGGTTGCTGCAACTACACGGCGTGACTGCCTGCCAGCTTTAGAATTCCCCTGCAGACACTTCATCGCTGCCTGATCCTAAGGGACAAAGCCATCCATTCAACGGACCGCACAGTGACTCCGGACCCCTATATACTTACATGCCCACTCATGCTTTTGCCCTGTGAGTAGCCATTTGGCTGTTTATGTTGTCTTCATAAATTACACTTACTGTATTTATTGGCGTATAACACTCACTTTTGTTCCCTGAAAATAGAGGGTAAACTGTGCCTGCGTGTTATACGCAGGGGGCTGTGGAAAGATTTTTCCCTGAAACTTCTCTCTTAAAGTTAGGGTGCGTGTTATACGCCTGTGCGTGTTATACGCTGATAAATACGGTATATACTGCACTTAGTCTGGCGCTCCTTGCTTTTCTCCATTGTATTTTTCAGAGCTGTGCTTCTGCTTTCATGGTAGCTGCCACCAGTGCATATTTCTTACAGACTTTGCCAACTGCCCTATATATATTATTGGACTTTCCTTATATAGAGACTATGCCTGATGAAATTTTGCGCCATCTTACCTGTTCCCTACCTTTTAGGAACTCACGATCTGTCTCTCCTCACAGAACAGAACAGGGAATTGTATGTTTACACACACATGTCCCTGTTCTGCCTTTCGTGCCTGCGATCACTCACGGCCGGCGGTCATAAGCATCGGCACCCCCGCGATACAGTGGACGCGCCTGCTATCCCGCTTAAAGGGACCGACGTACAGCTACGACGGTTCGTGGGATCTTGCCGACCTGCCGCAGTATAATGACGGCGGCTGGTCGGCAAGTGGTTACGAGAGGCCCAGCTTTACCATCACAGGGGTGAGCTCTCAAACTGAGCTTAGCGCTACTGCATCATGCATGTGAAGGGCTTGAATAAAAAAAAAAAGAGCTCACTCCTTTTCCTTTAATTATAAGTGCATCTTCACTTACAGTGGGGAAAATAATTATTTGATCCCCTGCAGATTTTGTACGTTTGCCGACGTACAAAGAAATGAAGGGTCTATAATTTTTTATCATAGGTGTATTTTAAATGATAGAGACAGAATATCAACCAAAAATCCATAAAAAAAACATTATACAAATGTTATAAATTGAGTTGCAGTTCAGTGAGTAAAATTATGCCGCGTACACATGACCGTTTTTCATGACGAGAAAACTGCCATTTTTTAGATTGGTCGTGAAAACCGGTCGTGTGTATGCCCCATAGCAGTTTTCTCGACCAGAAAACTGCCCACAAATAAATTAGAACCTGCTCTATTTTTCTCGTTGTTTTTCCCGTCGTTCTTTTTCTCGTCGCAAAAAACGCTTGGGTGTATGCTTTTCCGAGGGGAAAAAAATTGCGCATGCTTAGAATCAAGTATGAGATGGGAGCGCTCATTCTGGTAAAACTAGCGTTCAGAATGGAGATAGCACATTCATCACGCTGTAACGGACTGAAAAGCACGAGGCTGAAAAGTGCGAATCGTTTCTTACAAAACTTTACTAACATGAGATCAGCAAAATCAGCCCAAAGGGCGGCACCATTCGAATGGAACTTCCCCTTTATAGTACCGTCGTACGTGTTGTCGTACGTGTTGTACGTCACCGCACTTTGCTCAAGCGTTTTTTTTCCTGACTGTGTGTATGCAAGGCAGGCTTGAGAGGAATCACGATTAATGACGTAGAGAAAAACTTTGTTTTTTTGCATGACAGGAAACTGGTCGTGTGTACGCGGCATAAGTATTTGAAGCCCTTCCAACTAACGATAACTCTGGCTCACATAGACTGGCTACAGTATGTGCTCAGATTAGTCCTGTCAATTTAAGAAGGTTCTTCTAACAAAAAGTCGCTATGTGTATAAAAGACACCTGTCCACAGAATCTCTTTCTTCCATTCAAACATACTATCATGGGCAAGACCAAAGAGCTGCCAAAGGATGTCAGGAACAAGATTGTACATCTGCACATGGCTGTAATTGGCTACAAGACCATCAGCAAGAAGCTTGGTGAGAAGGAGACAACTGTAATGCCGCGTACCGACGATCGGACATTCCGACAACAAAACCGTGGATTTTTTTCAGAAGGATGTTGGCTCAAACTTGTCTTGCATACACACGGTCACACAAATGTTGTTGGAAATTCCGAACGTCAAGAACGCGGTGACATACAAGACGTAAGACGAGCCGAGAAAAATTAAGTTCAATAGCCAGTGCGGCTCTTCTGCTTGATTCCAAGCATGCGTGTAATTTTGTGTGTCGGAATTGTGTATACACGCTCCGAATTTCCGACAAGTTTTGTTGTCGGAAAATTTGAGAACCATCTCTCAAATTTTTGTTGTCGGAAATTCCGACAGCAAATTTTCGATGGAGCATACACACGGTCGGATTTTCAGACAACAAGCTCACATCGAACATCTGTTGTCGGAAATTCCGACCGTGTGTACACGGCATAAGAGCGATAATTCGCAAATGGAAGAAATACAAAATAACCATCAATCGCCCTTTGTCTGGAGCTCCATGCAAGATTTCACCTCATGGGGTAAGGATGATCATGAGAAAAGTGAGGGATCAGCCTAGAACTACACGGGAGGAGCTTGTGAATGATCTCAAGGCAGTTGGGACCACAGGCACCAAACAAACCATTGGTAACAAAATATGCCGCCATGAATTGAAATCCTGCAGTGCCCGCAAGGCCACACTCCTCAAGAAAGCACATGTACAGGCCATAGGTGTGAAAAGCCTATTGCATTAGGGTGTACATTAGGGTGTGCAAGCTCAAACACGCATATCTTTCTCTGCAGCCTCAGCTGCACTGGACAGTGAATAGGCAAGACCAAAGAGCCGCCAAATGGGAAGTGCTCTGTGCTTAGTAGCTTCATGTTCATTAACAAACCGAAGCATAGTAAACACAGTTTTCTATGCTTCAGTTATGATTGAACACAGTGAGTAAGTGTGTTCGCTGTGTTCATTTAGAAAAGGAAGGGGCCAGTAAATGAGACCCAAATGTAGCTATTTGGCCTTAACTCGACATCCCTACAATCAAGCACGGAGGTGGAAAATTATGCTTTGGGGCTGTTTCTCTGCTAAAGGTACAGGATGACTTTGACGCATTGAGGGGCCAATGGACAGGGCCATGTATTGTAAAATCTTGGATGAGAACATTCTTCCCTCAGCCAGAACAATAAAGATGGGTCGTGGATGGGTATTTCATCATGACAATGACCCAAAACATACTGCCGAGGTAACAAAGGAGTGGCTCAAAAAGAAGCACATTAAGGTCATGAAGTGGCCTAGCCAGTCTCCAGACCTTAATCCTATAGAAAATGTATGGAGGGAGCTGAAACTTCGAGTTGCCAAGCGCCAAGAAATCTTAAAGATTTAGAGAAGATCTGTAAAAATTAGTGGACCAAAATCCTTCCTGAGAGGTGTGCAAACCTGGTAACCAACTACAAGAAACATCTTACCTCTGTGCTTGCCAACAAGGGTTTCTCCACCAAGTACTAAGTCATGTTTTTTCTTGGGGATCAAATACTTATTTTACTCACTTAACTGCAACTCAATTTATAACATTTGTATTGTGTGTTTTTTCTGAATTTTTGGTTGGTATTCTGTCTCTATTATTTAAAATACATCTATGACACAAATTATAGACCCTTAACTTCTTTGTAAGTTTGCAAACTTACAAAATCTGCAGGGGATCAAATAATGATTTTCCCAACTGTACAGTTTTTTCTTAGTCCTCCTGCAAAGTCACATAAATACCTGTTGATCCTGACAGTAAAGTCCACCAAGTGCAGCTTCTTGTGATGGGGTGGTAATGATGCTCCACTGCTCCTGAATTTGGAGCAGAGTGGCCATTTTCTTGTAGGTTGTGCCTGCTTGCAATACAGTGGGATGGAAAGATGTTGCAGGGGGGCATGACTATCAACATTTCACTGCTGATTCACAAGCCTTTTGAGTGTAAGCACCTGACTACACCTAATCCTGCATACTGCTTTCTGGCTTGGCAGAACTGACTCTGCTGCTGAAACCCTACCACTGTGAGCTGCAGTGTCTGGGATGAGGGATACGTGAGAGACAAATGAAGAAGGATTTAGCTTAGTAAGGAAAGGTGAAGGACATTTTTGTTTACTAAATGACGGTTGTTTGTCACATAGTATATGCATGTGGTACTTTTTACTCTGGATGCTATTTGTTCCTAAATGTATTTCTATGCCTACAAAATAATAAAAATAATGTTGCTTCATTTCTGTTGCATTCTGTGATTCAAACTTCAAAACTTAGGCCTGATGCCCATCAATGCTGGACATAAGTACTTCAAGAGGTGCACGCCTTTCTGAGTTGGTACCTCTAATTTGTGCCAATAAAACCCAAATGTTTACAAGATGTTGCAAGTGGTTATACTGTTCTCTATTTAATACAACAGTTGTACAAAGCCCTGGGCCACACTCTGTGTCTCAACCATGGTTCAAAGTACAGGTAAAAGCTTCAGCTACAGTCCCCACTTGTTGACAATGCCACTCTAACTGGTTTCACCGTGCTTGGGCTTAATCATAGCAGCTTATACAATTAAGCCCAATCAGGATGAAATAAGGGTGTGACCAATGGGTATGGACTTTAGCTGAAGCTTTTACTTCAGTTTGAGACACACAGAGTGTGGCCCAGGGATGTGGATGGACGTAGTAAGACGTTCTCCTTGAGGGATCAGCACCTGGAGCAGAGAAAGATGCAGTGGACGTAATGCAGAAGGCTTTAATCTGCACCATACCTGCCGAGTATGGTAATTAGGGATGAGCCGAACACCCACCAGTTCGGTTCGCAGCAGAACATCCGAACAGGCTAAAAATTTGGTCGAACACGATAACATTGTTAAAGTCTATGGGACACGAACATGAAAAATCAAAAGTGCTAATTCTAAAGGCTCATATGCAAGTTATTGTCATAAAAAGTGTTTGGGGACCCGGGCCCTGCCCCAGGGGACATGTATCAATGCAAAAAAAAAGTTTTAAAAACTGTCATTTTTTCAGGAGATAGGAGCAGTGATTTTAATAATGCTTACAGTGAAACAATAAAAGTGAAATATTCCTTTAAATTTTGTACCTGGGTGGTGTCTATAGTATGCCTGTAAAGTAGCGCATGTTTCCCGTGCTTATAAAAGTCCCTGCACAAAATGTAATTTCCAAAGGAAAAAAAGTAATTTAAAACTGATCGTGGCTATAATGAATTGTCGGGTCCCGGCAATACAGATAAAAGTCATTGAAAAAAAAAACAGCATGGGTTCCCCCCTTAGTCCATCACCAGGCCCTTTGGGTCTGGTATAAATATTAAGGGGAACCCCGAACCAAAATAAAAAAAAAAGCGTGGGGGTCCCCCCCAAATTCCATATCAGGCCCTTCAGGCCCTTCAGGTCCGGCAATGGATAATAAGGGGAACCCTGCACCAAAATAAAAAAAAATGGTGTGGGGTTCCCCCCAAAAATCCATACCAGACCCTTATCTGGTATGGACCACACGGCAGGCAGTTAAAGGGGACGTACAGGTACGTGATTGTGCCTGTAGTGAAAGGAATATTTCACTTTTATTGTTTCACTTTAAGCATTATTAAAATCACTGCTCCCGAAAAAACTTCAGTTTTTAAAACTTTTTTTTTCATTGCTACATGTCCCCTGGGGCACTTTTTATGACAATAACTTGCATATTAACCTTTAAAATTAGCATTTTAGATTTCTCCCATAGACTAGGGTGATTTTCGAATTTGCCGCGAACACCCCAAATTGTTCGCTGTTCGGCGAACGGGCGAGCAGGCAATGTTCGAGTCAAACTCATGTTCAACTCGAACAGACAGCCCATCCATAATGGTAATGCCTCAGTTGCATATGATTTCCAAAACTGACAGCAATGTGACTTCATTTTCTACGGAAATTCTTAAAAAAAGCAAATTTGTGATGTTTCATATATGTGAAAGTTTGTTTTTGTCATAGCTTTTTCCTCAAAACACCGCATAAAAAAGGGCATACCAGAGCATCCAATTTAAAGGGGTTGTAAAGGTAAAAAATTTTCTTTTTAAAATAACAAACATGTTATACTTACCTCCACTGTGCAGCTCGTTTTCTGTTTTTCTGGGGTCCCTCAGCTGCTGTCTCGGCTCCTCCCCGCAAGAATTCCCCACCTTCATGCGAGCTTGCTTGCATGGTGGGGAGTTCTTGCGGGCGTGCTCCCGTGATACAGCCGGCGGCTATAGCCGCTCACTGTATCACTCGCCCCCCCCCCCGGCGCGCCGCATCATTGGATGTGATTGACAGCAGCACGAGCCAATGGCTGCGCTGCTTTCAATCAACCAATGAATGAGCCGAGAAGCCCGGCCGAGAAGCCAGCGCAGGACTTTTGAGGGGTCAGGTAAGTAAACGGGGGGCTGGGGGGCCGCTAATCCTCAGATATTTTTTCACCTTAATGCATAGAATGCATTAAGGTGAAAAAACGTGTACCTTTACAACCCCTTTAATGAGGAACGATATTACAAAAATCACACATCTCAGTGAAATTTGCAATAGGAATATATATTTTGTCTCTAAAACCTACAAGTAAAAAGTAACGATTGTAAACACATTGTAAACTGACACAATAATGCAAACCATATTTAGCCAATGTTAATACATGCTTTAGTCCCTGGTTTTTGCAGTGCATTAGTGAGATTTGCAAAGTTTGGCTCTGAGTCTTTGTTAACTAAGAATATCCTAGTATTTTTGTGTCAAGTGAATGTGACGGCTTAGGCTTGACATAATCGCTTTTTCTTACAGTGAATATTTCAAAACTGAATAATCATTCTATAAGCGGTTACAGATCATTATTCAATTACAACTTCATCAGAACAGGGAACTTTCAATTTGCTTTCTTTCGTTACTGTTCATACCAATTCCGTATGGCTAACTTAAAGTGTTACTTTGGTAAAAGAGGTTTTGTTGTTGTTTGAAATACTGTAGGGAACATTTTTCTGTGACCAACAGGAATGTAGACAGCTATAATAGCCTTGCAACAAACCATCTACTGAGGAGCTTAATTATTTACACTATAATATTTATTCTCTTTCTCACCCCTAGAGTACAATCTCTGCCACCATTTATTTTTCAAGCCCTGATGAAGGGGCGTGTTTTAGCCAATGAAACGCACTGGCTACATGTATGGAATTTAACTGACTACTGTAATGGAATAAACTTTTTATTTGGACTCTTACCTCTGAGTGTGGCACTCCATTTTTTTCTCTGTCAGCAATCATAACACAGTGAGGATACCAAGAGCATTAAAAACCTGACAGAAGTTGTAGTCCTTCTCCATTTAATCTACGGTAAAACAAAAAAGTTGTGTCTGGAGTTCTGCCTAAAATAAATGGATTAACAAGATTTTACCAGGAACTGCCAATTTAACACTTGCATAGAGACGTGCCAGACATGTGTATTAAATATATCTTGATTCTTGAACAAATATTACCAATAGTAAACAAAGTGTTTTCACTCTGTTGCAAGGCAGGTATTTCTTGACAGCTACTATGTGTTCTTGAATATTCTTCTATACCATAAGCTGACAAGATGGGTTTTAAGTCCATCTGAAGCCTTTAGTTTTATTTTTTTGCTCTCAAAATGGTTGACAGGCCATTTTATTAATGCTGAAGTTTTTTTTTACCTTCTTGCATTATATATGTAGCACTACCCCCCTAGAAGTTGCAAATGTCAGGGTTCCCCACTGCTGCAAAGCCAGTCACACAGCGTTTCATTCTTGCATCCAGACACAGAAAACAACCTTCTGGCTTGTTTTTGTTGTTTTATTAGGGGATGATAACTTGGATGGGGTAGGGATTATGGAATTCCCAACTTGACAGTAACAAAACCAGGGCCAACTTCCTCCCTATTTACAGATTCCACTTCTTCTTCCTGCACAAGTCTTGCTCCTTTGCACAGCCCTGCTGGGTTCACTCCTTTAAGAGCTAATAGTCTTTTTGTCAGCTCAGCAACAGCCCCATACAGGCTAGGAACTCTCAGTCCTCTCGAAAAGTAGCACGTGTGGAGTGAACTTCATCCTGCATCACCTTCTGCTTCCCTGTAGACACTGATCCCAGCTGCAGAAAATGATAGCCCAACTGGCTGTCACTTCACCAGCCCACCTGGCTGCTTCTTGTTCCCAGTATAACTGACTGACACACACACTGGAGATTTCCCAGGGCAAGGTTAGATGAAGACTTAAGCGCACCGCTGTCTTCAAGAGAGACCTGCTACATTTGGCAGTCTCTCCCCTTGTCTGTCCCTGCTGCCTCTCCAGCAAGCTTTCCTCTAACTGCCTCCTGTGGTAGGATCCTTCCAGGCCAGCCCCCTGAGCTCCGGCCCAAGGACAAATCCCTCCGTCAGGGGTCCCTCAAGGGCCGCCAACAGACTCCCTCAGCACTGTTTCTCCATTTTCCACCCGACTCCATGGCTGGCATGGCTCATGACTATTTAAGGGTTCCTTAGTTTTCTGAAAGGCCCACCTCCTGGGGATTGGCTAATGGCCCCTAAATTTGCAAGGACCACTGATTTCTAGAATATTCTCCAAAATTCTAGAACCAGGGTGAAGCACCAGAGAGCTGCCTGGATGACTTATCCAGCCCTAACCTCTAATAACCCTGACCCAGATTCCATAGCTCAGGCTTAACCCTGGGCCAGACTATTGTTTACCTGCATTACTGCTAGTAGTACACTAGAGAGTGCTACATATGCATAAAGGTAAAAAACTTTCAGCATGCAGCTCCCCCCACAGCCCCCCCTAATACTCACCTGAGCCTGATCCCTAGTGGCTCCTGTTGCTGTGAACCACAGCCAGTGAGGATGGAACAGAGGGCAAGGGGCGGCGCCAAGCCCAGTTCTGTGTGTCTTATGGACACACAGAGTGGGACTTGGGAGCGAGCATGCACAAGTGCCCCCATAGCAAGCAGATTGCTATGGGGGCACTTGGCATGGGGGGGAGGACCCAAGAGTGCCGGTAGGGGATCTGTGAGGAGGAGGATCAGGGCTGCTCTGTACAAAATAGGCATAACATGTTTGTTATTTTTAAAATAAGACTTTAGTATCACTTTAAAAGAAATATATTTTTAATGGTAAATGCAGCTGGGAATCCAGATATTTCTTTCACCTTGCTAGACAGTGCTGGAGGGGGTGGGAGGGACTGAGTAGGGCTTTTACACCATTTACCTAAGCTACTGCAGATACAGTAATATGTTAATTTAAAAAGGCATGGGTGGAGCTAGATGTTTCCATTCACTAGAAGGGGTATCAACGTTCTTCCCAACATCTAAGCGGCTACAGCAGGAACAAAGTACCTATCCAATGGTTCTACAGGCAGGTTCTTGAGGTAGGTTCAGGGGGTAATTATACAAATAGAGGGCCCCGTCACTTTTTCAGTGATTCAGTTGATCAATTAAAAAATACATAAGAAAGATAGGACTAGTACACAGTCACTGTAAAGCCTCTGAAGGCCAACATACATACTGTATGTATGTAATCATTTTAGGATCTAGTTTTCTTCACATTGTTGGTTTGATGACAGGCTTAAATATTAAGCTTATTAGGACATTTCCTGGACCTTAAAACTATACCAATCAGTAAACATAAAAATACCTCCTGAACCTTAGCTTTATCCTTAAAGGAAACCCAGACCCAAGAACAATAATGTTATTTATTGTAGCTTACCAGTCTTTAGATGTGGTGGCTGTATTGGTTTTTGTTTTTTACTAATTTATGAACATTTATGTACAGAACATTTCCAATTGATCCTAATAGAAATCCAGTGTGCTTCTAACTTCCTGTGCACTGAATTGGGAAAACAAACAATGTTATCAACCACCCTAGCCTTCTGTGTACTACAGGTCCCCTTCTTCCTGTTTAAGTGGGATGAGGAGAAGGGGAGATGTTTGTAGTCCAAATAAGTTCAACAGCTGCTGCTCCACGGATACAGTGCAGCATTGTCACCCCAGTACATTAAATGTTAATTGCAGGATCACCAGGTGAAAATAAAGGAAAACAAGCCTAAAAAAGGGAAAATAAAGCACCCCCCCACATCTAAAGACTGTAGAGTTGTAATAAATACATTTCATTTGGGGGCGAGGGGGGTAGATATGCTTTAATCTTAGCTGCCTAACCCTCAACTACTAAATCTTGACCATATTGCCAACCCTTTACATTAAAGCGGAGCTCCACCCTAAAGTGGAACTTCCGCTCATCGGAAGCCTCCCCCCTCTGGTGTCACAATTGACACCTTTCAGGGGGGAGGGGGGTGCAGATACCTGTCTAAGACAGGTATTTTCACCCACTTCCGGGAGTCCTCTCTGCGGGAAATCTGCGGGAAGTACGTCGCTTCCCGCAGAATACCCATTGTGTTCTGGGAGACACTCGGCTCCCAGAACACAGGAGGACCAGTCAGAACGGTGCAGCGCGACTCGCGTATGCGCCGTAGGGAACCGGGCAGTGAAGCCGCAAGGCTTCACTTCCTGGTTCCCTCACCGAGGATGGCGGAGGGGGCAGCAGAGTGATGAGCGATTGCTAGTCCTCTGCTGCGGACGTCGCTGGACTCCAGGACAGGAAAGTGTCCTAATATTAAAAGTCAGCAGCTGCAGTATTTGTAGCTGCTGGCTTTTAATATTGTTTTTTTCGGCGGAGCTACTCTTTAACTCTCTTAAAGTCCCAACTTACTTTATCAGTTGCCCGAACTTTTGGTTCCAAAAATCTCTATACCTGGATCGGTTAACAAGCACATTATTTGCCATAGAATAAAATATATATCTTAATTTTAATAAATAACGTGTTTAGTATTGTATTAATTCATTTTTTCTAGCACAGAGTTGTCTTTTAATGAGCAGGGAAACGATTTATACAATACCTTTCAGACTGTCCTTGCTATGTAATTTTTATGAGACCTTAGCATCAGATGGTGATCTGGTGTTAATTGACCAGCAGGGTGGCAGAACCTGATTATGGGAAGGAGTAGTTGTCTGAAATGTCATGTTCAAGTGCTTGAGTCGTTTGTTCCCATCAGCAGGAATTAAAATACTTGTCATACCCAGCATTACTCACTGCCAAAATGGATTCAATTAGAGAAGTTTATGACAGTGCTCTCCTAAAAATAGCAATTCATAGTCTACTTGCATATATTTGTTGTTGCATTAGCACAGCTGTTAACTGATGTGACACTGAAACTCTATTGTCAATACTTAGACCAATACTAATATGCTTATTAAATGAGTCAGTAGCAAGAGTAATGTTTATGTGCAAAATGCAGCCATCCATAGTAACCAATCAGAAGTAATCTTTTGACTACAGTATAGCGAAGCCTGGTTGGTTGCTATAGGTAACTCTGTTTTGCAAATCGTCATTACTACTAAGTAGGGATGAGCCGAACACCCCCCGGTTCGCACCAGAACCTGTGAACGGACCGAAAGTTTGCGCAAACTTTCGAACCCCGTTAAAGTCTATGGGACTCGAACGTGAGAAATCAAAAGTGCGAATTTTACAGGCTAATATGCAAGTTATTGGCCTAAAAAGGGTTTGGGGACCCAGGTCCTGCCCCAGGGTACATGTATCAATGCAAAAAAAGTTTTAAAAACGTCAGTTTTTTCGGGAGCATTGATTTTAATGATGCTTAAAGTTAAAAAATAAAAGTGAAATATTCCTTTAAATATCGTACCTGGGGGGTGTCTATAGTATGCCTGTGAAGTGGCACGTGTTTCCCATGTTTAGAACAGTCCCTGCACAAAATGACAATTCTAAAGGAATAAAAGTCACTTAAAACTGCTTGCGGCTTCAATGCAATGCCTGGTCCCGGCAATATGGATGAAATCATTGAGAAAAATGGCATGGGTACCCCCCCCCACCCCAGCCCATTACCAGCCCCTTTGTGTCTTGTATGGATATTAAGGAGAACCCCGCACCCAAATTAAAAAAAGGAAAGACGTGGGGCCCCCAGACCCTATATACTCTGAACAGCAGTATACAGGTGGTGCAAACAAGACAGGGACTGTAGGTTTGTTCTTAAGTAGAATCTGTTTATAATTTTGAACTGGTACATTTTTAAAGTGAAGCTCCAGCCAAAAAAACCATTTTTAAGCTTTTTGGAAAACATAGGGAAGGGTTATCACCCCTGTAACATTTGTTTTGCTGTCTGTGCACCTGTTCAGAACATTTCACCTCACTTTCTGTCCCAATGACAATTGGTTTTTGAATTTTTTTTTTTTTTTTGTGAAATAAGAACTGGGGATAAAGCATAAGTGGAGAGGAGACACGTTTTTCCCATATTAACTCTTACAGGAGAGAATTTCCCTTCCTAGGGGTAGATTTCCTCTCACTTCCTGTTGTCTCCTTCCGTTTGCAAGTAGGAGTCGTTTGTAAGTTGGATGTTTGAAAGTAAGGGCCTGCCCTATATACTCTGCAGAAATTTGGTCCTTAGGTGTTGGTGTTGCCACAACACTGTAAGGCCTCACAGTTACACTTGGTGGGCGCAGGAACGGGCCCTGCTGTGAAATATTAGATCAAGAATTGTAATTACATGCCCCTGTTGAACAGGGGCAGAAAAAATGGGCCTTAGGCACAGGTGCTGGTGCCACAACACTGCTACACCTCACAGAAACTCTAGTTAGAGCGCATGAATGAGCCCTGCTGCAAATTATTGCAGCAAAAATTGTAATTACACGCCCCTGTTAAACAGGGGCAGAAAAATTGGGCCTTCGGCACTGGTGCCATAACACTGCAACCCCTCACAGATACTATAGTTGGAGCACAGGAATGAGCCCTGCTGCAAAGTATTGCATCAAAAATTGTAATTACACGCCCCTGTTAAACAGGGGCAGAAAAATTGGGCCTTAGGCACTGGTGCCACAACACTGCAACCCCTCACAGATACTGTAGTTGAAGCGCAGGAGTGAGCCCTGCTGCAAAGTATTGCTTTAAAAATTGTATTTACACGCCCCTGTTAAACAGGGGCAGAAAAATTGGGCCTTAGGCACTGGTGCCACAACACTGCAACCCCTCACAGATACTGTAGTTGAAGTGCAGGAATGATCCCTGCTGCAAAGTATTGCATCAAAAATTGTAATTACACACCCCTGTTAAACAGGGGCAGAAAAATTGGGCCTTAGGCACTGGTGCTGGTGCCAAAACACTGCAACCCCTCACAGAAACTCTAGTTGGAACACCTGAATGAGCCCTGCTGTAAATAATTGCAGCAAAAATTGTAATTACACACCCCTGTGTAACACTGGTGGCGGTGCCCAGAACCAAAAATGTTCTTACAAGCTATATCAGCATGAACATTGAGGAGGAACAGGACAGTTACTCAGCATAAGAGGATAGTCACTCAGCATCAGCATAGGCAGTCTTGAAGGGATCTCACATTAAAAAAAAATTATTCGGTTACATCAGCATCAGGTGCTTGGTAGCTGGTGATCCAAGACTGATTAATTTTTATGAAGGTCAGCCGATCGACTGATTCGGTGGACAGGTGCACCCTGTGATTGGTTACAAAGCCTCCAGCAGCACTGAATGTGCGTTGTGAAAGAACGCTGGATGCAGGACAGGCCAGTAGCTCAATTTCATACTGTGCAAGCTCTGGCCAGTGATCCATCCTCAAGACCCAATATCCCAGAGGATTTTCGGTGGGAAAGGTGTCCAAGTCTGATCTTGCCCCTAGGTATTCCTGCACCATGTAAATCAGACGCTGGCGATGGTTGCTGGAACCGATCATACCTTGGGGCTGCGAACTAAAAAATTGTCTGAACGCATCGTTCAGACGGCCACCTTCTCCACCGCTTCTTCTGTGACTGACCGAAGCCTCAGAAACACGTTGTCCAGGACCAGGAATTTGTAACCTCCCAGGCTCTGGGAACGCATTGCACAAACCTTTCTGAAAGGCCTCCCGAAGATGTTTCATCCTCTGCTCCCTCTGCGACGGCAAGATAAGGTCCGCAACGTTACCCTTGTAACGTGGATCAAGAAGGGTTGCCAGCCAGTAATGATCCCTCTCCTTGATAGCATGAATACAAGGATCCTTCTGCAGGCTTTGCAGGATCAGGGAGGCCATGCAGCGTAGGTTTCCTGAGGCATTTGGTACGGAGTCCTCTGGGTCACTAAGGAAGACATGATCCGCAGCCACCTCCTCCCAGCCACGTACAAGTCCATGGGTTTCTTGGGACTGTAATTGATCCATTGAAGACTGCAGCTGATGCTGAGTGCTAGGCTCCAACTCCATGCTGACACAATCCTCCTCCTCCTCCTCCTCCTTGTCCTCTTCCTGTGTGATAGGAACACTGTCTGGATAAAGGGGGCCTTGAGAGGTAAGGAAGTCCTCCTCTTCCTCCCTCTGTTCTGCCTCAAGTGCCCTGTCCATTATTCCATGCAGCGTGTGCTCCAACAGGTGGACAAGCGGGACAGTGTCACTGATGCATGCACTGTCACTGCTCACCATCCTCGTGGCCTCCTCAAATGGTGACAGGACGGTGCATGCATCCCTGATCATGACCCAATGGCGTGGCAAAAAAAACAAGCTCCCCTGACCCTGTCCTGGTGCCATATTGGCACAGATACTCCTTGATGGCCCTCTGCTGTGTGTGCAGCCGCTGCAGCATGGCCAACGTTGAGTTCCACCTGGTGAGCATGTCACAGATTAGGCGGTTCTTGGGCAGGTTGTATTCCTTTTCGAAGACAGCCAGCCGAGCACTGGCATTATTTGATCGGCAAAAATGCACACAGAGTTTCCTGGCCTGCCTCAGGACATCCTGTAAGCCCGGGTACCTGCCCAAGAACCGCTGCACCACCAAGTTAAGGACGTGAGCCAAACAGAGCAAATGGGTCAGTTGTCCCTGTCGGAGGGCGGAGAGGAGGTTGGTGCCATTGTCGCAAACCACCATTCCTGGCTTAAGCTGGCATGGCGTCAACCACCTCTGAGCCTGCCCCTGCAGAGCTGACAGAATCTCTGCCCCAGTGTGGCTCCTGTCCCCCAAGCACACCAGCTCAAGCACCGCATGGCATCTTTTTGCCTGCGTACTTGCGTAGCCCCTTGAACGCCTACGGAGCACCGCTGGATCTGAGGACAAATCAGCACAGGAAGAGGCCATGGAGGAAGAAGAAGAGGAGGGGGTGGAGGAGAGAGGTGTGTCAGAATCACCACTAGTAGAATTTTGGAGGCGTGGTGGCGGAACAACCTCCAACACTACTGCACCCTGTCCTGCATCCTTCCCAGCTGCGAGCAGAGTCACCCAATGCGCCATGAAAGATAGGTAACGTCCCTGTCCATGCCTGCTGGCTCATGAGTCAGCGGTAATATGCACCTTACCACTGACCACCCTGTCTAGCGAGGCCAAGACATTGCCTTCCACATGCCGATAGAGAGCCGGAATCGCCTGAGAAAAAGTGGCGTTTGGGAACCTGCCACTGAGGAACCGCACATTCCACAAACTCACGGAAGGGGGCAGAGTCTACTAACTGAAAAGACAGCAGTTGAAGTGCTAGCAATTTAGCCAAGCTAGCATTCAACCACTGGGCATGTGGATGGCTGGGAGCGAACTTCTTTCGGTGATGCAGCAGCTGGGGCAGGGAAATTTGCCTGGTGCAATCTGACGTTGGTGTACCGATAGCAGATTGCCCGCAAGTACTTGGCTGTGACACACCTAATTCTACACCTTCATTCCTCTCAGTGCAGGTTTCTGAGAGGACTGAAGGTATAGTGGGGTTGGAGATCCCAGCTTATGAGGAGCAAGGAGAGGTCCACTTTGTTCTTTGGTGTGGGTCTTTTATGTACGCTTGCCAACGGACTGCATGGCAGGTCGACATATGTCTAGTCAAGCATGTGGTGCCCAAGCGGCTGATGTTTTGGCCACGCGAGATACGCTTGAGACATACGTTGCAAATAGCAATGGTGCGATCTGATGCACACGTCTCAAAAAAGGCCCACACCAAAGAACTTTTGGAATAACGCACAGAGACAGCAGCGCCCTGCACATGCGGAGCTCTGCACTGTGGTGCAGTCAGTGTGCTGCCCTTAAGCTGGCCCCTGGAGGGCATCCTGCCTCATTGGAGATGTGCCTCCTCCTCCTCCTCCTCTCTCCTATCAGGCACCCATGTAGAGTCAGTGACCTCATCATCCCCTCCCTCCTCCTCACTGGAGCAAACCTGGCAGTATGCTGCAGCTAGGGGAACATGACTGCCAGTTTGCTGTCCTTCTTGGGCATACCCTCTCTCTGGGCTCATGTTACTGCCTTCCTCAAGCTGGGTAACATCATCAGAGCCTTCAAAACGCTGCGCATCCTCCTGCAGTATGTACCCAACACTGTGGTCAAACAGTTCGGGGGACTCCTCAGGAGGACATGGTGGGGCTAGGGAAGGAGTGACTGATGCCATTGAGCCGAGGGAAGAGGCTGGTTTGGCAGACAAAGTACCCTGAGGCTGGGTGAGAGAGGATGAGGAGGATGAGGACGGCTTAGTCATCCATTCTACCAACTCTTCAGCATGTTGCGGCTCAACACAGCCAGCTGCCGAAAAAAAGGACAAACGTGCCCCACGGCCACGTGCTGATGATGATGCACCGTGTCCACGACCAGCACTGTTGCCTCTTGACACAGAGCCTGCTTGAACTCTTTTATTGGCCTGTGTGTGTCTGCCTCTCCTTGTTGGCCTTCCAGACATACTTTATTTGATGTATTGGAATAGGTAGGTACACAAGGAATTGTCTGAAGTCAGCTTTAGCTGCACACTGTGGCCAGTATACAGTACACTGACTTAATATACTGCAGGTTAGCTCAATCAACTGCTTGTATAATCAGTAATAAAAAAGCAATAATCTGCAGTGAGCTTTACGTGCACACTGAGGCCAGTATACACTACACTGACTTAAGAAACTGCAGGTTAGCTCAATCAACTACTTGTATTATCAGTAATAGAAAAGCAATAGTCTGCAGTGATCTTTACATGCACACTGTGGCCAGTATACACTACACTGACTTAATAAACTGCAGGTTAGCTCAATCAACTGCTTGTATTATCAGTAATAGAAAAGCAATAGTCTGCGGTGAGCTTTACATGCACACTGTGGCCAGACTACACTACACTGACTTAAGAAACTGCAGGTTAGCTCAATCAACTGCTTGTATTATCAGTAATAGAAAAGCAATAGTCTGCGGTGAGCTTTACGTGCACACTGTGGCAAGTATACACTACACTGACTTAAAGCGGAGGTCCACCCAGAATTTTTTTTAGCACTAAAAATCCTAAAAAAAATAGAAAAAAATTAATAGAAACGTTTTTTTTTTATACTCACCCGAAATACCCGTTGCTATGCGGAAGTCCCTAATCTGCCTCTTCCTTTGCCTCGGTGGGTCTCCTTCCGCTTCCTCTTCTGGTGAATGGGGCGCGCTGCCTTCTGGGAACTGTGTGTAATCCCAGAGAGCATCCGCCCATTCACAAGTCGGCGCAAGACTCGCGCATGCGCAGAAGGAAATGGGCAGTGAAGCCGTAAGGCTTTACTGCCTGTTTCCCTTAGTGTGGATGGCGGCGCGGGAGCTGCACTGATCGAGGGATCGGCATCGGGGGGGGGGGGGGGGCCATCAGCGCGGGAGAGTAGGACAGGTAAGTGTCCTTATTAAAAGTCAGCAGCTACAGTGTTAGAAGCTGCTGACTTAAAAAAAAAAAAATTTGCGGGTGGAGCTCCGCTTTAAGAAACTGCAGGTTAGCTCAATCAACTGCTTGTATTATTAGTAATAGAAAAGCAATAGTCTGCGGTGAGCTTTACGTGCACACTGTGGCCAGACTACACTCTACAGGGAATTAAGAAACTGCAGGTTAGCTCAATCAACTGCTTGCATTATCAGTAATAGAAAAGCAATAGTCTGCGGTGAGCTTTACGTGCACACTGTGGCCAGACTACACTCTACAGTGACTTAAGAAACTGCAGGTTAGCTCAATCAACTGCTTGTATTATCAGTAATAGTAAAGCAATAGTCTGCGGTGAGCTTTACGTGCACACTGTGGCCACTGGCCAGTATACACTACACTGACTTAAGCAGGGCCGGTGCAAGACTATTATGCACCCTAGGCGAGACCAGCTACTTGCGCCCCCCCCTCCTAAAAAAAAATAATCAAAATTAATTCAATAATTTTAGCACCAGAACTCCTGGTGGAGGGATGGAGCCAGGTGGACGGGAGAGGGGGGGTGCAGCCAGGTGGACAGGAGGGGGTGCAGCCAGATGGGGGGAGGGTGGAGCCAGCCAGGTGGACAGGAGGTTGGTGCAGCCAGGTGGAGGGAGGATGGAGCCAGGTGGACAGGAGAGGGGGGTCAGCCAGGTAAGGGGATGGAGCCAGGTGTACGGGAGAGGGAGGGTGCAGCCAGGTGGACAGGAGGGGGTGCAGCCAGGTGGGGGGAGGATGGAGCCAGGTGGACAGGAGGGGGTGCAGTCAGATGGACAGGAGAAGAGGTGCAGCCAGGTGGAGGGAGACTATAGCCAGGTGGACAGGAGAGGGGGGCAGTCAGGTGGAGGGAGGATGGATCCAGGTGGAGGGATGGAGCCAGGTGGACAGGAGGGGGGGTGAAGCCAGGTGGAGGGATGGAGCCAGGTGGACAGGAGAGGGGTGCAGGCAGGTGGGGGGAGGATGGAGCCAGGTGGACAGGAGGGGGGTGTAGCCAGGTGGAGGGATGGAGCCAGGTGGACAGGAGGGGGGTGTAGCCAGGTGGAGGGATGGAGCCAGGTGGATAAGAGGGGGTGTAGCCAGGTGGAGGGATGGAGCCAGGTGGATAAAAGGGGGTGTAGCCAGGTGGAGAGATGGAGCCAGGTGGATAAGAGGGGGTGTAGCCAGGTGGAGGGATGGAGCTAGGTGGATAAGAGGGGGTGTAGCCAGGTGGATAGGAGGGGGTGTAGCCAGGTGGAGGGATGGAGCCAGGTGGATAGGAGGGGGTGTAGCCAGGTGGAGGGATGGAGCCAGGTTGACAGGATGGGGGTGTAGCCAGGTGGAGGGATGGACCCAGCCACGTTTCATCTTCAATGCCCTTGCTGATGGGAGGAGGTTTGCACTCAAAATCTCACGATACATGGCCCCATTCATTCTTTCATGTACATGGATCAGTCATCCTGTTCCCTTTGCAGAGAAACAGCCCCAAAGCATGATGTTGCCACCCCCATGCTTCACAGTAGGTATGGTGTTCTTTGGTTGCAACTCAGCATTCTCTCCTCCAAACACGACGAGTTGTGTTTCTACCAAACAGTTCTACTTTGGTTTCATCTGACCACATGACATTCTCTCAATCCTCTTCTGGATCATCCAAATGCTCTCTAGCAAACCTCAGACGGGCCCAGACATGTACTGGCTTAAGCAGGGGGACACGTCTGGCAAGGCAGGATCTGAGTCCCTGGCGGCGTAGTGTGTTACTGTTGGTAGCCTTTGTTACGTTGGTCCCAGCTCTCTGCAGGTCATTCACTAGGTCCCCCCGTGTGGTTCTGGGTTTTTTGCTCACCGTTCTTGTGATCATTTTGATCCCACGGGGTGAGATCTTGCGCGGAGCCCCAGATCGAGGGAGATTATCAGTGGTCTTGTATGTCTTCAATTTTCTAATTATTGCACCCAAAGTTGATTTCTTCACACCATGCTGCTTGCCTATTGCAGATTCAGTCTTCCCAGCCTGGTGCAGGTCTACAATTTTGTTTCTGGCCTCCTTCGGCAACTCTTTGGTCTTCACCATAGTGGAGTTTGGAGTGTGACTGTTTGCGGTTGTGGACAGGTGTCTTTTATACTGATAACAAGTTCAAACAGGTGCCATTAATACAGGTAATGAGTGGAGGACAGATGAGCCTCTTAAAGAAAAAGATACAGGTCTGTGAGAGCCAAAAATCTGGCCTGTTTGTAGGTGACCAAATACTAATTTTCCACCATAATTTGCAAAAATTTTTTTTAAAAAATCAGACAATGTGATTGTCTGGATTTGTTTCCACATTTTGTCTCTCATAGTTGAGGTATACCTATGTAGCGCGCTCAACCCTCTCACCCCTTCTTATTCTCGGCTTGCTGTCTGGTCTAGGGGAAACCTGGGGGGAAGGATGAGATCCACAACGGCCCATGTCCTCTTCTGGATAGAGGTGAAGGCCCGAACGTATTTTTCCATCGGGTCGTGTGTATAACCCGGGGTAAAGTCTTTTCTCTAACTGACCCCCCTTTGCTCCCAGTAACCAGAGTTCCACACCACTGAAAAGGTCCAACTGTTATTTATTCTTAGCAGAAATAAATCGTCATTTAGCACAGACAGGTTGTGACTAACGAACAGTTCAGTACAGGAGGGGAGTAGGTCAAGGCACAATCCCTTAATCAAACAAAACCATTGAGATATACCAAACGGTTATGGCGCACAGTGGCTGTGAATGTACTTCTTACTTTCTCTGAGTCTCTACCAGCAACTCTGACGAACATGAAATAGGAGTTACCTTCTTTAAGCTGTGGCCCCAGTCAGAGGGAAGACATCCTTCCGAGAGAGTTACCGGAGGCCCCACCGTCACCAGTAACTGCTGCACCGGGCTGTTCGGAAGGGTTACACTCTCTGGCCTCCTCGTCTCAGATTCGGGCGCCCAACACCTTAGGGCCCCTCGGACTCCTCCACCCTTGCTGGAACCCAGTCGAAGGTACTGGGTCCCAGGCCTCCTCAATAGTACCTCACCCCAGGGCTAAAGGTGCCTGGGATGGACTCCATCTCCCGCTGTGCCCGGAACTCCGGAACGCCCGCACCCAGGCCGAAGGTGCCTGGGCGCGGCGGTGTCCTCCGACTCTGAACCCTGAACCCAGGGTGTCCGCCCCCTTTATCTCCTCTCCCCAGCGTCACAGCAGGTTCCCCGCCCCGCTGTACAACCGCCGGAAAGGGACAAAAAGAGTACAGTCTTGCAGTGAGGGTTCAACCCCCGGCCCAGGGCAACAGCGCCACCCTCGGACCCCAGGGAACCTCACACCACCAGAGTCCTCCATAAGCAATAATCAGCGCATCTGGGTTACACTACCACCCAGATGCTTCCCTTAAATTTAAATACCCGCTACACCTATGATGACAATTGCAGGCCTCTCTCATCTTTTTAAGTGGGAGAACTTGCACAATTGGTGGCTGACTAAATACTTTTTTGCCCCACTGTATATACTAAATACACTGACTAAAGCTAACTCAATCGCCTGCCTGCTCTATCTAACTGAAATGAAATGACACTCTGACTCTCTATCTATCTCTCTCACACGCTGCAACACACTACACAAGGCCGACACGCAGGCGGCCTTATATAGTGTGGGGCGTGTACCTACTCCCCTGAGCCATGATTGGCCAAAGGCACCCTTTATTTGGCCAATTACGGCTCTCTGTACTGACGGTGCTGTGATTGGCCAAGCATACAGCTCATAGTGCATGCTTGGCCAATCATCAGCCAGCAATGCACTGCGATGACGCAGTGAATTATGGGCCGTGACTAGGGATGAGCTTCGTGTTCGAGTCGAACATACGTTCGACTCGAACATCGGCTGTTCGATCGTTCGACGAAGATCGAACGATTTGGGCCGTTCGCGCCAAATTCGAGTGACGCGAACGGCCCACAATGCACTACGCCATCGCAGTGTCATCCAGGCGCTGTGATTGGCCAAGCATGCACTATGACCCCGCATGCTTGGCCAATCACAGCGCCGGCAGCGAGGAGAGCAATGATTGGCCACAGGCAGGATGCCTGTGGCCAATTATTCTTGAGGGGGTTTAGTACACGCCCCACACTATAAAAGGCCGCCAGCGCGGCGGCCTTGTGTAGTGTGTTCCGGAGCAGGGAAAGAGAAGCATAGGCAGGGACAGTGTCATTTTTTTCCTTTTCTAATCCTGGATTCCTTGTGTTTAGGGACAAATAAGGATAGGTAGGGAGAGTGTCAGTGTGTTATTCTGTGCTAAACCTTGTTTGTAGGGACAGAGAGGTACAGTGAGGGAAAGTGTCAGTGTGCTATTCTGTTCTAAACCAATCTTGCTGAACCATATTTGAAATCCTTGAGTTTAGGGACAGAGAGGTACAGTGAGGGAAAGTGTCAGTGTGCTATTCTGTGCTAAATCTTGTTTGTAGGGACTGAGTAGGACAGTGAGTGAAACTGACAGTGTGCTATTCTGTTCTAAACCAATCTTGCTGAACCATATTTGAAATCCTTGAGTTTAGGGACAGAGAGGTACAGTGAGGGAAAGTGTCAGTGTGCTATTCTGTGCTAAATCTTGTTTGTAGGGACAGAGTAGGACAGTGAGTGAAACTGACAGTGTGCTATTCTGTTCTAAACCAATCTTGCTGAACCATATTTGAAATCCTTGAGTTTAGGGACAGAGAAGGACACTCGTGGAAACTATCAGTGTGCTATTCTGTGCTAAATCTTGTTTGTAGGGACAGAGAGGTACAGTGAGTGAAACTGACAGTGTGCTATTCTGTTCTAAACCAATCTTGCTGAACCATATTTGAAATCCTTGAGTTTAGGGACAGAGAGGTACAGTGAGGGAAAGTGTCAGTGTGCTATTCTGTGCTAAATCTTGTTTGTAGGAACAGAGAGGTACAGTGAGTGAAACTGACAGTGTGCTATTCTGTTCTAAACCAATCTTGCTGAACCATATTTGAAATCCTTGAGTTTAGGGACAGAGAAGGACACTCGTGGAAACTATCAGTGTGCTATTCTGTGCTAAATCTTGTTTGTAGGGACAGAGTAGGACAGTGAGTGAAACTGACAGTGTGCTATTCTGTTCTAAACCAATCTTGCTGAACCATATTTGAAATCCTTGAGTTTAGGGACAGAGAAGGACACTCGTGGAAACTATCAGTGTGCTATTCTGTGCTAAATCTTGTTTGTAGGGACAGAGAGGTACAGTGAGTGAAACTGACAGTGTGCTATTCTGTTCTAAACCAATCTTGCTGAACCATATTTGAAATCCTTGAGTTTAGGGACAGAGAAGGACACTCGTGGAAACTATCAGTGTGCTATTCTGTGCTAAATCTTGTTTGTAGGGACAGAGTAGGACAGTGAGTGAAACTGACAGTGTGCTATTCTGTTCTAAACCAATCTTGCTGAACCATATTTGAAATCCTTGAGTTTAGGGACAGAGAAGGACACTCGTGGAAACTATCAGTGTGCTATTCTGTGCTAAATCTTGTTTGTAGGGACAGAGAGGTACAGTGAGTGAAACTGACAGTGTGCTATTCTGTTCTAAGCCAATCTTGCTGAACCATATTTGAAATCCTTGAGTTTAGGGACAGAGAGGTACAGTGAGGGAAAGTGTCAGTGTGCTATTCTGTGCTAAATCTTGTTTGTAGGGACAGAGTAGGACAGTGAGTGAAACTGACAGTGTGCTATTCTGTTCTAAACCAATCTTGCTGAACCATATTTGAAATCCTTGAGTTTAGGGACAGAGAAGGACACTCGTGGAAACTATCAGTGTGCTATTCTGTGCTAAATCTTGTTTGTAGGGACAGAGTAGGACAGTGAGTGAAACTGACAGTGTGCTATTCTGTGCTAAACCAATCTTGCTGAAGCATATTGCAAAGCCTAGTGTTTAGGGACAGAGAAGGATAGGCAGGGGACAGTGTCAGTGTCATTGTTGCTAAGCCTCCTGCACAGTATACACCTGAAGGTAGCCCTTATTGCTGTTTTTCCCATCTCCCTGCAGGCTAGGGATGAGCTTCGTGTTCGAGTCGAACATACGTTCGACTCGAACATCGGCTGTTCGATCGTTCGACGAAGATCGAACGATTTGGGCCGTTCGCGCCAAATTCGAGTGACGCGAACGGCCCACAATGCACTACGCCATCGGAGTGTCATCCAGGCGCTGTGATTGGCCAAGCATGCACTGTGACCCTGCATGCTTGGCCAATCACAGCGCCGGCAGCGAGGAGAGCAATGATTGGCCACAGGCAGGATGCCTGTGGCCAATTATTGCTGATGGGGTTTAGTACACGCCCCACACTATAAAAGGCCGCCAGCGCGGCGGCCTTGTGTAGTGTGTTCCGGAGCAGGGAAAGAGAAGCATAGGCAGGGACAGTGTCATTATTTTTCCTTTACTATTCCTGGATTCCTTGTGTTTAGGGACAAATAAGGATAGGTAGGGAGAGTGTCAGTGACAGTGTGCTATTCTGTGCTAATCCTTGTTTGTAGGGACAGAGAGGTACAGTGAGGGAAAGTGTCAGTGTGCTATTCTGTTCTAAAACTATTTTGCTGAACCATATTTTCAATCCTTGAGTTTAGGGACAGAGAGGTACAGTGAGGGAAAGTGTCAGTGTGCTATTCTGTTCTAAAACTATTTTGCTGAACCATATTTTCAATCCTTGAGTTGAGGGACAGAGAGCTACAGTGAGTGAAACTGACAGTGTGCTATTCTGTTCTAAACCAATTTTGCTGTTCCATATTTTCAATCCTTGAGTTGAGGGACAGAGAGGTACAGTGAGTGAAACTGACAGTGTGCTATTCTGTTCTAAACCAATTTTGCTGTTCCATATTTTCAATCCTTGAGTTGAGGGACAGAGAGGTACAGTGAGTGAAACTGACAGTGTGCTATTCTGTTCTAAACCAATTTTGCTGTTCCATATTTTCAATCCTTGAGTTGAGGGACAGAGAGGTACAGTGAGTGAAACTGACAGTGTGCTATTCTGTTCTAAACCAATTTTGCTGTTCCATATTTTCAATCCTTGAGTTTAGGGACAGAGAAGGACACTCGTAGAAATTATCAGTGTGCTATTCTGTGCTAAATCTTGTTTGTAGGGAGGGACAGAGTAGGACAGTGAGGGAAAGTGTCAGTGTGCTATTCTGTTCTAAAACTATTTTGCTGAACCATATTTTCAATCCTTGAGTTGAGGGACAGAGAGGTACAGTGAGTGAAACTGACAGTGTGCTATTCTGTTCTAAACCAATTTTGCTGTTCCATATTTTCAATCCTTGAGTTGAGGGACAGAGAGGTACAGTGAGTGAAACTGACAGTGTGCTATTCTGTTCTAAACCAATTTTGCTGTTCCATATTTTCAATCCTTGAGTTTAGGGACAGAGAAGGACACTCGTAGAAATTATCAGTGTGCTATTCTGTGCTAAATCTTGTTTGTAGGGAGGGACAGAGTAGGACAGTGAGGGAAAGTGTCAGTGTGCTATTCTGTTCTAAAACTATTTTGCTGAACCATATTTTCAATCCTTGAGTTGAGGGACAGAGAGGTACAGTCAGGGAAACTGACAGTGTGCTATTCTGTTCTAAACCAATTTTGCTGTTCCATATTTTCAATCCTTGAGTTGAGGGACAGAGAGGTACAGTCAGTGAAACTGACAGTGTGCTATTCTGTTCTAAACCAATTTTGCTGTTCCATATTTTCAATCCTTGAGTTGAGGGACAGAGAGGTACAGTCGGTGAAACTGACAGTGTGCTATTCTGTTCTAAACCAATTTTGCTGTTCCATATTTTCAATCCTTGAGTTTAGGGACAGAGAAGGACACTCGTAGAAATTATCAGTGTGCTATTCTGTGCTAAATCTTGTTTGTAGGGAGGGACAGAGTAGGACAGTGAGGGAAAGTGTCAGTGTGCTATTCTGTTCTAAAACTTTTTTGCTGAACCATATTTTCAATCCTTGTGTTTAGGGACAGAGAAGGATAGGCAGGGGACAGTGTCAGTGTCATTGTTGCTAAGCCTCCTGCACAATATACACCTGAAGGTAGCCCTTATTGCTGTTTTTCCCATCTCCCTGCAGGCCATCCATTAAAATGTCTGGAAGGCAACCAAGGAGAGGCAGACAGTCAGGAGGCAAAAAAAGAGGGCAAGCAGGCTCTGTGTCTGGGGGCAACAGTGCTGGTCGTGTACGCGGTGCATTGTCATCAGCACATGGCCATGGGACATGCTTGTCCTTGTTTTCGGCAGCTGGACATGTTGAGCCACATCATGCCGAAGACTTGGTAGAGTGGATGACCAAGCCCACCTCATCCTCCTCATCCTCTCTCACCCAGGCTCAGGGTACTGGCAAAGCAGCTGCCAAAGCGTCCTCTTCTCTGGTATCATTATCTTCATTAGTCAATCCTTCCCTAGACCCACCATGCCCTCCTCCTGAGGAGTCCCCCGAACTGTTTGAGCACAGTGTTGGGTACATGCTCCAGGAGGATGCCCAGCGTTTGGAAGGATCTGATGATGATACCCAGCTAGAGGAAGGCAGCAGCGTGAGAGCAGAGAGAGGGGATGCTCAAGAAGGACACCAATCTGGCAGTCATGTTCCAGCAGCTGCAGCATACTGCCAGATTGGCTCCAGTGATGAGGAGGGAGGGGATGATGAGGTCACTGACTCCACGTGGGTGCCTAATAGGAGAGAGGAGGAGGAGGAGGATGAGGAGGAGGCACATCTCCAACGAGGCAGGATGCCCTTGAGTGGCCAGCGTATGGGCAGCACACCGACGGAATCACACCGCAGAGCTCCGCCTGTGCAGGGCGCTGCCTCTGCCCGTCATTCAAAAAGTTCTTTGGTGTGGGCCTTTTTTGAGGCGAGTGCATCAGATCGCACAGCTGCTGTTTGCAACATATGTCTCAAGCGTATATCGCGTGGCCAAAACATCAGCCGCTTGGGCACCACATGCCTGATCAGACATATGTTGACCTGCCATGCAGCTCGTTGGCAAGCCTACCTTAAAGACCCACACCAAAGAACAAAGCTGACCTCTTCTTGCACCGCATCAGCTGGGATCTCCAACCCCACTATACCTTCACTCCTCTCTGAAACCTGCTCTGAGAGGAATGAAGGTGTAGAATTAGGTGTGTCACAGGCAAGTACTTGCGGGCACTCTGCTAGCAGTACACCAACGTCCGATTCTAGCAGGCAAATTTCCCTGCCCCAGCTGCTGGACCGTCGAAAGAAGTTCACTCCCAGCCATCCACATGCCCAGCGGTTGAATGCTAGCTTGGCTAAATTGCTAGCGCTTCAACTGCTGCCTTTTCAGTTGGTAGACTCGGCCCCCTTCCGTGAGTTTGTGCAATGTGCGGTTCCTCAGTGGCAGGTTCCCAAACGACACTTTTTCGCACGGAAGGCTATTCTGGCTCTCTACAGGCATGTGGAAGGCAATGTCTTGGCCTCGCTGGACAGGGCGGTCAGCGGTAAGGTGCATATTACCGCTGACTCATGGTCCAGCAGGCATGGACAGGGACGTTACCTTTCTTTCACGGCCCATTGGGTCACTCTTTTGGCAGCTGGGAAGGATGCAGGACAAGGTGCAGTAGTGTTGGAGGTTGTTCCACCGCCACGCCTCCAAAATGCTACTACTGGTTGTGACACACCTCTCTCCTCCACCCCCTCCTCTTCTTCTTCCTCCATGGCCTCTTCCTGTGGTTTGTCCTCTGAACCAGCGGTGCTCCGTAGGCGTTCAAGGGGCTACGCAAGTACGCAGGCAAAAAGATGCCATGCCGTGCTTGCGCTGGTGTGTTTGGGGGACAGGAGCCACACTGGGGCAGAGGTCCTGTCTGCTCTGCAGGGGCAGGCCGAGAGGTGGTTGACGCCACGCCAGCTTAAGCCAGGAATGGTGGTTTGCGACAATGGCACCAACCTCCTCTCCGCCCTCCGACAGGGACAACTGACCCATGTGCCCTGTATGGCTCACGTCCTTAACCTGGTGGTGCAGCGGTTCTTGGGCAGGTACCCGGGCTTACAGGATGTCCTGAGGCAGGCCAGGAAAGTCTGTGTGCATTTCCGCAGATCTTATAATGCCAGTGCTCGCCTGGCTGAGCTTCAAAAGGAGTTGAACCTGCCCAAGAACCGCCTTATATGTGACATGCCCACCAGGTGGAACTCAACGTTGGCCATGCTGCAGCGGCTGCACACGCAGCAGAGGGCCATCAATGAGTACCTGTGCGACTACGGCACCAGGACAGGGTCAGGGGAGCTCGGGTTTTTTTCACCACGCCAGTGGGGCATGATCAGGGATGCATGCACTGTCCTGGCACCATTTGAGGAGGCCACGAGGATGGTGAGCAGTGACAGTGCATGCATCAGTGACACTGTACCTCTTGTCCACCTGTTGGAGCACACGCTGCGTGGAATAATGGACAGGGCACTTGAGGCAGAACAGAGGCAGGAAGAGGAGGACTTCCTTGCCTCTCAAGGCCCCCTTTACCCAGACAGTGTTCCTTCTGTCCCACCCATCACACAGGAAGAGGAGGAGGAGGAGGAGGAGGATTGTGTCAGCATGGAGGTGGAGGCTGGCACTCAGCATCATCAGCAGCAGTCTTTTAGGGATGATTTACAGCCCCAAGAAACCAGTGGACTTGTACGTGGCTGGGAGGAGGTGGCTGCGGATCATGTCGTCCTTAGTGACCCAGAGGACTCCGGACTGAATGCCTCAGCTAACCTACGCTGCATGGCCTCCCTGATCCTGCAAAGTCTGCGGAAGGATCCTCGTATTCTTCGGATCAAGGAGAGGGACCATTACTGGCTGGCCACTCTCCTTGATCCACGGTACAAGGGTAAGGTTGCGAACCTTATCGTACCGTCGTAGAGGAAGCAGAGTATGAGACAACTCCGAGAGGCCTTGCAGAAAGGTCTGTGCAACGCGTTCCCAGAGACTGGGAGGTTACAAACTCCTGGTCCTGGACAACGAGTTGCTGAGGCTTCGGGCAGTCAAAGAAGGAGCGGTGGGGAAGGTGGCCGTCTGACCGATGCGTTCAGACAATTCTTTAGTCCGCAGCCCCAAAGTATGATCAGTTCCAGCAACCATCGCCAGCGTCTGATATACATGGTCCAGGAATACCTAGGGGCAAGGTCAGACTTGGACACCTTCCCCACCGAAAATCCTCTGGCTTACTGGGTCTTGAGGATGGATCACTGGCCAGAGCTTGCACAGTATGCAATTGAGCTACTGGCCTGTCCTGCATCCAGCGTTCTTTCAGAACGCACATTCAGTGCTGCTGGAGGATTTGTCACGGAACACAGGGTGCGCCTGTCCACCGACTCGGTTGATCGACTGACTTTCATCAAGATGAACCAGTCTTGGATCACCACCAGCTACCACACACCAGATGCTGATATAACAGACTAATTGATTTTAAAATGTCACATCCCTTCAAGACTGATGCTGATGCTGAGTGCCTGTGCTGTTATGTTGACTGGGTATCCTCCTCCTCCTCCTCAATGATACGATTAACGATGATAGCTTGGAAGATCATTTTGGTTTATGGGTGACGCCACCAGTGGCTAAGGCCCAATTTTTCAGCCCCTGTTTAACAGGGGCGTGTAATTAAAATTTTTGATGCAATACTTTGCAACAGGCCTCATTGCTGTGCTCCAAGTACAGTATCTGTGAGGGGTTGCAGTGTTGTGCCACCAGTGCCTAAGGCCCAATTTTTCAGCCCCTGTTCAACAGGGGCATGCAATTATAATTATTGATCTAATAATTCACAGCAGGGCCCATTGCTGCGCCCACCAAGAGTAACTGTCAGGCCTTACAGTGTTGTGGCACCAGCACCACCATCACCACCACCACCACCACCAAAGGCCCAATTTTTCAGCCCCTGTTCAACAGGGGCATGCAATTATAATTATTGATCTAATAATTCACAGCAGGGCCCATTGCTGCGCCCACCAAGAGTAACTGTCAGGCCTTACAGTGTTGTGGCACCAGCACCACCATCACCACCACCACCACCACCAAAGGCCCAATTTTTCAGCCCCTGTTCAACAGGGGCATGCAATTATAATTATTGATCTAATAATTCACAGCAGGGACCATTGCTGCGCCCACCAAGAGTAACTGTCAGGCCTTACAGTGTTGTGGCACCAGCACCACCATCAAAGGCCCAATTTTTACTACCACTGATCAACAATTATATGTTATTATAATTCCTGATATTATACTTGACAGCAGGGCGTTCCAGCACCCACCAAGAATAACTGTGAGTGCTTTCAGTGTTGTGCCAACACCAACACCTAAGGGGCCAATTTCTGCAGAGTATATACGGAAGGTCCCTACTTTCAAACATCCAACTTACAAACTACTACTACTTGCAAACGGAAGAAGACAACAGGAAGTGAGAGGAAATCTACCCCTTGGAAGGAAAATTCTCTCCTGTAAGAATTAATATGGGAGAAAGGTGTCTCCTC
Organism: Rana muscosa; assembly: GCA_029206835.1. Classification (NCBI taxonomy): domain Eukaryota; kingdom Metazoa; phylum Chordata; class Amphibia; order Anura; family Ranidae; genus Rana; species Rana muscosa. The sequence goes on along the minus strand of CM055122.1, from coordinate 681,843,464 downwards.
TCTACTGATGCTTTATCACCAATCCTTGTTTCAATAAAAACACCACATTTCAAAAACAGTTGTCATTGGGACGCAAAGTGAGTTGAAATGTTCTGAACAGGGGCACAGACAGCAAAAAAAATGTGACAGGGGTGATAACCGTTCCCTATGTTTTACAAAAAGCTAAAAAAAAGGAATTTGCCATGGAGCTCCACTTAAACAATGCAGCTGTTCAAAATTATAAACAGATTCTACATAAGAACAAACCTACAGTCCCTGTCTTGTATGCACCGCCTGTATACGGCTGTTTAGAGTATATAGGTCCTTTTTTATTTTGTGTGCGGGGTTCCCCTTAATATCCATACAAGACCCAAAGGGGCTGGTAATGGGCTGGGGTAGGGGGGGGGGTTGATGGGGTAGCTATGCCATTTTTCCTAAAGATTTTCATCCATATTACCGGGACCAGACATTGCATTAAAGCCGCAAGCAGTTTTAAATGACTTTTTTCCCTTTAGAAATGTTATTTTGTGCAGGGACAGTTCTAAACACGGGAAACACGTGGCACTTCACAGGCATACTTTAGACACCCCCCAGGTACAATATTTAAAGGAATATTTGACTTTTTTTTTTTCACTTTATGCATCATTAAAATGACTGCTCCCGGAAAACGGCCGTTTTTAAAACTTCTTTTTGCATTGATACATGTCCCCTGGTGCAGAAGCCGGGTTCCCAAACTCTGTTTCGGACAATAACATGGATAATAGTCGTTATAATTAGCACTTTAGAATCCGAACGTTCGCATCCATTGTATTTAATAGGGTTCTAATGTTCGTGCGAACTTTCGGTCCGTTCGCGGGTTCTGGTGCGAACCGAACCCGGGGGTGTTCGGCTCATCACTACTGCAGGCCATCCATTAAAATGTCTGGAAGGCAAACAAGGAGAGGCAGACAGTCAGAAGGCAAAAAAAGAGGGCAAGCAGGCTCTGTGTCTGGGGGCAACAGTGCTGGTCGTGGACGCGGTGCATTGTCATCAGCACATGGCCATGGGACACGCTTGTCCTTCTTTTCGGCAGCTGGACATGTTGAGCCACATCATGCCGAAGACTTGGTAGAGTGGATGACCAAGCCCACCTCATCCTCCTCATCCTCTCTCACCCAGGCTCAGGGTACTGGCAAAGCAGCTGCCAAAGCGTCCTCTTCTCTGGTATCATTATCTTCATTAGTCAATCCTTCCCTAGACCCACCATGTCCTCCTCCTGAGGAGTCCCCCGAACTGTTTGAGCACAGTGTTGGGTACATGCTCCAGGAGGATGCCCAGCGTTTCGAAGGATCTTGATGATACCCAGATAGAGAAAGGCAGTAGCGTGAGAGCAGAGAGAGGGGATGCTCAAGAAGGACACCAATCTGGCAGTCATGCTCCAGCAGCTGCAGCATACTGCCAGATTGGCTCCAGTGATGAGGAGGGAGGGGATGATGAGGTCACTGACTCCACGTGGGTGCCTAATAGGAGAGAGGAGGAGGAGGAGGATGAGGAGGAGGCGCATCTCCAACGAGGCAGGATGCCCTTGGGTGGCCAGCGTATGGGCAGCACACCGACGGAATCACACCGCAGAGCTCCGCCTGTGCAGGGCGCTGCCTCTGCCCGTCATTCAAAAAGTTCTTTGGTGTGGGCCTTTTTTGAGGCGAGTGCATCAGATCGCACAGCTGCTGTTTGCAACATATGTCTCAAGCGTATATCGCGTGGCCAAAACATCAGCCGCTTGGGCACCACATGCTTGATCAGACATATGTTGACCTGCCATGCAGCTCGTTGGCAAGCCTACCTTAAAGACCCACACCAAAGAACAAAGCTGACCTCTTCTTGCACCGCATCAGCTGGGATCTCCAACCCCACTATACCTTCAGTCCTCTCTGAAACCTGCTCTGGGAGGAATGAAGGTGTAGAATTAGGTGTGTCACAGCCAAGTACTTGCGGGCACTCTGCTAGCAGTACACCGACGTCCGATTCTAGCAGGCAAATTTCCCTGCCCCAGCTGCTGGACCGTCGAAAGAAGTTCACTCCCAGCCATCCACATGCCCAGCGGTTGAATGCTAGCTTGGCTAAATTGCTAGCGCTTCAACTGCTGCCTTTTCAGTTGGTAGACTCGGCCCCCTTCCGTGAGTTTGTGCAATGTGCGGTTCCTCAGTGGCAGGTTCCCAAACGCCACTTTTTCTCACGGAAGGCGATTCCGGCTCTCTACAGGCATGTGGAAGGCAATGTCTTGGCCTCGCTGGACAGGGCGGTCAGCGGTAAGGTGCATATTACCGCTGACTCATGGTCCAGCAGGCATGGACAGGGACGTTACCTTTCTTTCACGGCCCATTGGGTCACTCTTTTGGCAGCTGGGAAGGATGCAGGACAAGGTGCAGTAGTGTTGGAGGTTGTTCCACCGCCACGCCTCCAAAATGCTACTACTGGTTGTGACACACCTCTCTCCTCCACCCCCTCCTCTTCTTCTTCCTCCATGGCCTCTTCCTGTGGTTTGTCCTCGGAACCAGCGGTGCTCCGTAGGCGTTCAAGGGGCTACGCAAGTACGCAGGCAAAAAGATGCCATGCCGTGCTTGCGCTGGTGTGTTTGGGGGACAGGAGCCACACTGGGGCAGAGGTCCTGTCTGCTCTGCAGGGGCAGGCCGAGAGGTGGTTGACGCCATGCCAGCTTAAGCCAGGAATGGTGGTTTGCGACAATGGCACCAACCTCCTCTCCGCCCTCCGACAGGGACAACTGACCCATGTGCCCTGTATGGCTCACGTCCTTAACCTGGTGGTGCAGCGGTTCTTGGGCAGGTACCCGGGCTTACAGGATGTCCTGAGGCAGGCCAGGAAAGTCTGTGTTCATTTCCGCAGATCTTATAATGCCAGTGCTCGCCTGGCTGAGCTGCAAAAGGAGTTGAACCTGCCCAAGAACCGCCTTATATGTGACATGCCCACCAGGTGGAACTCAACGTTGGCCATGCTGCAGCGGCTGCACACGCAGCAGAGGGCCATCAATGAGTACCTGTGCGACTACGGCACCAGGACAGGGTCAGGGGAGCTCGGGTTTTTTTCACCACGCCAGTGGGGCATGATCAGGGATGCATGCACTGTCCTGGCACCATTTGAGGAGGCCACGAGGATGGTGAGCAGTGACAGTGCATGCATCAGTGACACTGTACCTCTTGTCCACCTGTTGGAGCACACGCTGCGTGGAATAATGGACAGGGCACTTGAGGCAGAACAGAGGCAGGAAGAGGAGGACTTCCTTGCCTCTCAAGGCCCCCTTTACCCTGACAGTGTTCCTTCTGTCCCACCCATCGCACAGGAAGAGGAGGAGGAGGAGGAGGATTGTGTCAGCATGGAGGTGGAGGCTGGCACTCAGCATCATCAGCAGCAGTCTTTTAGGGATGATTTACAGTCCCAAGAAACCAGTGGACTTGTACGTGGCTGGGAGGAGGTGGCTGCGGATCATGTCATCCTTAGTGACCCAGAGGACTCCGGACTGAATGCCTCAGCTAACCTACGCTGCATGGCCTCCCTGATCCTGCAAAGTCTGCGGAAGGATCCTCGTATTCTTCGGATCAAGGAGAGGGACCATTACTGGCTGGCCACTCTCCTTGATCCACGGTACAAGGGTAAGGTTGTGGACCTTATGTTACCGTCGCAGAGGGAGCAGAGGATGAGACAACTCCGGGAGGCCTTGCAGAAAGGTCTGTGCAACGCGTTCCCAGAGACTGGGAGGTTACAAACTCCTGGTCCTGGACAACGAGTTGCTGAGGAGCGGTGGGGAAGGTGGCCGTCTGACCGATGCGTTCAGACAATTCTTTAGTCCGCAGCCCCAAAGTATGATCGTTTCCAGCAACCATCGCCAGCGTCTGATATACATGGTGCAGGAATACCTAGGGGCAAGGTCAGACTTGGACACCTTCCCCACCGAAAATCCTCTGGCTTACTGGGTCTTGAGGATGGATCACTGGCCAGAGCTTGCACAGTATGCAATTGAGCTACTGGCCTGTCCTGCATCCAGCGTTCTTTCAGAACGCACATTCAGTGCTGCTGGAGGATTTGTCACGGATCACAGGGTGCGCCTGTCCACCGACTCGGTTGATCGACTGACTTTCATCAAGATGAACCAGTCTTGGATCACCACCAGCTACCACACACCTGATGCTAATATAACAGACTAATTGATTTTAAAATGTCACATCCCTTCAAGACTGATGCTGATGCTGAGTTCCTGTGCTGTTATGTTGACTAGCTATCCTCCTCCTCCTCCTCAATGATCCGATTAATGATGATAGCTTGGAAGATCATTTTGGTTTATGGGTGCCGCCACCAGTGGCTAAGGCCCAATTTTTCAGCCCCTGTTTAACAGGGGCGTGTAATTACAATTTTTGATGCAATACTTTGCAACAGGCCTCATTGCTGTGCTCCAAGTACAGTATCTGTGAGGGGTTGCAGTGTTGTGCCACCAGTGCCTAAGGCCCAATTTTTCAGCCCCTGTTCAACAGGGGCATGCAATTATAATTATTGATCTAATAATTCACAGCAGGGCCCATTGCTGCGCCCACCAAGAGTAACTGTCAGGCCTTACAGTGTTGTGTCAACACCACCACCACCACCACCACCACCACCACCACCACCACCAAAGGCCACATTTTTCAGCCCCTGTTCAACAGGGGCATGCAATTATAATTATTGATCTAATAATTCACAGCAGGGCCCATTGCTGCGCCCACCAAGAGTAACTGTCAGGCCTTACAGTGTTGTGTCAACACCACCACCACCACCACCAAAGGCCCAATTTTTCAGCCCCTGTTCAACAGGGGCATGCAATTATAATGATTGATCTAATAATTCACAGCAGGGCCCATTGCTGCGCCCACCAAGAGTAACTGTCAGGCCTTACAGTGTTGTGGCACCAGCACCACCATCAAAGGCCCAATTGTTACTACCACTGTTCAACAATTATATGTTATTACAATTCCTGATATAATAGTTGACAGCAGGGCGTTCCAGCACCCACCAAGAGTAACTGTGAGTGCTTACAGTGTTGTGCCAACACCAACACCTAAGGGGCCAATTTCTGCAGAGTATATACGGCAGGTCCCTACTTTCAAACATCCAACTTACAAACGACTACTACTTGCAAACGGAAGAAGACAACAGGAAGTGAGAGGAAATCTACCCCTTGGAAGGAAAATTCTCTCCTGTAAGAATTAATATGGGAGAAAGGTGTCTCCTCTCTACTGATGCTTTATCACCAATCCTTGTTTCAATAAAAAACACCACATTTCAAAATCAGTTGTCATTGGGACGCAAAGTGAGGTGAAATGTTCTGAACAGGGGCACAGACAGCAAAACAAATGTTACAGGGGTGATAACCCTTCCCTATGTTTTCCAAAAAGCTTAAAAATAGGTATTTGGGCTGGAGCTACACTTAAACAATGTAGCTGTTCAAAATTACAAACAGATTCAACATAAGAACAAACCTACAGTCCCTGTCTTGTATGCACCACCTGTATACGGCTGTTTAGAGTATATAGGTCCTTTTTTATTTTGTGTGCGGGGTTCCCCTTAATATCCATACAAGACCCAAAGGGGCTGGTAATGGGCTGGGGTAGGGGGGGGGGTGATGGGGTAGCTATGCCATTTTTCTTAAAGATTTTCATCCATATTACCGGGACCAGACATTACATTAAAGCCGCAAGCAGTTTTAAATGGCTTTTTTTTCCTTTAGAAATGTAATTTTGTGCAGGGACAGTTCTAAACACGGGAAACACGTGGCACTTCACAGGCATACCCCAGGTACAATATTTAAAGGAATATTTGACTTTTTTTTTTTCACTTTATGCATCATTAAAATGACTGCTCCCGGAAAACATCAGTTTTTAAAACTTCTTTTTGCATTGATACATGTCCCCTGGTGCAGAACCCGGGTTCCCAAACTCTGTTTAGGACAATAACATGGATAATAGTCGTTATAATTAGCACTTTAGAAACCGAACGTTCGCATCCATTGTATTTAATAGGGTTCTAATGTTGGTGCAAACTTTCGGTCCGTTTGCGGGTTCTGGTGCGAACCGAACCCGGGGGTGTTCGGCTCATCACTAGCCGTGACGCGCCACTCGAACTTGTCATGAACGGCCCATATTATTCGATATTCGGCGAACGGCCGAACAGACGATGTTCGAGTCGAACATGAGTTTGACTCGAATACGAAGCTCATCCCTACTACTAAGTAGTGCCAGTGAAAGACAAATGTAAATATCACATACCAACACTGAAATCATGTAATAATCGTACTCTGCCTGCTAACAAATGTAACCATTTATTTGTTGGTTATCTTTAAAGTGCTGCAAAAGGTAATTTTTTAAAATTAAAATAAAAAAGATGTTCTACTTAATTGCTCTTTTCCATGCCAGCACTGCCTGCTCCCCCTTCCTCTGGGTGCCTCCTAAGCAAGTCAGGTGCTATGGAGGCATCCAAATGCGTGTGTTATCAAGCCGGGGCGGTGTACATCCTAGCCACACACAGCACCGGTAAACCATGCCAAAGTGAGAGGAGGGGTGCTGCAGCCAAGACAGCACTGGAGCGGTAAGAGGAGTCAGGTAAGTAATTAGGGATGGGGTGAGTAGGGTTGGAAGTGGTAAGTTTTTTTTTTTTACCCTTTTGCAGAGAATGCATAAAGGTAAAAACATTTTTAACTTTAGAGCCACTTTATTGTATATTACTAGAAAATGTGCTATGTTCATTTTAGGATTATAGTGAAATTAAGGTTTCTTTTCTTACCAAATATTTTTAAACCTAAGAAAAGGTAAAGTGAAAACTAAACACAAAAATATGTAGCGGCGCGCTCTGGGCACAAGTTCAAAAAATCCACACATCATCCTGTTGGCTGACCCTCCATCCATCTCACTTCCCCTTCTTTAGACACAATGAAGAGTCACTTGCTTTACCTTGCTGTATTTTTATTGTAGGGATGACTTGGGTAGAGTTGGGAAGGGTGTAATGACATGGGATGCCCATAGATATTGGCACTTTAGTGGATTACATTTTGAAGATAAGGCACCGCAAAGATTGTAGTTTAGTGAGCTGCGTCACTGCAGACTATTGCTCCCTTGTATGCTGTATTGATTCCTGCAGAATATTACTTTAAGGATTCCTGAGTAAAATCCCTTTTGGATTTCTTGCTTTCTTGTGGAAAGTCACTCTCAATGACTTTCTGTGGTGATTACAGTTATCCAAATGCTGGCCCTGCATCCGGAGCATATCCTCACACACCCCCCTTCCGACACCACAGTCCCTCTCATGCAAATGGTAACTGACGGACTACTAGGCCCAAATAGTCCAATGATATAGAGACTGAGTTCCCCCGGCCACAGCCTTCCATATTGAGTTTAGATACGTTTAGAGTCTCTCCTTGTAACATCCTGCTGTATAGGACTGACCGTGCAACAGCCCGTCTAAGACACCCCCTTGTGGCGTTCAGTTACTAGGGGCAACAGCAGATATTCACAAGCTCCTTTAATAGACTCCTCTGGTCCTATCACTTGCTGTCATGTACCCACTGACCTTTTCCATGAACCCCGGTCCATGGAAGAGACATGGCTTAACCTCACAGTCCAGCAGTAACAGTTCCAGGCTCCTTTCTCTTAGTCCTGAATTCCTCCTCCGTGGTCCTCCATCAGGACTTTCTCCTCAGCACCTGGTAAGCCCCAGGCCCTCAGGCAGGGGCCTCCTCACAGAAACACTACTGCTCCATCTTCTTTCCTCTCAGGACTCCTCCCCAGTGGCAAGTTACCTCAGCTTATATAGCAGGCCTGCCCCCTTTTAATCCTAGTTGGGGATTGGTCAGAGCTGCCACACAAGCTGCCTGTCACTCAGAGCTTCCAGCTCTGCCCCCTTCCAGAACATTCTCCCTGAAAGCAGGGGAGGAGTTCCAGAGTCTGAGCAGTGCACAGGCCTGACTAGATTTGCCTGCACTGACAGTTTAAAAAAGCAATAAACCCTATTTTAACACATACTAAAAGGTAGTGGGTGCTACAAATATAATCTTCATATACAAAGCCATGGTTAGCTATAACTTTTCAGGGTAAAACCTCAGCTTTGGCCTAAAGGGCATTGAGGAATAGGGATGGGCGAACAAGTCGGGCCGAGCAGTGTGGCAGCCTTGTGTAGTGTGTTGCGGCGTTGGTTAACTTAGGAGACAGAGAGAGAGAGAGAGACAGTGTAATCTGATTTGAGTTAGATAGAGCAGGCAGGTGAGTCAGTTAGATGCAGTTACAGTGTGTAGAGGATATATATGCATCCTAGGTGTTGTATATATATTTACACACTGTATTCAGTTTAGCTAGATCCGTTCCTGTTATTCTCTATACTGACAGGCAGGCAGGTGATTGTGCTAGCTGCAGTATTTTCACTTAGTGTACTGTGTCCTCTGCACAGCGTGCACCTAAAGTTACCTGAATACAATTGCTGTTCTCATACTAATACCACAGGCAGGGACCTGCTTTATTTTCACTTAGTTTACTGTGTCCTTTGCACAGCGTTCACCTAAAGGTACCTGAATACAATTGGTGGTGTTCTCATACCAATACCACAGGCAGGGATCTGCTTTATTTTCACTTAGTGTACTGTGTTTTTTGCACAGCGTTCACCTAAAGGTACCTGAATACAATTGGTGGTGTTCTCATACCAATACCACAGGCAGGGATCTGCTTTATTTTCACTTAGTGTACTGTGTCCTTTGCACAGCGTGCACCTAAAGGTACCTGAATACAATTGGTGGTGTTCTCATACCAATACCACAGGCATGGAGCTGCTGTATTTTCAGTTAGTGTACTGTGTCTTGTGCACAGTGTGCACCTAAATCTAACTGAAGACAATTGCTGCTTTTCTCATACTAATACCACAGCAGGCAGTTGATTGTGCTAGCTGCAGTATAATCACTATAGATCTATATATATATATACATCCCACCTTTGTGCAGCTACATTTCACTGCAGGCCATTAGTATGTCTGGAAGGCAAACAAGGAGAGGCAGACAGTCACGATCCAATAAAAGAGGGCAAGCAGGCCCTGTGTCTAGAGGCAACAGTGCTGGTCGTGGACACAGTGCATCCTCATCAGCACGTGGCAGCTGCCCGTGTTGAGCCGCAACATGCCGAAGACTTGATAGAGTGGATGACCAAGCCGTCCTCATCCTCCTCATCCTCTCTCACCCAGGCTCAGGGTACTTTGTTTGGCAAAGCAGCTGCCAAAGCGGCCTCTTCCCTCGGCTCAATGGCATCAGTCACTCCTTCCCTAGCCCCGCCATGTCCTCCTGAGGAGTCCCCCGAACTGTTTGAGCACAGTGTTGTGTACATGCTCCAGGAGGATGCCCAGCGTTTTGAAGGCTCTGATGATGGTACCCAGCTAGAAGACTTCGGTAACGTGAGCCCAGAGAGAGGGGGTGCCCAACAAGGAAAGCAATCTGGCAGTCATGTTCCCCCAGCTGCAGCATACTGCCAGATTTGCTCCGGTGATGCGGAGGGTGGGGATTATGAGGTCACTGACTCCACGTGGGTGCCTGATAGGAGAGAGGAGGAGGAAGAGGAGGAGGCACATCTCCAACGAGGCAGGATGCGCTCCAGGGGCCAGCTTAAGGGCAGCCAACCGACTGCATCACACCGCAGTGTTCCGCATGTTCAGGGCGCTGCTGTCTCTGCGCGTTATTCCAAACGTTCTTTGGTGTGGGCCTTTTTTGAGACGTGTGCAGCAGATCGCACCGTTGCTATTTGCAACATATGTCTGAAGCGTATCTCGCGTGGCCAAAACATGAGCCGCTTGGGCACTACGTGCTTGACCAGACATATATCGGCCTGCCATGCAGTCCGTTGGCAAGCATACAAAAAAGACCCACACCAAAGAACAATGCAGACCTCTCCTTGCTCCTCATCAGCTGGGATCTCCAACCCCACTATACCTTCAGTCCTCTCTGAAATCTGAACTGAAGAGGAAGGAAGGTGTAGACTCACAGCCAAGTACTTGCGGGCAATCTGCTATCGGTTCACCGACGACTGTACCAGGCAAATTTCCCTGCCCCAGCTGCTGCACCGCCAAAATAAGTTTTCTCCCAGCCATCCACATGCCCAGCGGTTGAATTGCTAGCACTTCAACTTGTCACGAGCCGGACTGACGGCTAGTGGGAATACAGGAGGTGGATCCTCTGTACCAGAGAGGGGATGGCACGGGTCGTACTGAGGGACCGGTTCTAAGCAGCCACCGGTTTTCACCAGAGCCCGCCGCAAAGCGGGATGGACTTGCTGCGGCGGTAGCAACCAGGTCGTGTCCTCCAGTAGCGACTCCACCTCTCTGGCGGCTGAGATAGGCGCGGTACAAAAGGACTAGGCAGAGGCAAGGTCAGACGTAGCAGAGGGTCAGGGCAGGCGGCAATGGTTCGTAGTCAGAGACAATGGCAGCAGGTCAGATACACAGGCAAGGCAACTCACAAAACGCTTCCACAGGGTACTAAGACAACAAGATCCGGCAAGGACAGGAAGGGGAAGTGGGTTTATATATGTTTTGGGTGTTCACACAGTAATTGGGCCAGGCACCAATCAATGGTGTGCTGGCCCTTTAAATCTTAGAAGGCCGGCACGCGCGCGCCGGGCAGGAGCAGGAGGGGGAAGGTGAGAAGGATGGGATGCGATCCGCGGTTGGAGATGTGCCGCCGTGTGGATCGCATCCCCGCCGGTGACAGAGCAACGGCCACGGCCAGGAGGGCTGACCGGGGCGCTGCAGGGGGACCGACGCCATGAGCGCTCCGGGAAGGATGGGACACCCGGAGCGCTCGGCGTTACAGTACCCCCCCTTAGGTCTCCCCCTTTTCTTGGAACCCAAGAATCTACGGATGAGCTCCTTGTCTAAAATGTTGGTCTCAGGCTCCCAGGATCTCTCTTCAGGACCACAGTTCTCCCAATCAATTAAAAAAAATATTTTACCTCGGATGACCTTGGAGGCGAGGATTTCTTTCACCGAGAAGACATCGGAAGAACCAGAGACAGGAGCAGGTGCAGTGACCTTGGGGGAAAATCGGTTAAGAATGAGGGGTTTGAGAAGAGACACATGAAAAGAATTGGGGATACGAAGAGAAGGAGGAAGATGGAGTTTGTAAGAGACAGAATTGATTTGGTTTTTGATTTTAAAAGGTCCGAGGTAACGAGGGCCCAGCTTGTAGCTAGGTACCCGAAACCGAATATATTTGGAGGAGAGCCACACTTTGTCACCCGGGACATAGACAGGAGGAATTCTTCTTTTTTTATCTGCATGTCTCTTCATGCAGGCAGAGGCCAGTGATAGCGACTTTTGAGTCTCTTTCCAGATAGAGGTGAAGTCTTGAGTTAATTCATCCACGGCAGGAACTCCAGAAGAAGTGGGGATGGGGAGGGGGGGCAATGGGTGACGGCCGTAGACCACAAAGAAAGGTGATTTGGAGGACGATTCAGAGTTCTTGAAATTGTATGAGAATTCTGCCCAGGGTAATAGGTCGACCCAATCGTCTTGACGGGCGGAGACAAAATGTCGTAAGTAGTCACCAAGGACCTGGTTAACTCTCTCCACCTGTCCATTGGATTGCGGGTGATAAGCGGAAGAAAAATTCAACTTAATCTTTAGTTGAGTACAGAGAGCTCTCCAAAATTTTGAGATGAATTGAACGCCTCTATCAGAGACGATATGTGAGGGTAGCCCATGGAGACGGAAAATTTGAAGAAAAAAATGCTTCGCCAACTGAGGTGCAGTAGGCAGACCAGGAAGCGGGACAAAATGAGCCATTTTCGAAAAGCGGTCAACGACCACCCAGATGACAGTGTTACTATGAGACAAAGGAAGGTCCGTGATGAAATCCATGGCAATGTGGGACCATGGTTGTTCAGGCACAGGTAGAGGAAGGAGAAGACCTGCAGGCTTCTGGCGTGGAGTCTTGTCACGTGCACAGATAGTGCAGGCCCGTACAAAGTCAGTCATATCTATTTCCTGGGTAGGCCACCAATAGTGTCTGGCCATCAATTGTATGGATTTTTTGATCCCAGCGTGACCGGCTAGATGGAAGGAATGGCCCCACCTGAGTATCTGGAGACGAAGGCGTGGAGGAACGAAAGTTTTTCCTGGAGGAACTGGCATCAGAGACGCAGGAGCAGAGGAAATCAGACACTCAGGGGGTACGATGTGTTGAGGGGGAGTCCCGGTTTCAGAGGCATCGGAGGAACGGGACAAGGCATCAGCCCTGACATTCTTGTCTGCGGGACGAAAATGGATCTGGAAATTGAACCGGGCAAAGAACAATGACCACCTGGCCTGGCGAGGATTTAAGCGCTGAGCGGACTGAAGGTAGGACAAATTTTTATGGTCAGTGTAGATGGAGATAGGGTGAAGGGATCCTTCCAGGAGATGTCTCCACTCTTCTAATGCCAGCTTGATGGCCAACAGTTCACGGTCACCTATGGAATAGTTTTTTTCAGGAGGGGAGAAGGTTTTAGAGAAAAAACCACACGTGACGTTTCTTCCTTTAGCGTTTTTTTGAAGAAGAACAGCTCCGGCTCCTACCGAGGAGGCGTCAACTTCAAGGAAGAACGGCTTTGTGGGGTCTGGTCGAGACAGGACAGGTGCAGAGGAGAAGGCGGTCTTAAGGCAAGTAAAGGCTTCTTCCGCTTGAGGCGGCCAGGACCTTGGATTCGCGTTTTTCTTAGTCAGTGCCCCTATAGGAGCAACGATGGTGGAGAAGTGGGGTATGAACTGACGATAGTAGTTGGCGAATCCAAGGAAGCGTTGGATAGCACGGAGTCCAGAGGGGCGTGGCCAATCCAAGACTGCGGAGAGCTTGTCAGGGTCCATTTGAAGGCCTTGTCCTGAGACCAGATAACCTAGGAAAGGAAGGCTGCTGCGCTCAAAAAGGCATTTTTCAAATTTTGCGTAAAGATGATTTACGCGGAGGCGCTGGAGCACTTGACGGACATGGAGCCGATGTTCCTCAAGGTTGGTAGAGAAGATTAGGATGTCGTCAAGATAGAGAACCACACAGGTATACAGTAAGTCCCGAAAGATTTCATTGACAAAATCCTGAAAGACTGCAAGAGCGTTGCAAAGTCCGAAAGGCATGACGAGATATTCAAAGTGACCATCTCTGGTGTTAAATGCGGTTTTCCATTCATCTCCTTCACGGATTCTGATGAGGTTATAAGCACCCCTGAGGTCCAATTTCGAAAAAACGTTTGCTCCGCGCAGACGGTCAAAGAGCTCCGAGATGAGAGGCAGAGGGTAGCGATTTTTAATAGTGATTTTATTGAGACCACGATAGTCTATGCAAGGGCGTAGTGATCCGTCCTTCTTGGCAACGAAGAAGAACCCCGCTCCGGCTGGAGAAGATGATTTCCTAATAAAACCTCTCTTGAGGTTCTCCTGTATGTAATCAGTCATGGCCTTGGTTTCAGGAGAGGAGAGAGGGTAAATTCTGCCACGGGGTGGTGTAGTACCTGGGAGCAAGTCAATGGGGCAGTCATAGGGTCTATGTGGTGGTAAGACCTCCGTCTGTTTTTTGCAAAAGACATCAGAAAAGTCCTGATAGGCCTTGGGAAGGCCGGGCAAAGGAGTAGCGATGGGAACTTGACTGGGGGTTACAGACTTAAGACAATGCTTGTGGCAGGAGTAGCCCCAGGATTTGATGTCCCCAGTGGTCCAGTCGAGGGTAGGAGAGTGGCGCTGGAGCCAGGGTAGGCCAAGAAGGATGTCAGAAGTACAGTTCGGCAAAACAAAGAATTCAATTTTTTCTTGGTGAAGAACACCAACGGACATGAGCAGGGGTTCGGTGCGGTAACGCGCGGTACAATCCAGATTCTCTCCATTTACAGAGGAAATGAAGAAGGGTTTGATGAGATGGATAACAGGAACGTTGAACCTGTTGATGAAAGAGGCTTCAATAAAGTTTCCTGCAGAACCAGAGTCCAGGAAGGCCACCGCAGAGAAGGGGGAGCCAGCAGAAGGGGAAATCCGCACAGGAATAGTCAGACGTGGAGAGGAAGAATTCACACCTAGTAACGCCTCTCCCACGTTCACTAGGTGCGGGCGTTTCCCTGACGTAGAGGACGAATAGGGCAGTCCTTTAGGAAATGTTCAGAGCTCGCACAATAAAGGCATAAGTTCTCATTCCTACGGCGAGTCCTCTCTTGTAGGGTCAGGCGAGATCGGTCCACCTGCATGGCCTCCTCGACAGAAGGCATAGTATCAGGATGCGTTGGATTCAGGAAGAGAGAAGCCAGGCGCGGATAACGCCTGGTGCGAACAAGATCTTTCTCCTGGCGAAGCTCTTGGTGTCTTTCAACGTAGCGTATGTCAATGCGGGTAGCTAAGTGGATGAGCTCCGTCAGGAAGGAGGGTATCTCTCGTGCGGCCAGACAATCCTTGATGTGGCTGGATAAACCTTTCTTGAAGGTCGCGCAGAGAGCCTCATTATTCCAGGATAGCTCTGAGGCCAGTGTGCGGAACTGTATGGCATATTCGCCCACAGAGGAGTTTCCTTGGACAAGGTTAAGCAGGGCGGTTTCAGCGGATGAGGCTCGGCCTGGTTCCTCAAAAACGCTACGGACCTCAGCAAGGAAGGACTGAACGGTGGCTGTAACAGGGTCATTGCGGTCCCAGAGTGGCGTGGCCCAGGCCAAGGCCTTCCCAGACAACAGACAGACCACGAATGCCACCTTAGACCGTTCTGTGGAAAACTGGTCTGACATCATCTCAAGATGCAGGGAACATTGGGACAAGAATCCCTGGCACCTCCTAGGATCCCCGTCAAATTTCTCCGGAAGAGACAAGCGGATCTTCGAGGTAGTAGCGGCAGCTCGGGGAGGGGAAGATGCTGGAGCTTGTGGCAGCAGACGCTGCTGGATCATGGCGGTCAACTGCGACAGCTGCTGTCCTTGTTGGGCAATCAATTGTGACTGCTGGGCAACCACGGTAGTGAGATCAGCGAGACTAGGCAGCGGCACGTCAGCGGGATCCATGGCCGGATCTACTGTCACGAGCCGGACTGACGGCTAGTGGGAATACAGGAGGGGGATCCTCTGTACCAGAGAGGGGATGGCACGGGTCGTACTGAGGGACCGGTTCTAAGCAGCCACCGGTTTTCACCAGAGCCCACCGCAAAGCGGGATGGACTTGCTGCGGCGGTAGCAACCAGGTCGTGTCCTCCAGTAGCGACTCCACCTCTCTGGCGGCTGAGATAGGCGCGGTACAAAAGGATTAGGAAGAGGCAAGGTCAGACGTAGCAGAGGGTCAGGGCAGGCGGCAATGGTTCGTAGTCAGAGACAATGGCAGCAGGTCAGATACACAGGCAAGGCAACTCACAAAACGCTTCCACAGGGTACTAAGACAACAAGATCCGGCAAGGACAGGAAGGGGAAGTGGGTTTATATATGTTTTGGGTGTTCACACAGTAATTGGGCCAGGCACCAATCAATGGTGCGCTGGCCCTATAAATCTCAGAAGGCCGGCGCGCGCGCGCCCTAGAGCGCAGCGGGGCCGCGCGCGCCGGGCAGGAGCAGGAGGGGCCCCCTTTATCCAGACAGTGTTCCTGCTGGCCCACCTATCACACAGAAAGAAGAGGAGGAGGAGAAGGAGGAGGATTTTGTCAGTATGGAGGTGGAGCCTAGCACTCAGCATCAGCAGCAGTCTTCAAGGGATCAATTACAGTCCCAAGACACCCATGGACGTGTACGTGGCTGGGAGGAGGTGGCTGCGGATCATGTCATCCTGAGTGACCCAGAGGACTCTGGACCGAATGCCTCAGCAAACCTACGCTGCATGGCCTCCCTGATCCTGCAAAGCCTGCGGAAGGATCCTCGTATTTGTGCTATCAAGGAGAGGGATCATTACTGGATGGCAACCCTCCTTGATCCACGTTACAAGGGTAAGGTTGCGGACCTTATTTTGCCGTCACAGAGGGAGCAGAGGATGAAGCATCTTCGGGAGGCCTTGCAGAAAGGTCTGTGCAACGCAGTCCCAGAGACTGGGAGGTTACAAACTCCTGGTCCTGGACAACGTGTTGCTGAGGCTTCGGTCAGTGAAAGAAGGAGCGGTGGAGAAGGTGGCCGTCAGACCGATGCGTTCAGACAATTTTTTAGTCCGCAGACTCAAGGTATGATCGGTTCCAGCAACCATCGCCAGCATTTGGTTTACATGGTGCAGGAATGTCTAGGGGCAAGATCAGACTTGGACACCTTTCCCACCGAAAATCCTCTGGGTTACTGGGTCTTGAGGATGGATCACTGGCCAGAGCTTGCACAGTATGCAATTGAGGTACTGGCCTGTCCTGCATCCAGCGTTCTTTCCGAACGCACATTCAGTGCTGCTGGAGGCTTTGTAACCAATCACAGGGTGCGCCTGTCCACCGACTCGGTTGATCGACTGACCTTCATAAAAATGAATCAGTCTTGGATCACTACCAGCTACCAAGCACCTGATGCTGATGTAACAGAATAATTTTCTTTGAAATGTCAGATCCCTTCAAGACTGCCTATGCTGATGCAGAGTGACTATCCTGTTAGGCTGAGTAGGGATGAGCTTCGAGTTCGAGTCGAACTCATGTTCGACTTGAACATTGACTCTTCGCCTATTTGCCGAGAGGGCGAACAATTTGGGGTGTTTGCGGCAAACTCGAAAAGCCGCAGAACACCCTGTAAAAGTCTATGGGAGAAATCTAAAGTGCTAATTTTAAAGGCTTATATGCAAGTTATTGTCATAAAAAGTGTTTGGGGACCCGGGTCCTGCCCCAGGGGACATGTATTAATGCAAAAAAAAGTTTTAAAAACTGACGTTTTTTCGGGAGCAGTGATTTTAATAATGCTTAAAGTGAAACAATAAAAGTGAAATATTCCTTTAAATTTCGTACCTAGGGTGTTTAGAACTGTCCCTGCACAAAGTGTCATTTCTGAAGGAAAAAAGTCATTTAAAAGCACTCGCGGCTATAATGAATTGTCGGCTCCCGGCAATACAGAGAACAGTCATTCAAAGTCATTGATAAAAAAAAATAAAAAATGCGTGGAGGTCCCCCCAAATTCAATTACCAGGCCCTTCAGGTCTGGTATAGATATTAAGGGGAGCCCTGCGTCAAATTTAAAAAAAAAATGACGTGGGGTTCCCCCCAAATATCCATACCAGACCCTTCAGGTCTGGTATGGATTTTAAGGGGAACTCCACGCCAAATTTAAAAAAAAAATGGCGTGGAGTTCCCCCCAAAAATCCATACCAGACCCTTTATCCGAGCACGCAACCTGGCAGGCCGCAGGAAAAGAGGGGGGATGAGAGAGCGCCCCCCCTCCTGAATCATACTAGGCCACATGCCTTCAACATGGGGAGGATGCTTTGGGGTCTGGACCCCAAAGCACCATGTCCCCATGTTGATGGGGACAAGGGCCTCATCTCCACAACCCTTTCCCGGCGGTTTTGGGGGTCTGCGGGCGGGGGGCTTATCGGAATCTGGAAGCCCCCTTTAACAAAGCGGACTGCCAGATTCCGCCCCCCTATGTGAATTGGTAAGGGGTACATTGTACCCCTACCATTTCACAAAGAAAGTGTAAAAAAAAAAAAAAAACACACAGACACAGTTGGGAAAGTCCTTTATTAAAAATAAAAAAATAAAAAACCCATTCCAGCGATGTAATCCAGTCTGTCCAGCGTTGTTCTCTATGTCCCACGGTGATCTGATGTCTAGCGCTCCAGTCTCCTCCAGTCTCCACTCCGCACAAAACCCCCATGACGTACGAGGGGGCGGGGTCACCTGTCACATCATAGGGTAAGCCCCAGCTTTCCCCGATTGCCGGGGAATATCCAATGACGTAGACGGAACCCCGCCTACGTCATTGGCTATTCCCCGACAAGCGGGGAAAGATGGGGCTTACCCTATGATCTGACGGGTCACCCCGCCCTCTCGTACGTCAGACCCCGCCTACGTCATTGGCTATTCCCCGGCAAGCGGCTTTTCCAGAGAGGTGCGGGTGACCCCGCCCCCTCTGATGTAACGGGAAACCTGCGTTACATCAGAGGGGGGCGGGGTCACCCGCACGTCACCCGGGAAAGCCAGGGTTTCCCCGACTGCCGGGGAATAGCCAATGACGTAGGCGGGGAGACTGCAGCGCTGGACATCGGATCACCGCGGGACATAGAGAACAGCGCTGGACTGACTGGATTAAATCGCTGGAATGGGTATTTTAAATTTTTTTATTTTTAATAAAGGACGGTGTCTGTGTGTTTTTTTACAATTTTTTACACTTTCTTTGTGAAATGGTAGGGGTACAATGTACCCCTTACCAATTCACATGGGGGGCCCGGGATCTGGGGGTCCCCTTTGTTAAAGGGGTCTTCCAGATTCCGATAAGCCCCCCGCCCGCAGACCCCCACAACCACCGGCAAGGGTTGTGGGGATGAGGCCCTTGTCCCCATCAACATGGGGACATGGTGCTTTGAAGGGTCACAGACCCCCAAAGCATCCTCCCCATGTTGAGGGCATGTGGCCTGGTACGGTTCAGGAGGGGGGGCGCTCTCATCCCCCCTCTTTTCCTGCGGCCTGCCAGGTTGCATGCTCGGATAAAGGGTCTGGTATGGATTTTTGGGGGGAACTCCACACCATTTTTTTTTGTTTGGCGTGGAGTTCCCCTTAAAATCCATACCAGACCTGAAGGGTCTGGTATGGATATTTGGGGGGAATCCCACATCATTTTTTTTTTAATTTTACGCAGGGTTCCCCTTAATATCCATACCAGACCTGAAGGGCCTGGTAATTGAATTTGGGGGGACCCCCACGCATTTTTTTTCTTTTTTATCAATGACTTTTCTCTGTATTGCTGGGAGCCGACAATTCATTATAGCCGCGAGTGCTTTTAAATGACTTTTTTTCCTTCAGAAATTACACTTTGTGCAGGGACAGTTCTAAACACGGGAGACATGCGCTGCTTTAAAGGCATACTATACACACCCCCTAGGTACGAAATTTAAAGGAATATTTCACTTTTATTGTTTCACTTCAAGCATTATTAAAATCACTGCTCCCGAAAAAACTTCAGTTTTTAAAAGTTTTTTTTGCATTGATACATGTCCCCTGGGGCAGGACCCGGGTCCCCAAACACTTTTTATGACAATAACTTGCATATAAGCCTTTAAAATTAGCACTTTAGATTTTTCATGTTCGAGTCCCATAGACTTTAACAGTGTTCGGATGTTCGAACAAATGTATTGCCTGTTCGCAAGTTCTGGTGTGAACCGAACTGGGGGGTGTTCGGCTCATCCCTAATGCTGAGTGACTATCCTCTTCCTCCTCAATGATCTTGCTGATAGCATGTAAGAACATTTTTGTTTCTGGGCACCACCACTAGTGGCTAAGGCCCAATTTTTCAGCCCGTTTAACAGGGGCGTGTAATTACAATTTGTAATGCAATACTTTGCAGCAGGGCTCATTCATGCGCTCCAACTAGAGTATCTGTGAGGGGTTGCAGTGTTGTGGCACCAGCACCAGTGCCTAAGGTCCAATTTTTCTGCCCCTGTTTAACAGGGGCGTGTAATTACAATTTTTGATGCAATACTTTGCAGCAGAGCTCATTCCTGCGCTCCAACTAGAGTATCTGTGAGGGGTTGCAGTGTTGTGGCACCAGTGCCTAAGGCCCAATTTTTCTGCCCCTATTCAACAGGGGCATGTAATTACAATTCTTGATCTAATATTTCACAGCTGGGCCCATTCCTGCGTCCACCAAGAGTAACTGTGAGGACTTACAGTGTTGTGGCACCAGCACCACCACCAAAGGCCCAATTTTTCCTACCCCTGTTCAACAATGCCATGTAATTACAATTCTTGATATAATAGTTCACAGCAGGGCCCGTTCCAGCGCCCACCAAGAGTAACTGTGAGGGCTTACAGTGTTGTGGCGACACTAACACCTAAGGGCCAAATTTCTGCAGAGTATATACGGCAGGCCCCTACTTTCAAACATCTAACTTACAAATGACTCCTACTTGCAAACAGAAGGAGACAACAGGAAGTGAGAGGAAATCTACCCCTAGGAAGGGAAATTCTCTCCTTTAACAGTTAATATGGGAAAAACGTGTCTCCTCTCCACTGATGCTTTATCACCAATCCTTGTTTCACTAAAAACCCCAAATAAAAAAATAAAATTGTCATTGGGACAGAAAGTGAGGTGAAATGTTCTGAAGAAGTGCACAGACAGCAAAACAAATGTTACAGGGGTGATAACCCTTCCCTATGTTTTCCAAAAAGCTTAAAAATAGATTTTTTGGCTGGCGCTACACTTTAAAAATGTACCAGTTCAAAATTACAAACAGATTCTACTTAACAGAAAAAACACCTCAAAAACCAGCGCACAATAGGCTTCAATGCAATTATGAATATGGCAGATGGCCCTTTATTATATAAAAATCAAGTTAGTCAAGCAGGGGACTTGGCAAGTTCCTGTGTAAATGTACAACATACAAAAAAGTCAAAAACTGAATGAATATGAAAACAGGAGATAATATGTAAAAATAATGTATAAAATTAGGACCTGACATCCACTGACGAGAGGAGCTGAATCCAGGCTGTAGAAGATCAGCATATGTGCCTGCAGCGTGCGTGGGCAGGGAGAATGAGAACACAGCCACCTGGCTCACTGGAGCTCAAGTGAGCCTGTAGATGAAAGACCCACAGGAAAGCGGAAGGTACAGGGACTAGTAGTGCAACTGAGATGGCAGGTTGTCATCCGATGATATGGAAGCCGTGATGGAATCAAGCAGGGTGGCACAAGGTACATGAGAGCAGACAAGCTGAGGTCTGCAGTCCTCTGCGGGTGGACGATCCAGGAGAGCACTCTGTGCGGTGTGTGGTGAACACAATCAGGCAGCACTTCCACTGGTGAAAGCAGACCAGCTGCGTGGCCAGCGGGAGGAAGCAGGGGGGAGGGCTGGAAGCCGCAAATCTGTGACTCCGGAAGGGAGAAATCCACAAGGCAGGAAGACAAAGCACTGATGGTGAAAGGACAGTGTCACCCGGATGGTATCGTGTCCTGGGGGGATGGTGGCTGGAGGAGCTTCTGGATAGCTCTGATGTCACGCTGCAAGCTGATGATGGCTGCCACAACAGCAGGAAAAATAAATAATAAAATAATGCTCCGCTGACAGTGGGGTCAGTTTGAAGGGGAAAAGGGATAGTCCTGGGTAACTCCGACTACGCGTTTCGCGCTTCAAGCGCTTTGTCACAGTCTTGATTTTTATATAATAAAGGGCCATCTGCCATTTTCATAATTGCATTGAAGCCTATTGTGCGCTGGTTTTTGATGTGTTTTTTCTGTATGTTTATGTTTGCGTTCCAGCCATAAGTTACCATGCAGCACTGGGTGGTCTGACTATTGACTATTTTTTATTTGCCACACCACACTTCAACCCCATCCCCCCCCTTCCCATCCATTTTACATTGTTTAACACTGTCATTGGTTCTTAGCGCTGATGATTTTTTGATCTGTATTCTACTTAACAACAAACCTACAGTCCCTGTCATGTTTGCACCGCCTGTATACTGCTGTTCAGAGTATATAGGGCCTGGGGGCCCCACGTCTTTCCTTTTTCTAATTTGGGTGCGGGGTTCCCCTTAATATCCATACAAGACCCAAAGGGGCTGGTAATGGGCTGGGGGGTACCCATGCCATTTTTCTCAATGATTTTCATCCGTATTGCCGGGACCAGACATTACATTAAAGCCACAAGCAGTTTTAAATTACTTTTTTTCCTTTAGAAATGTCATTTTGTGCAGGGACAGTTCTAAACACGGGAAACACGTGGCACTTCACAGGCATACTATAGACACCCCCCAGGTACGATATTTAAGGGAATATTTCACTATTTTTTTTTCACTTTAAGCATCATTAAAATCACTGCTCCCGAAAAAACTGACGTTTTTAAAATGTTTTTTGCATTGATACATGTACCCTGGGGCAGGACCCGAGTCCCCAAACCCTTTTTAGGACAATAACTTGCAAATTAGCCTTTATAATTAGCACTTTTGATTTCAAACATTCAAGTCCCGTAGACTTTAACGGGGTTCTAAAGTTCGTGCAAACTTTCGGTCCGTTCGCAGGTTCTGGTGCGAACCGAACCGGGGGGTGTTCGGCTCATCCCTACTGTTCAGGAGTTCTGGTGCGAAACAAACCGGGGTTTGTTTGACCCATCACTATTGAGGAATAGTTGGTGATCAGTGGAGCAATATACAAATGGCTGCAGTTCATCAATCATCAATCAGTTGTTAACATTGGACCCACTAACTTATAAGACTGTTAAGAGGCAAGTGCTTTTAATGGATAATTTCTGTCACAGAGATTTAGTACAGGAAATATTAGATTAAGACAGAAACCTTTATGAGATTCATGTACAATTCCTAACTAGCTCCTGGCTCCGGTAAAAGGGCACAACAGCAATCATGGTGTGAAGGCAAAAGTGTGTTAATCAAAAAAAAAAAAAGAAAAATTCCACAGGGCTGATATTACTGAGCCTCAAGACTGAACTTGTCAAACTGTGATACCACTATAAAATAACAAACGGAGAGGCATAATTCATACAATTAATATTCGTACATCTATATATTATGGATATTGATTATTAATATTATTATTATTATTAATTTTTTTGAGCTTAAGGAAGGGTTCTGCACTTGAACTGGAGGGACATAAAAGGGCTTTTAGAGAAATCTAATTTTTTGTTGGGGCTCGTACATGAATAATTCAGATTTGAGAATTCTTGACCACACAAGACAATTCTATTCTGGTACTGGATTCATGAAAAGACAAAATACTGTATAGATAAAAAAAAATATATATATATATATATATATATATATATATATATATAATTCAAGGGCTACACCAAAATAAAGCCCTGATCGCCATTGGTGGTAGGACTATCTCGGTACCCAGACAAGAAACACTTGATTTGTAAAATTTAACAATTTATTACAAAAATGACAAAAAAGTTAAAAATTACAAAAGTATTGGCACACCTGCCTTTACACACACATGAACTTTAATGACATCCCAGTCTTAGTCCGTAAGGTTCAATATTAAGTTGGCCCACCCCTTGCAGCTATAACAGCTTCAACTCTTCTGGGAAGGCTGTCCACAAGGTTTAGGAGTGTGTCTATGGGAATGTTTGACTATTCTTCCAGAAGTGCATTTGTGAGGTCAGGCACTGATGTGGACGAGAAGGCCTGGCTCTTAGGCTCTAATTCATCCCAAAGGTGTTCTATCGGGTTGAGGTCAGGACTCTGTGCAAGCCAGTCAAGTTCCTCCACCCCAAACTCGCTCACCCATGTCTTAATGGACCTTGCTTTGTGAACTGGTCCAAATAATTTGGTGGAGGGGGATTATGGTGTGGGATTGGTTTTCAGGGGTTGGGCTTGGCCCCTTAGTTACAGTGAGCTACGAACAAGAATGACCAAGCACATATGGAGTATGAGAGGATGTAAGCCAGAATTTCCCCTGGGGAGACACATCGTATCTGTTCACAATGGGATATTCTCTAGAGTACATTTTGTAGTACTTGATAGAGTACACCCGAATGCACGAGGAGGCGACTGGAATAAGCTACTCCTACAGAGGGAGCTGAGATGGATCTTCCTTCTCCAGGCTACCATCTTCCCAGTCCTCAATGAGGCTGCCAATTACAAACCCTTCCTTGAGGGTTTTGTATCTGGGAGCATGGAGAAATAGGATCTGACCAACAATCATTCCAGACAATCCATGTTTGTTTTTCGGCCTTTTCTTGTTCTGGTCTGCTCCCTTTCTTTCCATGGCTGACTATCTCTTATTTTTCTTTCAGTTAAATGTTATTACATTATATTATATATACGCAGTATAGATTTTGTAAATAACATGCATATATACTAAACTCTCCTATTAGGAATTGGAGATGCTCACTTTTAAAAAAAATGCATTTTGGGAAATTACATGCATACAAGTAACTTTGTTGGTGTTTGTTTTTTTGGTCTATGTTTGTCCTTTTTTTTTTTTTCCTTTCCATATTGGCTTGTGATGCCTGCATTCACAACCATGCATCCATTTTTATCAATTATAGGATACAATAAATTGTTGTTTTCGACCTGCCATAGGATATATGGAATACTCTACAGACCCAGTAATATTGGTGGTGAAAATTTTGGTCCCCAACACACACTTTCTTGTCCGGGATCGATCCCGGCACGCGTGGGCCTCTCCGACAGATCAGCTGGCTTTTTACGGGTGTTTACATCCGTTTGAGCCGGCCTTTTTTGTCGGATTGGCCTACTTTTGTGGTGAGCTTGGTTACCTAGGAACCATAAACATCTGACGTCCAATGGGTCCTCCCCTCTTTGTCCCTCGTTCCATTCCGCAGCCTTGATTCGCTGCATATACGTGCCGGTGGGGGCGTGGCGCATGACGTGGTTCTCCCCTAATGGCCATTTTAGCTAAGGGCGAGGATCACGCTGTGCGCCGCACGCCCGGGGCCCCTATTTAAGGGCCTCCAGTGATTCCATCCGTAGTATTGGTGCTGGCGGGGAGAGATTGCTCTGGGCAGGACACATATTTAGGTAATGCAACATCTTCCTCTTTTTTCCGTGCCACTCTGCAACAATTGTAAGACTGCTATCCTTAGCCTTGGGTCCGTTTGGGACTACCAGTATAGGATTGAATAGGACACACAGTGATTGATGATACAACTTTATCTGCTCTTTCCACACAGACTCTCGAAGTGATTTTGTTTCACTGCTGGATCTGTGTTGCAACTTTGGAATCTGCCTCCCTCTTTTGAATCCAGTGTATGACACGGCCCTGCCTTCTCGGAAGTGTGTTCTTCATATACAAGGTAAGGAACCCACGAACTACATATATGTTTTTTTCCATTATAGATGTTAATATACCCCTATAATTTGTATATATAAATATATATGGACCTTAGTAGTCCTTGATCCCTGATATAAACAGGGTTTAATTTTGGGGTCTTATTGCACCTATATTTTATTCTTTGCAATAATATGTGCCATATTACAATGACTTGGATACTTTTTTAGTTCCTTGGCACATGTACTTTCATATATTTTTTATGTGTTTGTTTTCTCTATAGACGCATATGGTCCCGGTTCTATCTCCGGACATCCTCTGTCTGGACCTTTCACCCATTCCTCTATAAGGGTGTCTCTGTATCACCTCTTCAGTCAAACCACACTTTTCATTTTCTGTGATCTATGAGTTTCACTGTTTTTAGTGTTTTGAGCTCGATGCATGGTTGACAATGTGAGTACACTGCCGATTGTTTTGTATCAATGTTAGTGGCATGGGCCGATTGTTTTGTTTTTGTTTTTTGTTTTGTTTTGTTTTGTTTTGTTTATTGAATGCCAATATGTGAAAAAAACAGTTTTTCTGTTCTAGATTACTAATTGAATCATATATCATATATCGGATTTTCCCTGAAGAAGGAGTTATCTCCGTAACGCGTAGGATCTGATATATATATATATATATATATATATATATTCGTGTTTTCTATACATGTCCATATATCAGCATTGTAGTTCCAAGCCTTTTCTAGGCATGCGATGCACCATATATGATTAATTGTCAACTCTGCGATATGTCGATTGTCTAATCGCATTGATCAAGTTTCATTGTATATGTATTTTTTTACTGTATTTATTTTTATACTTTTGTAATAAAATACTTATAAATTTACCCCTTAGTGGTTGTTACAATTCATGCCTACAAAGTCCTGCCTTTGAGAGGAAACTCTCGTTTGTGTGCCAGTTAGGGATGTTGGCTGCATCACAACAGATTTGTTATACACAAACCTCCTATTTTTTGATTAGTTACAGTGAAGGGAACTCTTAAGGAGCATACCAAGACATTTTGGACAATTTCATGCTCCCAACTATCTGGGAACCATTTGGGGATGGCCCCTTCTGGCACAGTGCACAAAGCAAGGTCCCTAAAGACATGGATGAGTGAGTTTGGGGTGGAGGAACTTTACTGGCCTGCACAGAGTCCTGACCTCAACCCAATAGAACACGTTTGGGATAAATTAGAGCAGAGGCTGCAAGCCAGGCCTTCTTGTCCTACATCAGTGACCTGACCTCACAAATGCACTTCTGGAAGAATGGTCAAACATTCCCATAGACACACTCCTAACCCTTGTGGACAGCCTGCCCAGAAGAGTTGAACTGTTATAGCTGCAAAGGGTGGGCCAACTCAATATTGAATCCAATGGACTAAGACTGTAATGCCATTAAAGTTCATGTGCGTGTAAAGGCAGGAGTCCCAATACGTAAGGTAATATAGTGTATATACTGTATTTATAAATATAATATAATATAATAACTTTTCAAAACATTCTGTGGTAATAGAGGACCCTGTAACTAAAGTTGCCTGGGGAGCACATAATTGAAAGTAAAGGAGGGCAACCTTGGTTCATCTTATCTACGTCATAATGCTAATTTGCATCTTTCTAATGAACCTACTGTATATAGCCAGGGATTGAACTTGCATTTCTTTGCTCGGTTGTTATAAATCATCATTAGTGTGACAGGATGCATTTATCAGAGTTTTTTTTCTGTGTATATGTTACACTTCAGGCACATTTCTGTGTATTATTTATGCAGTAGCATCAATATATGCACAAGGTTACAAGTCAAGTGCGAATATTGTACAACACCGAACAATGGCAATTAGCAGGAGGTAATTAATGTTGTCCCAAGGCTGCTTTGTACCATCCAATCACTTGCAATACAAGATTCTACCACTATTTGAATGGAAGGTAGAGGTATTCTGTAAAGAGCACCTCTTATACTGTGCTTTGCTGGTTGTTTAGGCAAACCCAAAACACAAGTACGTTTATAATATGTTCTCACATAGAATACCAGTATTGCCACAATCTGTTTAGCTAAATGATCAGCCAACAATAACTTTCTACATTTATAAAAAAAAAATTGTAGGCCATGCAGTGATGTATCAGAAAATACAAATTATGTAAATCCATTATAAATATTGTACCGAAATCCATTATACTCATGTACCGAAATTTAGCCAGTTTGGCAGGAACTGGCTGAATCGGTTTGTGTGCATTGCTCTCTGTTCAACAGAAGCTGGTCTAATGGCTTCTGTCGTATGCTCCTGCTGGAAAACCAGCATTTAATCAGTGCTGACCAGTGTATTCTGATTGAGGGAGTCCCTGCTGTCAGATAATAATAGCTCAGTGGGGGGAGATCCCTGCATCCACCTTGTTTGTGAGGATGTGGGCATCTGTTTTTTTTTTTTAAGACCCGTTGGTCGAACAAACAAAATAACTCTTTTGTGTATACCATGCTTTACCTAAACCACTTAGCAATTTCAAATATTGCTTAAACTACACATGAGCTGTGAAAGCAGTGCCCAAGAAATGGAAGAGAGCAAAGGACTAGCCACCTGTAATGCTCATAGGCTAAAAACAAATGGCAACAGCTCCAATTAATTCATTGCTAGTTTTTTAAAGTAAGGTACCAATTTTGTTTTGTTTGCAGGATTTGGTGCAGAGATGCACCGGAGGTCTTCAGCTGCCATTCTGCTGTGCTGGGCGCCTGGTGTGTACCTTTAAATTTGAAAATTTAAAATTGAAACATATAACATTGCAAACCGGTGGGCCCTTTATTGCAGAAGAGACAAGCAATATCTCTTTTGCAATAAAATACACTTACCTGCCTGTTTGTAATTCTCTGCAGAATGTACACCAAATGTGCATGTGCAGCTCAGTTTACATTCCGGCACACTACCTGTGTGCAAGGATAACTGCACTACTTTGCATGCACTGGGGTGACACCATTCTTCATTTGCCAATCAAGTCGGCAGAAAACCTGCACCCAGAAGAAACCAGGAAGAAGAGGCGTCTGACCGTTGGACCTGAGGTAAGTATTTTTGCCTTTAATTGCTTTAGGAGGAACGAACTACTTCCAGGCATACCTGCTCTTAATTTATTAATTGCTATATGTGTCCCAAAATGGGAGCTCTGATAGACTGGCATTAGGGACCACACTTCATAGAGAAGACATGACAAGGGAGCGTGGCTTTCACATATATTTTCAACTGTCTGCAAATAAAACTTATATTATTAACATAAATTGTTAAAACAGTGTGGAGTTTTGTTTTTGTTTTTTGGCTTACTAGCTGGTTAGAAGTGTTTGCATTATATAGGCTCCTTGCAGCTGATCTTTTTCCTATTATTGACTTACCTTGCCTTGTTGTACACTGTGTCTCTATGTACGAGTGGTTATCTTAATAGAGGAAGAAATGTCCTTCTTCATGTGAGTCCAATGAAAAAAAGGCATCCAAGAGGTGCTGGGACTTTGATATAAGTGTAAACAAGATAGTAAGAGGGAAAAAAACATTTGAAGAGCCCACTGACTCAGGCTAGGCTACTCACAACAGGCAAGGTTACCCTACTGTGGGTACTCCAGCGGGTTACCAGGAAAAGACATGCACAGGGGCGGCCCGTGCATTAGGGCGCACAGGCCTCACCCCCTCTATCCTCACCACCCACCTATATGCATAATGGATAGATTCATGCATTGCATGAATCTATCCATGGCCGTCGCTGCCACCCCCTATTCAGGTGTCCGGCCCCTTTTCGGGACGCCGGGCGCCTGAATTACAATGGGGGAGGTGTTTTTTTGAAGCACCTGATTAGACCACAGGCTCTAATAGGCTTCAAAAAAGGTGGACTCGGAGCACAGAGCATTGCACTCAGAGTCCACCCAGATGTGTTAGAAAAGCAAATGAATATTTTCTAACACTGAATCACCTCTACGCCAATCAGTCTGTTACCCATTTCCCGATTGGCTGAAAGGTTAGGCAATCCTATTGGACACCTAGGAGGAGGGGAAGAGATGCACGGCGGAAGCCGCCGCGATCTCAGAAGGATACGGAAGATGCTGCAAGATGCCTGCTGGAGCCTGTCCCCCTGCCCGATATGCCGATGATCCCCGATGTGCCCGCCAATCGGGTAAGTGCAGGTGGACCAGCAAACAGCGTGCGGGGGGGGGATTTGAGGTGCCGCAAGGGGGGTGGTTGCTTGCCACCCCCCCGAACAAAAAAACACAAGCCGCCAATGGACATGCATATATGTTAGGAGCGCAAAACCAAAAGATATTTGTCTAAATGTATTTATTGATGATGTGTTAAAGACAGTCAATGCATTTCGAGGGTTAAAGAAACTCCCCCTTCATCAGGGCTTCAGTTAAAAATGAGATTCAAAGTAAGGCTTTCCTGTTTGGATCTGTGCAGATAAACTGATTGCTGGATTAGGATGTCTGGCCAGCAGTCTTATTTTGACTGCTGATGCAGACACAGCTGGCCAGGGATCCTAATCCAGCAATCAGCTTCCTTGCACAGATTCGGATTACTTTGAGTCCATTCAAGGTTCTTATTTTTAACTGAAACCTTGATAAAGGGGGAGTTTCTTTGACCCCAGAAATGCGTTGACTGTCTTTTAACACATTATCAATAAATGAATTTGGGCCAGTGGCGGCTGGTGCTCAATATTTTGGGGGAGTCCCCCCTCGGAAAGGCAACGATCAATGGCCTTACCTTATGCTGCGGATAAGGTGTGGGGAGGAGCCGAGGCTGGTGCTTCTCCTCACGGCCGAACAGGAGGCAGGTCCTAAACCCAATTGGTCGGGAGTCCTAGACCCGCTCCCCTAAAAGGACTTCTTCGATGCCCCAGAAGAAGTCCTTTTGTCGACTAAATCGGTCGGGCTGAGCTGTATGTTCCTGTTATCGCGCAATGTTTGGTTGTTCTGTGGCGGCCACCTTTTTTTTCTTACTATGCAATGCTGTTTTTACTATGGATACGTGTAAATGCAATGCTTTATATTAAATGCAAACCTTAAGAGGTTTTACACTATCCAGCGTTTTATGTTTTATTTGGTTTTGACTACACGATCGTCGTTTGGGGGAGTCCCTTGGATGCTCTGGAGCTGTTCCTGATGTGGTTCCTTTGTACATCCTCTGCTGATGACCTACTGGGACATATTCATCAAGCCTGTTTGACCCATCGTAATAAAGGGTCCAGTCTCTCTGGTAAGAGTCCAACCTATTGTGGTGGTGGCGTGTTCACTTGGTGAAGGGATTGGATAACCTTATCCACAGTTGAATAATGGAGTTTGCCATTTGACCATTATGGTCCATTTGAGAGATTGATTTTTCTGGACTGTTTATTTATATATTTTTTTCAGTATTTTTAATATCAATCACTGTAGCGCAACACACTCTTATTTTGTTTCATGTTTTTTTTGTGGTAATATCTCACAATTGTGTTGCTGCTTTTTTTTCACACTGAATTATCTTTTCACATGTGCAGTATTATTTTTGTATTGATTAACTACACGTGATTGAGTGTAAAAGTTATTTTTAGGAGGGGGAGAGGGGTTGATCCTTTTTCCAACTCAGTGATTTGTTTATTTTTTATTTTTTTCTCTGACATGTTGGGGCTATATCTTTCATTGGATGTTATAAATAGAGATGGATAAAACAGAAACTGTGTCTGTGTTCATTTCAGGCTGCAAAGCAACACAGTGGGGGTTATTTACTAAAGGCAAATGCACTTTGCACTACAAGTGAAAACTACAAGTGCAAAGTGCACTTGAAATTCCACTGAAAGTGCACATGGAAGTGCAGTCGCTGTAGATCTGAGGGGGACATGCAAGGAAAATAAAAAGCAGAATTTTAGCTTGCACATGATTGGATGATAAAATCAGCAGAGCTTCCCCTCATTTCAGATCTTCCCCTCAGATTTATAGCGACTGCACTTCCAAGTGCACTTTCAGTGCAATTTCAAGTGCACTTTGCACTTGTAGTGCAAAGTGGATTTGCCTTTCGTAAATAACCCCCATCGTGATTATTTTAAAAGAGGTGTTTCTTTTCTATACCCACTGTAAGTATTGTGTTTGGTGCAATATCCAAAAAAAAAAAAAAAAAAACGAACTTCAGCATGTAATTTGCTTTGGGTTGGCCTGCCTTCCCTAAAAGGAAGACATGAGAGGTGATATTTTTCCTAGGCTTGCCAGGAGGTTGTACACACTGGCCATACAGACTGGGTACTTTCCTCTTGAAATTGATATACTTCTATATTTCCAGTTTGGCAGCTAGGAAGCAAATTATGAACTAGCTATTTTTAAATTACATAATCCAATAATATCATGATTTTTACATTAAAAGTTTTTCAGTTGTTACCCTGCATGTAATAGTTTCCCTTTTAAATGTAGGAGATATTTTTCTAATCATGAGGGAACTATGATCTAGTGATTAAAGCAATAATATTTAACTTTTGCAGTGTACACTACACACACACACACATATTAATGATGATATGTGTCAGGGATGAAAAGGGCGCCATTTCAATTGCCAGCTTGAGTAGGTGAATGAATAGGCACACTCCTTCCTATATTTACACAAGACATATTATCATAAATTTTCAAGTTAAATAGAAATTCGTGTGAGCAGAGAATTGGTGTATTAATATTTGAATATCAGTGCACTTGGCCTGTAAGGGTGGTCATATATAACACAGCTCTATGTTACAAAGGTGAAAACATGTGAGCTGTACTTAGCGTAGGTGTAGACCTCCTTGTTACTTGCACGAGGGATGGAAAAAAAAAAATCTGTTACCTTGTAGTTTAACTATTATGCATCACTATGAAATTTAGGCTGTTTGTGCATCTGAGATTCCAGAGAAGGTTGAGGCCAGGTTCAGAATATTTTGGATGATCCTACATTGTTCTCTTTTGTTAGGGTCTATTCACACTTTTCAGTGCAGTAAAATGCAATTCTAGCAGAAATCCTATTCATTCCCATGGTGGCTTGTTCCTATCTATGTGTTGCAGCTTAGTCCAATTTAAAAATTTAGGATATGCTGCAATTTTGTGCGTGTTGAGCGGCCCAATGAAATGAAAGGTAAACATTAAAATGTATGTATCATGTAATTTTGTGTATTTTAAATACATTTTGCACTATGGAGAAGTTCTATTCTAAATGTTTCTCCCTTACTTTGCATAATGTCTAATCAAAAAAATGTGCAAAAAAAAAATCATGTGTATAAAATGTACAAAAAGCATGCATAAACATGAACTTTTTGGCCTGGAGGGGGTCAGTATAGAAAAGTATTCTTCAAGTTCATGCATTTTGTGCATTTTATTGAAATTCATTAAGTAATAGAGGCATATGGCATATACATGAAAGGGCCATTACTGTTTTGATGAGCATAGTACTCGAAATATGTGCATCAAAGCGAATACATTATGTGACACTTGGATTAATTCCTAATGGCTTGTAAGGATTTCAATGTCTTCAATCTATTTAAAATTATGCTGCTATAATTTATACACCTGTGGGAAAAAATAAATATTCTTACCTTAGGATAATGGGCATTTCTAATATTTTGCTGGAAAGATTGTGCCATCATCCTTTATATTGCAGAAGCTGGATGTAAGGCAAGTATATATACTGTATATATTTTTTTTCCCACGGGTGTATTTTTACAGCTGCTATACTATGATTTAAGATGGAGGACCTAATCCATTTGAAGTTTTTTTTTTTTCTACTTGCAGCTCATAAATTTATATTAATTTTCTTTACAGTTCATATACGGATTGTGTGACAGCCTTATCTACAGTTCTTGTTATCTTTTCAATCCTCACTCATTATACTCTGCCCACAGTTACATCATACTACATTCTTGTGATGTCACCTTTATTTTTCAACTAGGCTACACCCTCTAGTTTACAGTTATTTCGAGAAGGATAACACCTCAGTAGGATAGGATAGACAACTGGTCTTTTTGGCCAGAGAAATAAAGTAGTTTTACACCTTTTAGGAAACTAGAAATCCTAGAACAATAAAATATCTGTACACTTTTGAGTTAATATATATATAATTTTAATGCAAATACTGATCTATAAATATTCATTTAAATAAATGTATTCAATAAAACTGGTTTTAAATAAAACTGATATCTTACCATTAGAGCAGATTAGATAAAGCTGAGTGGATTGCCTGTGATCTTGCTATGTTCTAACTTGGTGAAGATAGTTGAACGCAGTGGAGATTGAGCAATCGATGAAAAATCACACATAAACCCTGGCTAAGTACTGATAAGAATTCCAAAGGTAAACAGTGAATTCCTACTAATGGCTAAGTCACCACACTAAGATCAAGTCTACATACACACCCTTAGTTAAATATGATTTCATTAACTTGGGTTACGTGGCTCCGGGAAGTTTCTGATGCCTGTCAAATTAAATTAAGTACATATAGCTAATCAATCATTTTCAACCGTATTTGTCTTTGCTGGGGCAGTGCTTTCTACAAGGACAGCTGCTAATGTCACAGTCCAAGCCTCACACCATGAAATGCACTTCAGTGTCAGGTGCTGAATTTGGGGTCTCAACAAGTTTTATTCATACAAGCCCTTTCATAATAAAATCTTGGACTGATATAAGCTTGTTCCAAATTACTATTTATAAAATTGCTTGGCATATTTTATTTTCTAACTATAAAGTGCTTCCTATCACATGGCAAATAAATCGTTTGCAAGGGATTTGGGTCAATGCACCAAAATCCAGTCCAATCCAATCCTATCCTATATCTGGAACAACAGCTGGAGAAAGGATAGCACCATTACCTTGGGCTAAATGTACAGTATGTACAAAACCCAAAGTCTTTCAGTGCATTTACCTAATCAAGAACGTATCTATCTTGAATTGCAACCCCAGCCAAAACTTTTTTTCTATCCTGTTTTGGATAGAGCTGAGAAAGATTGGAACCTAATTGAAGTTTCTATGCTGTCCCTATTTGTGAGATTTACTCTAAAGTTATATGCTGATTTTTTTTAACACAATTTCTTGGTCAAGCTTTTTAATTGTGTGTTGGCTTTGAAATATATATGAACACATTTTGTCTAAATTTTGAATACTCCTTTGTCAGGGTTAATTGACTGACACTTTACATGTTTTACTTTGTTTGAATTTGAGCTCTAATGGTATAATTTGTGTTGAGGCAAAACCAGTTTATGTGATAGCTTTTTTTAAAATATAAAATGTTGCAGTTGTCAGTGGAGCAAGTGAAGTTCTTTTAATGGGGGCACCTGCTGCATTAACGGATGCCACAGTTGAGATTTTTAATACTTTATGGGAAAATTTATTTTACTTCCCATAGTATGTCCAGGACAGGAAGTGTAGGAAAATCATCTTTCTGGGACACAGACAGCAATAGAATCTGTCAGAGGTAACCCTTTTAATGCTATTTTATTGTTCATGTTTTAAGGCATATCAATGTGCTATTGTTTTAAATAGTGCTAGCTTGCATGTTGATGTGTTTTGTCCATTTTTTATGCATTAACACACATTTTAGGGCCTATTGAGGACAATGGCAATGCATATAAATAAAAGATTGTTGATAACTTAAATTGAACACCTGAAAAATTAACTCTTAATGCATATCCTAGTCTTAGCCCTTGGCCAAATCATCTTACTAAGCCCAACCCTTAGCTGTTACTAAAGCTGGGTAAATACTTATGCAGTTAAAAAGCTTTTAGTCCCTGTGCCAAGATCCTATATTTTATTATTTAGCATACCAAGTCCAATATTTTAATGCTAAGAGGAAAGGATTTGACACAGGAAAGAAAAGTTAGAGGACATGTTGTATACAGCTTGCAAATGTATATGTTCCTGGAGGCAGCCATATTTGATCATTATACTGTACATGTGGACTATGTTTCCTGCCTATTGGTACAGCAATTTGTGTTCCTTCTTCCTTCTCACAAGATTCATCTGCCTGAAGACACAAGACCCAATGCAGTCTCTACTAATATATAACAACGGCAGGTAAAGAGTACACTGTGGGATTTTTTTCCAAAGCTTTAGGTCGCAGGTGGGAGCATGGAATGAGTATTTTTTTAAAGACAAAAAAGAGGTACTATTTTGTTAAAGATATGGATAAAGACTTGATATTGCTGTTTATTTGATTCAAGTGTGAATTATATTGATAGGTCTACTTTAAACAAAAGCGCAAGTCTAAAATAAAATAGCTCCTGTCTAGCCACAATAATAATACCACCATGTAGGTGAAATCTGGGACTGCTGCATCTGTTAAAGAATGAGAACTCTACTGTAAAGGTCTTGAGCAAGAACTATCCCAGGTGGCAAAAACAAAAATGGTTATGCCATTCATCATATCCTTCTTCCAATTTCTTTAGTCTAGCATTGGGGCAAAATAGAGGTAGGTATTCTTCAATTTCACAGTTGTGAGAAGCCATGCTTTAGAAGTACTTGCTCATTGCTTAGTCCTGCAGGAGATTTGGAATTGGGAGCATGTATCTCTTAACTGATACCATGGTGTATCCTTTGATATAACTGCTTCTGCTATTTAAAAGATCTCTGGACACTTTAGTCAGCCATAAAACAGAAAATGTGCACTGGTAGGGCCATTGAAGTTTCCAGTAGAGCTCTCAGTGCTCAGTGAACAGCAGGAGAAAGGAAAAGGTGAAAGGTTATGTTTATACACTCATTTGATTTACCTTGATAAGGAGCTAAGGTGTGTTAAAAGTGCACTTATTCTTTAGGTAACACTACATTCATTGGTTTAAGCGTTTTCCCTTTATCCAGAAATAACAGTTGTGCTCATAAGTTTACATACCCTGGCAGAACTTATGATTTCTTGGCCATTTTTCAGAGAATATGAATGATAACACAAAAACTTTTCTTTCACTCATAGTTAGTGTTTGGCTGAAGCCATTTATTATCAATCAACTGTGTTTACTCTTTTTAAATCATAATGACAACAGAAACACTTCCCAAATGACCCTGATCAAAAGTTTACATACCCTAGTTCTTAATACTGTGTATTGCCCCCTTTAACATCAACGACAGCTTGAAGTCTTTTGTGGTATTTGTGGATGAGGCTCTTTATCTTCTCAGATGGTAAAGCTGCCCTTTCCTCTTGACAAAAAGCCTCCAGTTCCTGTAAATTCTTGGGCTGTCTTGCATGAACTGCACGTTTGAGATCTCCCCAGAGTGGCTCAATGATATTGAGGTCAGGAGACTGAGTTGACCACTCCAGAACCTTCACTTTATTCTGCTGTAGCCAATGACAGGTTGACTTGGCCTTGTGTTTTGGATCATTGTCATGTTGGAATGTCCAAGTACGTCCCGTGCGCAGCTTCCTGGCTGATGAATGCAAATGTTCCTCCAGTATTTTTTGATAACATATTGCATTCATCTTGCCATCATTTTTGACCAAATTTCCATTGCCTTTGTAGCTCACACATCCCCAAAACATCAGCGATCCATCTCCGTGTTTCACAGTAGGAATGGTGTACCTTTCATCATAGGCCTTGTTGACTCCTCTCCAAATGGTTGTGGCAAAAAAGCTAAATTTTGGTCTCATCACTCCAAATGACTTTGTGCCAGAAGGTTTGAGGCTTTGTGCTGTTTGGTGTATTGTAAGCGGGATACTTTGTGGCATTTGCGTAGTAATGGCTTTCTTCTGGCGACTCGACCATGTAGCCCATCTTTTTTCAAGTGCCTCCCTATTGTGCATCTTGAAACAGCCACACCACATGTTTTCGGAGAGTCCTGTATTTCACCTGAAGTTATTTGTGGGATTTTCTTTGCATCCCGAACAATTTTCCTGGCAGTTGTGGCTGAAATTTTAGTTGGTCTAACTAACCATGGTTTGGTTTCAACAGAACCCCAAATTTTCCACTTCTTGATTAGATTTTGAACACTGCTGACTGGCATTCTCAATTCCTTGGATATCTTTTTATATCCCTTTCCTGTTTTATACAGTTCAACTACCTTTTCCCGCAGATTCTTTGACAATTCTTTTGCTTTCCCCATGACTCTGAATCCAGAAACGTCAGTGCAGCACTGGATGAAAGATGCAAGGGTCTGTAAGGAGTCCAGAAACTCACTGACCTTTTATACACACACACTAATTACAAGCAAACAGATCACAAGAGAGGATGGTTACCTTTAATAGCCATTCAAACACCTTTGTGTCAACTTGTGTGCATGTTATCAGGCTAAAATCAGGCTAAAATCAGGCTAAAATCACCAGGGTATGTGAACTTTTGATCAGGGTCATTTGGGTAGTTTCTGTTGTCATTATAATTTAAAAAGAGTAAACACAGTTGATTGATAATAAATGGCTTCAACCAAACACTAACCATGAGTGAAAGAAATGTTTTTGTGTTATCATTATTATTCTCTGAAAAATGGCCAAGAAATCATACCTGAGCACAACTGCCCTTCGGTTTTAAATAACATTAAAATCAGTCTTCTTACACCCAGCAGTATTATATATTTGTATTTGTAACTTTGATTAATACACAGTTTTGTATTCTAATATGTGAATACTAAAAAAAAATGATGGCTGTGATGTCTGAATATATTGCATGTTCATAGGTTGAACATTTTCCCTAAAATCTTTGAGTACCCACAGTGATCTAGTTGTGAATGATCTACGCTTGTCCAAAAACTAAGGAACATCAATATATTATTCAGCATAGTATAATCAGTCAGTGGTTAAAAGAGAAGTGCCAGGTTTCAAAATGACAAATAATCATACTGACCTACTTTAGGTGGATGCAGCATCTGCCTCCCACTGCCTCTACACTGATCGCTCAGTTCTCTGTCTTCAGTGAGCAGAGAGCCACTGTCAGTCACCGCTGTCTTCTCTGCCTCTCCCCTGCTCACTAAAGCACTGGGCTGTGGGAGCTGTTGGCGCTCGAATGGCACACTGAGGGCTGAGCCAGCTGCCGGTAAGGCATCTGGGTGGATCCCAACATTAGTCCAATCCCGGGATTCCTCCAGAATCTGTATCTGCTGGGTCACGTCAGTCTGAAGGCAGCTTTAGCCCGCTTTCGGCTAAAATCTGGGTCACAGGAGTGCAGAACTAAGTGCACTCCAGTGACCCAGAGGGAAAGTAGGGTCAAAAGAGCTTTGGCTCTTTGGATACAAAGAGAGTCTAGGGCTAGAATTATTTCTCTCACTCTAACGATCGTGGTGATACCTCACATGTGTGGTTTGAACACTGTTTTCAAGTGCAGACGCTGCTCACGTATGCGTTATGCTTCTACACGCGAGCAGGGCAGGACGGGGCGCGTTAAAAATGTTTTTTTCTTATTTATTTAACTTTTTTTTTTTTTTACACTGTTCTTTTAAAAAATCAAGAGAGGAAAACCCCCCACATAGGATGGGACTTTAGCGGCAACAAATTTATGAAAGTAAAGAATAAATTTTAAATTTTATTGTACAAAAAATATATATATGTATCAAAACATAACAATTCATTAAAGTATTAAAAACATAAAGTGTGAATATTGCTTAAATGATTACAATAACCAAGTCCGCTTGTCTCCCAACGCGTTTCGGGATGTATCATATCCCTTCGTCAGGGGCTGTAATGCGGACAAAATCACACTGTATAAAAAACAAAAAATAAGTTTAAGCACAGAATATAAAATGGTGTATATACATCAACATCTGCTGGACAAAGCAACTAAACCCAAGGACCCTACATTGCCAAGCATAATATCACATACCTACTACAGAGAGCAAACTCATAAGAGACCAGCAGGTTGGACCCCCCGATGGCAGTGCAGCAGCGTCTCCAGGGCAGAAAATGCCAAAATTGGGTCGATACCCACACCTCCCCACGAATCCCAAAGAGCACCACTGACACACGCACAAGGGTCTGAAAATACAGTAATATTTTATTGACACATAATTACCGTATGTCACTTTTATTCCTATTACAAGGAATGTAAACATCCCTTGTAATAGAAAAAAAGCATGACAGGACCTCTTAAATATGAGAGCTGGGGTCAAAAAGACCTCAGATATCATATTTACACTAAAATGCAATAAAAATAAATAAATAAAAAATGTCGTTTGAAAAAATAATAAAAAATTCCCTTTAAGAGCTATGGGCAGAAGTGACGTTTTGACGTCACTTCCGCCCTGCAATGGTATGGAGCCGAGCGGGGGCCATCTTCCCCTCAGTCAGCTCCATACCCCAGACTGAGAAGGATCCGATCACCTACTGATGGCTCCAGTAAGCGGCGGAGGGCACAGGAGCGCTGTGGAAGGGGGGCTCCTCTCCTGCCACCGATAAAAGTGATCTTGCGGCGAATCTGCCAAAGAGACCACTTTTATCTGAAAGCCGACCGCTCGCTGAAGCAGATGATACCAGGGTTATGGCAACTAGTTGCTGCCATAACAACGATATTCCCCTTCAAACAGCCAACGTATAACGACGGCGGGCAGTTAGCAAGTGGTTAAATTTACTCAGTAACTCTCCTGCATTATTTGTATCTACTGATATTATTTGGAGTATAAGATCTTAGGGGTTTGGTGTAAAATCTAAGCCTATCCACTTCAGCTATTAAGTACCAGTTATACAGTACTGTGCTAAAGTTTTAGGCAGGTGTGAAGAAGTGCTTTCAAAAATATATTTTAATTGTTGTGAGTGAATGAGTGAGTGAGTTAACGGAAGAAAAATCAAAATCAAATCAATATTTGGTGTGACTACCCTTTGGCTTCAAACCTGCATCAATTCCTACACTTGCACACTTGTACACTTGCACAAAGTCAGGGATTTAGTAGCATTAGAGTCAGGTGTATGATTAACCAAATATACCAAGTAGGTGCTAATGATCATCATTTTCATATGTAGGTTGAAACACAATCATTAACAGAAACACTGGGTGAAGAACAGCCAAACTTTGCTACTAAGGTGAGGTTGTGGAAGACAGTTTCATGTCATAGGTCATACACCATTACAAGACTGACAACAGCAACAGGACACAAGGTAGTTATACCGCATGAGCAAGCCTTCTCCCAGGAAAAGATTTCAAAGCAAACTGGTGTTTCAGGATGTGCTGTTGAAGCTCTGTTGAAGAAGCACAAAGAAACAAGCAGAGTTGAGGACTCAGTGGTCGGTCGGCCCAGGAAATCTTCTGAGATCGACGGGAAGTATGCATTAAGTGTCTTTCATCTGTTGCATTAAGAAAGATAAATCATGCAGACTTCCTTTCGACCTTGGAAGATGTCCATCAGTGCAATCAGCACAGAACTGGTGGAAACCAGTGGGACTTAAGCCTCATACACACGATCGAACTTCCATCTGACTTTTTCGTGGATTTTTGTCCGAAGGGGCGTTGGCCGTGAACTTGGTATGCATACACACGGCAGAACTTTTTCAGCCAACATTCACCAAATAACGTGGGTTTGATGCAGAAACAAAAACCAACTGGACTGCATGTGGTGTGAACTGGCCCTAATACAAACTTTTTTAAATTATGATTGGTTTTCCAGAATTACAAATGGAAAGTTACTCTTTTTCGTTTAGGAAATATTCTTTTTAGTTAATTTTTAGAGAGCTTGGCAGGATGACCAGAAGCT
This sequence comes from Rana muscosa, assembly GCA_029206835.1. NCBI lineage: Eukaryota > Metazoa > Chordata > Amphibia > Anura > Ranidae > Rana > Rana muscosa. The sequence continues at coordinate 681,802,960 of CM055122.1, read as the reverse complement.
CTGTAGGCAATAGATCTACTCACAGATGGGGGAAAAAAGGAAATCTGTGACTAGCCACAGCATGATCCCAACATGCCCTCCTATACATCTGACAATCAGCTCTTTTAGAAGAAAGACTTCAGAGGATCAGGGTTAATGATACACATCTGTGTTATTTGTACATACACACTGATTTACTGTATTGCTGCCTCAAAAACCTTCCTAGTGGAACATCCTCCCATCCCTGAACCCCATAGCAGTCACATGGGCTGTCCAGGGTGTTGAAAAAAAGTGGCCAAAACACTTTTCTGTCCTTGTTCAAACTCTAATGGAGTGTTTTCTGGGTAGTTGGTCATCACTGTGTGTTTTATATCACATTTTCATGTCATGTTTATATTTTCAAAAATGCAACTGACAATACCTTTAGTAGTTGATATATGCAAAAGCACCCACTTTTGCATGGTGAGCACAGTGAGAAACATACCTACAATATGACAATATTAGTATATCTGAAGTTGTAAGATCTCAAGAAACTCAAACGAGTAACTAGAAGTCAATGACCCCTATGCACCCCTATTTAACCCTTTAACTCTGGTGGGAAGAAATCAGTAATATATTATGCATCTCTATAGGACTTCTATACCCATTAACACTGTTGGCTACTGTAAATGAATACCCCTACAGGTTGTGCCCAACCTATTTGATTTAGCCACTCTATAGTGGGTGGAGAAGCTGAGAGACTAAAGATAGATATATACTTATACATTTTTTTCAATCAGCCTTTAGGCTGTATAAAAAAAATTGAACAGATCCTTTCATCCACACTATAAAGTGTAGATGGATGAATCTGCAGTGCCAACTAGTGCATGCTGACAGCCAGCAACACTGGCTGTCAGAATAGCCAAAAAGCGATGGCATCTGATTGGGTGCAGCTGCTGTTCAGCCAACAATTTTCCACCCAGGTCCTTTTATTTTTCAATAGAAGGATATCAGACAGGAGAGTATCGACATGAAGTGAATTTTGGCTCATTCTCCAGGAATCAGCTGAAATTTGCTCAGTGTATGATTAGCTTTATAATTCTCTCCATGAGCTGCTGCTTTGCTGAGCCTGCGCTGTGTAGCAGAAGAAAGGAGCTTTGTTGTCAACTAGAACTAAAGTGGTTTGAACTGGTGAATCAATCTGTAAAAAAAAAAAAAATTCCCCCTTCATCCCTTGAGCCAGCAATTCTTCAATCCCTTTTCAGACTGGATCTCTTTCCCCTGGAATCCCATTGCAGCTGAATGGGCTGCTGTTGTTGTAGTTTTACCTTTAAAATAAAGGATCCTGTTAATCTGAATCAATACTGTCTGTACAGATGCCAATAAATTGCCTGTATTTCAAGTTGCATTAATAAGAAAATTTAATAGTAGATGCTAGAAAAGACTGTCAGAAACTGCATACATTTTAGAGCAAACCATGGTTAGAGATTATAGACCTGCTATAGGTTTGATTGAAGACTGGAGACATGCTGTAGAAGGCAGCAAGAAAATGGGGACTAGGGATGGTCCCGATGTACGAATCGAATGTAAGTTCGACTCGAACATCAGGTGTTCGTTTGTTCGTGGCATATGGGTGCTCACGGGAAGTTCAGGGTGATTTTTGCCAATTATGGCTCAGGGGCTAAATCCACGCCCCACACTATATAAGGCTGCTGCTTACACGGCGGCCATATATAGTGTATTAATAGAGATTAGGCAGGTAGTCAGTGTAATGTGCAGTCCATGTAGTATATACAATGCAGTTCAGAGTATATAATGCAGCCAGTGTAGTATAAATAATACCGTTCAGAATATATAGTGCAGTCAGTGTAGTATATATAATACAGTTCAGAGTATATAGTGCAGTCAGTGTAGCATATATAATACAGTTCAGAGTATATAGTGCAGTCAGTGTAGTATATATAATACAGTTTAGTATATATAATGCAGTCAGTGTAGTATATATAATACAGTGGAGAGTATATAGTGCAGTCAGTGTAGTATATATAATACAGTGCAGAGTATATAGTGCCATCAGTATAGTATATATAATACATTGCAGAGTATATAGTGCAGTCATTGTAGTATATATAATACAGTGGAGAATATATAGTGCAGTCAGTGTAGAATATAAAACAGTACAGGGTATATAATGCAGTGCAGTGTATATAATACAGTGTATTGAAGTGGTTAAGAGGAACCCTATGATAGAATTAAGAAAAAAAACGGCATGGGGTCCCCGTTTGGGTCTGGTATAGATTTTAAGGGGAACTTCAATCCAATATAGGAAAAAAAAACAGCGTTGGATCCCCCCTAAAATCCATACCAGGCCCTTTGGGTCTGGCATAGCATTTAAGGGGAGCTCCATGCCAATTTTTTTAAATGACATGGGGCCCCCCCAAAATCCATACCAGACCCTTATTCGAGCATGCAGTCTGGCAGGCCAGGAAAGGGAGGGGACGAGCGAGCGCCCCCCTCTTTCTATACCAGGCCGCTTGCCCTTTGGGTGCCCCCCATGTTGATGGGGACAAGGGCCTCTTCCCGACAACCCTGGCCGATGGTTGTTGGGGTCTGCAGGTGCGGGGCTTATTGGAATCTGGAAGCAAGGGACCCGCATATCCCACCCCCCCTATGTGAATGGGTATCTGCCTATTCACCAGAAAAAGTGTAAAAAAGTAAAAACCAGAAGAGAGAGTTTTTGACAATTTCTTTATTAAAAAAAAAAAGTGTCCCACGATGTACATCCATCTTCAATCACGCTGCCTGATGGACCATAAAAATAGAAATTTTTTAAAAATCTCTGCCTCAATGGGAGGCCTCCTGGTGACTGCTGTCTCTTCGCTTTGACAACTCTTATATAGGCAAGGGCGGAGCCACCTAGTGGGGTAACCGAGTGACCCCATCTTCCTTGACGTCAAATTTTAACACAATATTTAATTTTTATTGTTTCACTTTAAGCATCATTAGAATCACTGCTCCTGAAAAAAACGATTGTTTAAAAAAAAAATGTTTGCATTGATACCTGTTACCTAGGGAAGTTCCCGGGTCCCCATACACTTTTTTTTTTAATACAAATGTTTTTTTATTGGGTATAGACAGAAAAAAAAGCACATATCTTATCGGGATGCAACCCACACATATAACATAAAAATTACATTGCAACATATAATATCGAGAGGAAAAGAGCATAAGAGGATCAGTCACAGGGGCAGAAACTAAATGTGTTACTCGAGGTCAGGCCCAGTGACGGCCCTTCGGGTGCATCCCAGGGTTCAAACAGAAAGAAAATTCTATTTATGCTTAAAAGAAATCAAGAAGGAAACAGGATTAGAGGGGAATAAGGGAGAATCTCCATGGAAGGATAAGAACCAAGGGAAAGAAAGATTAGGGAAAAGAAAAAGCTTAGACAGGTACATGGGTAGAAAGGGGAAAACAACCTGTTGAAAAATAAACTTTAATCTGCTACGTCTGGTATGAATAATTCGACCGACCCAGTATCAAACAAAAAGAAAAAGTATAGGATGTACTCCTAGTTGGGTTGGGATCACATGTCCTGACCATCTCCTAGTATCCCCAGGCCCAGGGCCCAAAGGAAACGGGAGAATATGGGGTACCTATCCGACCATACAGAGGCGGCCTCACCAGAGGCAGTGCGTTGGTCACAGTATAGCCGCTCCTGTCGACCACGCCGCCCATTTATTATGGAAGGTCTGCATGGTGTCCATGATAGTGTGATAGATCCTCTCCATAAGACGGATAGACTCCATCCGCTGGAGTACCTGTGTCCATGGAACCGACTGGGACCGCCAATTCAAGGCTATGGCCCAATGAGCTGCACAGAATAGGGTATTCACTAATCTCTGGATATGGGGAGGCAGACCCGGTATAGTGGCAAAGAGCAAACACATCGGGGCCGTCAGGTCTAGGATGGTGCCCGCAATCTGCGTCACCCTGGATGCCACCTGGCTCCATAGGTGCCTCAGATGAGGGCAACCCCAAAACGTGTGCAGAAGGGTGCCAGGGCTCTGGCAGCCCCTAAAGCACGTCTCCTGAACTGTAGGGTAGTATTTATGAACTCTATCTGGAGTGAGGTACCACCTCGTATGTAGTTTAAGTACTGTCTCCTTAGTGGCTATGGAGCGGGTACATCTGTGCATATTCTGTAGCATGTCGCTCCAGTCTTCTGGGGGGAATGCCACACCCAGGTCTGATTCCCAATGGGTCATAGCCGAGGACTTTCCCCATACACTTTTTATGACAATAACTTGTATATAAGCCTTTAAAATTAGGAATTTTCATTTTTCATGTTCGTGTCCATTAGACTTTAATAGGGTTTGCATGTTCGCTAGAAGTTTTTGCCTGTTCGAGCTGTTCTGGTGTAAACCGAACCGGGGGGGGGGGGGGTGTTCGGGCTATCCTTAATGGGAACATGTTACATGAGGCTGGAGGGAATCACAGCTATTATCCTTTAAAAAAATCAATGTTCCCACTCGCACTATTAGTACATAGTACATAGTTTATAAGATTGAAAAAAGACACAGGTCAATCCAATTCAACCTATGTGTATATGTGTGTATGATTTTTTATTCACAAACCATTCCCATAGCCCTGTATATTCTGCTTCCAAAGGAAGACATCTAAAGGTTTTTTTGTTTTAGTTGTTCATTCTTATTTAGTACCACTTCCTGGAGGAGGAGTTTCCACATATTTACTGCTTTAACAGCAAAGAAACTCTTCAGCAGTCTAAGGTTTAACCTCTTTTCTTCTAACCTCAATGAGTAAATTTAGTTATTTAAGTAAATTTTGCTATATTTGCTATATCTGAGTGCTAAATAACTGTAGTCTATGTAATCCATCCTCATAGCTGCAGTCCACCATTCACCTTAAAATATTGTGGCCCTTCATTGAACTCTTTCTAATTCAAAAACCTCTTTCCCGAGAATTGGTGACCAGAATTGAATGAAATATTCAAGGTGAGGCCAAACCAGTGTCTTGTAAAGGGGTAAAATTATTAATTTATTTCTGGAATATACTGTATGCCCTTTTTAATACAAGACAATTCTTTACTAGCTTTGTTAGCTGTGGATTGGCATAGCATGGTATTGCTGTGTCTGTGATCTAAAAGTACCCCCAGATCCTTTCACATTATTGATTCTCCTAGGGGAGCCTGTCATAATGTGTTGTTTGCATGTGTATTTTAGGCACCAAAGGAGCTTAACTTTGCATTTCTTAGGCTTCATGTACACGGGACGTTGTTCAACCTCTCCTGAATGATTTAACTTGACAGCTGGAAACCGGCGTCTAGAACCAGCCGTTTAGCTGCGTTTACATGCCGCATTTAGCCGCGTTTGGGTCTAGAAGCGTTTGGGAAAAAAAAATATTATATTTTTTGGTTAAAATTAGAAAAGTCTGTAAACGAAATGCTGCTAAATGCGAGTTACCATGTTTAGCCACATTCGGCACTTGAAATGCCTCTAAACACAGCTTCTGAATGCATTTTTTTGGGTTCCAGAAAAAGCCTCTAAACTCAACTGCCTAGAAACGCCTGTAAAAGACCCTGTGTACATGTACTGATAAGATAACACAGAGGAGAGTTCAGGAGCAGTTGAAAAATATGCTCAAATGCTTCTAATTGTCTGTTTACCAGCAGCAGTGTACATGAGGCCTTAGTATTGTGCCTCGTCTGCATGCAGCTGCACAGCCCCCTCAGCAAACACTGAAATGGAGCTCTTGAATCTAACCCCAATATCTTAATAAACAAACCAAACTACATTGGCCCCAAGTCCAAACTCTGGGGCACCACCACTCATAAAATTAGTCTATTCAGAGAATGAGTCATTTACTACGCCCTTGAGTCATTCCCGTGACCAGTTTCCTATCCATGTACATACAATTTCATGAACTCCAACACATCTTATTGTATACATTGAACATCTGTGAGTTGAGTTACAGTGTCAAATGCCTTCATGCCTTCAGTATCAAATGCCATCAAATGCCAAATCCAGAAAACTGCATTCACTGAACTTCACCATTACATTTTTCACTTACATCCTCATAGAATGGCAACAGGTAGCTCTGACAAGAATAGTTTTCATAAATCCATGCTGGTTTTCACTTATTATACCCTTATTGCAGACAAATTTCTGAACAGAGTCCATCAAATACCTTACATGCTATTGATGTTAGGCTGACTGGTCTGTAGTTTCCTGGTACACATCTTGATCCATTTTATAAATTTATACCACATTTGCTCTATGCCAATCAGTTGGTATGATTCTAGTCAGTAGGGTATCTTAAAAAAAAATAGAAAAAACAAATTGACTATAAGTGAGATAGGTTCTCTAAGGACTTGTGGGTGTAGACATAGTTATTTTTCCACATTAGGTTTCTCTATTCAATTCTTACCTGGTATTTAGCCAACCACCAAGGTACCTATGGTTAACAATTAGTATTACTGTTACAACTATCAAATCCTGTCTTTTTCATCTGTAAAAACTAAAGATCTTTTTTAAATGTCTGATTTTGTTTTTGTTTTGACCAGCTTTCTGTGTTCATTCGTTATCTACCTATCTGTCCTTTTCATAACCTTTTTACTGTTGATATACTTGAAAAAAACATTGGCATTTGTTTTACTTGCTATTGCAATGTGTTTGTAATTTTAAATTTTTGCTGCCCTGATTGCTCCCTTGCATTTCTCGTTGCATTCTTTTTCTCATTTTTTTTTACATCAGAATTTAGTCACATAGGTGTAACTGTTGATTGGCAAAAGTTTTCCAACTTGTCTATTCAATAGATCAAGTTCTGTCAAACAAGGGTGGCCACACACTGATCACAATTCGGACAGATCCTACTGTATCGGATGAATTTTCGATCCGTCTGCGGCCAGCTTAACTTGATCCTCCCCGGGTAGCAACATCTGTAAAAGGAAATAAAATAAAAAAATTAAAAAGTAAATAAACACAATATCAGTCAATATAACACAGAAAGACAGAAGGATGTTTGTACCAGCCTAGTATTGTAATCTTTCTAGAAACCATTATGTTACATATATAGCTCGAGAAATCAGACATTGAGTCATAAAGCCTGCTGGCTGGGATTTTTCATCGAGGAGTTAGTGACAGACTCAGTCACAATTACCACCAGTAGCTTTGCATATGACTTTTTATAGAACATGGAAATTGTCATTTAAAATGTCAGCGACCAACATGGCACAACTCCAATGTTATTTCTAGGCTTTTTTTTAACACGAAAATCAGCTTTGCCTGACATGGTAACATTAAGCATGAAACCTATGATCCCACTTAGCAGCATGGAGGGAATTTACTGAAAATTGGAAGCACTTAGCCATGTTACACCTCTGCCATTTTTACATTTGATATGTTTAAGAGGCTTTACACATTTTAAATCCCAGTACTGTTTATGAACAGAACAAATGAGTGAATATACCATACATTCCATTTGCTTGTGGAATGACTGGAATTAGTTATATGGTATGGTTAGGTTCAGACTATTAAAACATTAAAACTGTGCATCAAACTTCCTGCAAACACAGATATGTACAGTAACTCAAAGACATTAATATTGGGGACCGTGTGCTTAGTATTACAGACCTTGCCATCTATGTTAGTCACATAACAGCCATTGGGGCCTTCTCCTTCAGGGGGCTAGTTTTCTGAAGCACAATACATATCATAACCTGATATGAACATGTACAGTCTAGATTTTCTTGTTCGCTTGCAGTTTTGTATCCTAAAAACAAGTACGTTCTTTGCAATGATGGAGTTTGCTTGTGTGTGTCCAAGGGTCTTTGTGGCCGAAATGAACAATGCAAGACTACTTTGATACATATTTTACTAAAAACTATTAATTTTTGGTGGTAGCAGCACAGGAATTACAGACATTTAGGGGTTGGTTTGTCAAAGATAATTAGACTGTGCAGAAGCAGAAGCTTTGCTAACTACTATCATCTAATCATGTGCAAGCAGGGGCGGGCTGGGGTGGGGGGCAGGCATGCAATTTCCCCCTGGGCTGCTCTGATAGGCTGTGCGAAGGCCGCTGTGTCACCAGCTCAAAACCGCACATGCGCAGTTCTTGAGCTGGCCGAGTGCGGAAGCTACATCCAGTACTGTGAGCCAGCAATGCATGTCTTCTCTGTCACAGCAGGGCTGAGCTGAGCTGACAGTCTGTGTTAAAGAGCGCAGCACAGCCCCGCCCAGCCCCTCCCTCCTCCACACGAATGGCTGGCAGAAGCTGGACCTGCTCTCTTTCCCCGCCCACACTCCAAGCAGCCTGTGTGCGGTCTGTGAAGAAGATGTGTGGGCGGGAAAGTTCAATCTTCTGAGCAGTCGGCTGGAATCCAGTGAGTCTCCTGGGACTGTCCAAGTAAGTGAACTTCTCCTCACTCCCCCTCTCTGCAGCTAAAGAGTATTTTTTATAGCAGTCTGTGACACTACCTTGCCCTAGATGTTATAATTGTTGGCTCACACTGGCATGCTGCTGTTTGGCTGGTGCTGGTGTACTGGCAGTTTTCCTGCATGCTGCCCCTGGTTCCATAGAAGTTGCACATTTTTACTGCATGTTCTGAAAACGTCCTGCATGCTGCATCATTGGTGCACTTTCAGAAAATGCAGCAAGAATGTGAAACCTAAAAGTCTGAGGGACTGTGGCTAAGTACACCAGCACTGCAGCACACCAGTGTGAGCCCAAAGGCTTGTATTCACTTGCAGCAGGCACTGCCACTCCTCTGAAAAGTGATCCATGCTCAGGTCACTTTTCAGAGGCATTTGACAGGGAGTGAGTTGATATTACATTTCCTTCCTGCCTGTTTTAACCCCCTAAATGCCAATCCCTCCATGTAATGGCACGGTTCACTTTGAACTCCATATTTCCATTACTCTGTGTAGGTATTCGATGTGCTCTCACCTTATTGTTTGCACATCTAATACCTAAGGGTACTTTTACACTGGGGCGGTAGCGGTAAAGCAATGGTAGTTTTAGCTGCACTTTACCGTCGGGTTAAAACCGCCCGTGTTGCATTCATTTCAATGGGCATGTGGCGGTTCTGGAGCGGTGTATACAGCGCTCCCAAACCGCCACAAAGATGCTGCTTGCAGGACTTTTCAGAACGTCCTGCAAGCGCACCGCTCCAGTGTGAAAGCACTCAGGCTCTCACACTGGGGGGGGGGGGCATGGGATGCAGTTTACAGGCGCTATTTTTATCGCTAAAACGCCTGTAAAGCACCTTCAGTGTGAAAGTACCCTAAAGAGTTCTGGAAATAAGATGGAGTTCAAAGTGAATTTCTACACCTAGGTGGAACACCCCTTTCCGAAGATTTGAGGATATTATTAAACTCAGAGACTGGTGGACTTAGGCCAACATAGACAGATTGAAATTCTGCCGGTTCAGCAGAAATTTCAATCTATCTATGTGCAGACTGGTTGTACAGAATTCAATCTATCAACTGACTTCAGTACAACCAGCGTGTCTCTTTTTTTTGGCGATCACTGCTGGCTGCTATAGCTGCCGGCAGTGATTACTGTATTCTGATGACTTGAAAACTTTCATCTAAGAGCAAACACCAACACACGGCTCTTACGGAAGCTTGGTAAATCAAATGCCAGGCTTCCGTAGCATTACACCTGTGGGGCTGTGGCCAAGCCTGGGCACAAGCCAGCACAGGCTCCTGGAAACACAGGAGTGTGGCCATTAAGAGGAAAGCTGGGATATGACATTACTTACATCATATCCCTACCACTCCTAAACCTGGTCAATTGCAGTACCAGGCCCACAATGCCCTTAATCTGGCCAGGGCACCGGCGTGCACCTGCATGTGCTTTTCTCACTACCTGCAATTGACACAGGAGTCTGCAGTCTGGGGAGTCTGGTGGTCATGCCGGGGAGACAACAGGTTTTGCGTGTTTAGCCTGCTGCGCTCCCTGTGACTCTCGGCTACTCTGCTTGCTTGGCTTGCCCAGTGGTGTGGTGCTCACTCACCAGAGAAGCTCCAGACTCCACAGGTAGCGCTTAATGTGGCAGCACAGTCTTTAGTCTTCATCTTTCTGCAGTCTTATTGGTCTGTGTACTGGGTGTGGGGAAGGTGCAAGCTCTTTTTCTCAGTCTCTGGGGGTAATCATGCAGTCTCTCTCTGAGAGACTGCTCCACAATGATTGCCCCCACAGAGAGTGACAGCTTCACACTGCCCCCACAGAAAGTGACTGCCTCTCTGTGCAGGCAGTGTCAATTGGTCTCGCTTTCTCTGTGCAGGCAGTGTCAAGCGGTCTCTCTCTCTCTGGGCAGGCAGTGTCAACTGGTCTCTCTCTCTCTCTCTGTGCAGGCAGTGTCAATCAGTCTCTCTCTTTCTCTGTGCAGGCAGTGTCAAGCGGTCTCTCTCTCTCTCTCTCTGGCAATGTGGAGCAGTCTCCCTCCCTCTCTCTCTGCATTGGAAATGTGGTGTAGATGGATGGTGAGCTGATTCGGTGGTTCAATGGGCCACTTGACTGGACTTGCCCCCCAGGCCTAAGGCTGCCAGCCCTCCCCTGTGTGCAAGCAGTAATGCATTATTTTATTTTCCTTGCACGTGGGTATTCTTTGCAAAGTGAAGGTTCACCTCATTTACTAGGCTCTGGTGCAACTGTTGTAAAGTGCACAGTCTGTTTGCCTTTAGTAAACCAACCCCTTAAAGTCACCACTGGTCTCCTGGTTGCCTCCCTGGCTAATGCCAAAATGTTCAAAAAGATGTTTAAAGTGTGGGATTTATTTTACAACCCAACCCTGAATGGTGTTTCTCAGTCTCTAACATTAGCCTGGAACTGTTTTGTAGCTCTGGAAAATCATGTGACACCTTAACGACATGCAGCTGGACTGCATTCAACTAAGGCCCAGTTTACACTGATGCAACAATCGCTCCGACTTTGGAACACTTGTCGCATCAGAAGTTGGACCCCAGTTTGACCCCATTCTGTGCAATAGAACCGTTCTAATCGGTGCTACTTTTGATCCGACATTGCTTCTCTTAAAGAAGTTGCATGCAAGTCGTGCCAAAGTCGTGCTGGGGTCCGACTTCAAAGTTGCGGGCAGTGTGAACCCAGGCTAATTATGTGACTCCTGAAGACAGTTGCACCAGAGCATATTTCGGGACTTTAACCACTTCAGCCCCGGAAGATTTGGCTGCTCAATGACCAGGTAATTTTTTGCGATTATGGCACTGTGTTGCTTTAACTGACAATTGCGCCATCGTGCGATGCTATACCCAAACAAAATTGACGTCCTTTTTTTCCCACAAATAGAGTTTCTTTTGGTGGTATTTGATCACTTCTGTGTTTTTTTTTTGGCGCTATAAACAAAAAAAGAGCGACAATTTTGAAAAAAAACACAATATTTTGTACTTCTAGCTATAATAAATATTCCATTTTTTTTTTTAAAAAAGCAAATTTTTTCCTCAGTTTAGGCCGATATGTATTCTTCTACATATTTTTGGGCAAAAAAATCGCAATAAGCGTATATTGATTGGTTTTCGCAAAAGTTATAGTGTCTACAAAATAGGGGATAGATTTATGGCATTTTTATTATTATTATCTTTTTACTAGTAATGGTGGCGATCTGCGATTTTTATCGGGACTGCGACATTATGGCGGAAAGATCGGACACTTTTGACACATTTTTGGGACCATTGACAGTTATACAGCGATCAGTGCTATAAAAATGTACTGATTACTATGTAAATGTCACTGGCAGGGAAAAGGGGTTAACACTAGAGGGCGATCAAGGGGTTAAATGTGTTCCCTAGTGTGTGTTCTAACTGTAAGGGGAGGGGACTGACTGGAGGAAATGACAGATCGTGGTTCTTAGCTCATGATTTGCCTCTCCTTACAGAACTGGGGTTTTTACACACACGTCCCTGTTCTGCCTCTCGTGCCCGCGATCGTGCGTGGCTGGTCGGCAAGTGGTTAAAGCAAAATAGGGTAAAATATACAACAATCCAATGTTAAAATTGGAGAAGCAAGATACCTCTGTTCCTGATTGCAGTGAATGTCATTGAAATTTAATATAGACCATCGGACTCTGAGAATTTTCTTATGTCTCTGTTGGTTACTTAGTTAATTTCATATTCTGAAACAACAAAAAATAGGGACATAGTAGATCTGCATCTGCTGAACAGTGGACAATATTTTACGTAATTTGTTCACCAAGTCGGGATTCACTGTGGTTGAGTTACTAATATGCTGTTAACTTTACATGGAATTTTTCTTCAGCTTAGTGAATGAGATGAAGCTCTGCTGACATCCACCATCCAATCATGTGCAAGCAAAAATGCTGTTTTTATTTTCCTTGCAGGTTAGTGGGTGATTTTTGCAAAGTTTATTTTTACCACATTTCCAAATCTAAGGGGACATTTGCTTGAAAACTGAAAATTCCCCTTGCAAGTGAACAGCTTGTTTGCCTTCAGTAAATCAACCCCACTGTGTCACCATTTATTCTGATGAGGATATGCTGAAAGAGTTTAAGCTAACAAACAACCAGATGGATGTTTGATGGATATTTAATCTCATCCCTGTGTAACATAATTTTTATGGGTTGTAACTGGTGAAAACTTGTTGTGCTGTAAAATAATTAATTCTACAGCCATTTGTGGTTTTCTTTAATTGCCACATAAAATGTAAAACCCTTTTCTTTACATCATAGCTACCAGCTATAGTTTGCAGTGTGGCAGGATTTACCAAAATCCTCAACTCCCTACACCTGTAATTGACTTACTTGCACACATTTTATTAACTAAAATATGTCATCTCTAGTATTTTATTCACTTGAAATAAACAGATTTTTTTCATTCTCGAAAAGGGAGGATATGAGTTAGTCACATCACTTAGTACATAAATGGTCCATATAATAAACTTGGTGCAAAGGTCTTTATTTTTAAGGTACTACAAAAGACACAAGGACACCCTTTGAAACTAGGGGAATAAAGGTATAACCTCTGCATATGGAAAGGAGTTTAGTGTAATACATATAAATATAAGAAATTCTCTTCCATAGGAGTTGGTTCTATCAATTTCAGTAAATTGCAAAAGAGTTCTGGATATGGGTCCAAATGCACAAAATATAAATGACTACTAACAATTATGAGAACTCTCAAAAACACACATTGCCATCACCCACATACTTTTGGCAAGCCGCACCCTCATACTTCGAAACTAAAAAAACACCATGGCTATCAACCTACCTGAAGTGATTACACTAGTTAATAGGAACCACACCTTCAAAAATTTTACTGGCTATTAACTCTTTAACTTTTAAACAATTTGATAGTAATTGGAAAATATGGACTGACAAACACAAAATTCTCTATTATCCCCCATGGTATACAGTCTCTAACTTGTCCTGAACTTAATGTTAATGTTATACTTATAGTAAAATGTTAATGAACCAGAACATGACATTGCGTAATGTGTGTAACTACTGCCTGAATGTTAAACTTTTGAAAAACTCAATAAAAACGATTGAAGGGAAAAAAACACACATTGCCCAAAGTTTGCTTCACGAAATGGGTCGAATTATAGGATATCAGTCAGTCATTTCTCTATGTATATGTGCTATCATAAAACTATGTATCATCAGGAATCCTATATTCTATGGAATTTTAATATGGTTTTAATCATATATGTGAATAAAAATTGGATTTTTTTTATTGGATTTTTTTATTTTATTGGATGATGTTTTGATTTATTTTTGTTTGGTGCAACTCTTCCAATGTCCCATGGGCAATGTATGTTTTTATGAGTTCTCAGTAGCGTTGGCCTTATGTTTGCCTTATGTACTGTTTGTATACCAATATTTATGAACATCCGGGGAATTATCTGACTGCTTTTTGGGATCAGAAAGCACTTTTTTTTTCCCATGGTAGCGTAAAGTAGACCACAGATTAAAAAGATTTTTTGCCTTGCTTTTGATTAGGGATGACTCAGTCTGAACCCTGAAGTAAGCCGTCTGTGCTTGCCCAATCACCTGTGACTGGGCCATTCCCCAGCCCGCTGCTGCACATAAACTAAGGGGCATGGATGCTTGTGACATCATTGTGGCCTTACAATTATTGACTACACTATTTTTTTCATCATCATTAAGACTAGTCATCTTATAAAAGGGTTATTTGTGTATATTTTTTCCACTTTAAACATGGTACTTATCCTTAAATGTATTTCACAAAGATTACAATAGCAATAAAATAGGCTGAACTTTTATTAAAACACTTCATATAAGCCTGCGACCCAAAAATGTGATGTACTCAAAGTGCAGCCACATCACTGCAGTAAACAAAGGAATGAAAAATTTACAGGCTGCCCTTGAATTTAGTAGACAGTTCTCTGAAGTATAAGTTTCTAGCTGTGCTTTCGAGTGACTCATGCACATTTTTGCAGTCATGATGTTAATATTAAATTGGATGTAATTGCTCATCAAAGTGGATGTTATTGTTACACTTAGATCAAATTGTTAGGTAGCTGGATTTGTGTTGCATCTGTGTGTGTGGGTGACATTTACTGTAGATGTATGTTTCCATGTGTACGCCAACATTTCCTAAAAGCTTTTCCAAAACACTGGATCCCATTTCCTCTTCTTAAAATGGATTGATAGAAACAGCCACCTGCTTTGGGAATGTGGACATTTTCACCAATCTATTTGGCTTTTTTTTAATTTTTTTTATTTGGTTGCCTGTTTGCTTAGTAATTTCTCATCTGGCCAAGTTGTTAGGGGTAACCGAAAGCAGCTGACTACTTAATTGTACAAACGTTTCTGAGTGTTTTTCAGCGATGTGATAGAAAGTGGAGAATGCCTTCTGCATGATGACATTCAGGGTTTGTTTGTTCAGCAATGCTTTCCTATCTTCATGTGCACCTTGCATCTTACATATTCAAAAACGAAACTAAATCTAAAGCCCCGTACACACGGTCTGACTTTTTGCCAACAAACTTCATTTTGAGCAAGTTTGCCAAAAAATCCTACCGTGTGTACGCTCCATCGGACAAACTTTTTTGGCTTTCAAAAGTTCGGTCTGCAAACGGACAAACTTTTGGCCAACAAAAGTCCGATGGAGCAAAGTCCGACCGTGTGTACAGAAAACCATCTGACTTTTGTCCGATGGACAAAGCAAATAATGTTAAAATCAACCAACAATAGCAGAAGTTGACCAAAGGGTGGCGGTAAAGAGCAGAAAAGAGCAGAAAAAACACGTGATGTTGGAAAATTTTTGGGGAAAGTTTGCAGAAAAGTCCTGTGGTGTGTATGCTATGGGTGTGCCCGGCCAACTCCATTCGGACAGAAATCCACGGAAAAGTCAGACGGAAGTCCGACCGTGTGTACAAGGTTTAAGCAGTATTCCCACAAAACCTAGTCTATTGTTATATGATGAGACAAAAAGATGTAAAATATGGTACAGAAGTAACCTGTTTATTACTGTATTGGTTTTTTATAATGCACTTGCAATCTTTACTATTATTAGGCAGCTATTTTCAGTTTGGGTTGAAGTCATATTCAGCATGCATATCCAGCAAGACATTTTATTAACATGTATCTGACAACAAAACTTTTTTCTTTAGTTTTGGCTAGAGTGGTGAGAGGTTAGAACATCTGTCAAGTGTTTATTGCTGTCTGTATCCCTGCTAAGATTACTCTTAAGCCTGGTACACACGATCGGATTTTCAGTGGACAAAGCAAAGTGTAGGACTTTTGTCCGAAGGGCGTTGGCCGTGAACTTGTATCGCATACAAACGGCAAAACTATGTGTTTTTTCAGCTCTTTAGCGCTACCCTTTGGGCAACTTCTGCTAATGTTGTGTTATGGTTAGCATTGCTTCTAAACATCCGTGTTTGTACTTTGGAGTTTTGTCACACGATCAGATAATCCGACAAGACACATTTGTTGTCGGAAAATTTTAAAGCATGCTATCCAACATTTGAAAAATCCGACAACAATTGTCCGATGGAGCATACAAACGTTCAAATTTTCCGACAACAGCCTGTCATCACACAATTCCCGTCGGAAAATCCGATCGTGTGTACGGGCCCTAAGAATAGAGAGAAAATCTTCCAATGGGCAAATTTGTTCTAGTTTCATTTCTAAAAAATATCTTTTTACTTCTGGTTTTGTCTGCAGGAAAGAAAGTGAAATCTTTCCTATGGGAGAAAAAAAAGCTAACAAGGCTTTTTCTTTTTTAATCAGACTTTCTTTTTGAAATTTTTTAAAACAGATTCAAGAAAATAAAGAGAGAAAACCTAACATAAATTTACACAAAGGGAAAACATTTTTAGTTTTTTTTCCATTAAACAACAAGGCTTTTCACCTTTTCACCATTCCCCAATCTATAAAAAAAAACAAAAAACAAAAACAAACAAAAAATAAAACAAAAACATCAAAAACTTTTTTTCAAAGGATATATTTTTAGGAAAAACATTTTTTTACACCCCTCCCACTGAAACACAGCCCTCATGGAACAATTTCTCAGTGAATTTGTAAAGGCTGATGATCTCCACATACTGTAAATCAGGGGTAGGCAACCTCGGCCTTCCAGCTGTTTTGAAACTACAAGTCCCATGAGACCCTGACAATCACAGGCATGACTCCTAGAGGCAGAGGCATTATTTTACCACATCTGGAGCGCCGAGGTTGCCTACACCTGCTGTAAATGGTCAACTGGATCCCTTTACTAGTTCACAAGGATTTGATTGGATGGTGAATCAGCAATCAGCAAAAACAACCACTGCTTTAAGGAGGTGATTCGATCCAGTATAAATCTTATCTAATTACTAATCTACTCATCCCTAAGGCCCCATGCACACAAGACGCAGGTGCAAACTCTGCTGAACACACGTTTTTAAACGCTGAAACCGGCGTTTATAAACGCGCGTTTTGCCGCGTTTGCGGCCGCGTTTAGCGGCGTTTAACCGCGTTTGCGTTTATAAGCGTTTCATCATAGACCCTCCCTAAGCTCAAAAAACAGTAAATTTTAACCATTTCAGCCAGTTTGTGAGACCAGAGTGAGTAGCAGCAGCTGAGAGAGCAGCAGTGTACTTGTATTTAGCGTATCACTTGCCACATCATCTGCCACAAGTTGTGGATTGTCCACTTGCCACGTCACCTGCCACGTCACCTGGCCACATCACCTGGCCACGTCACCTGGCCACGTCACCTGCCACAAGTTGTGGATTGTCCACTTGCCACGTCACCTGGCCACATCACGTGCCACGTCACCTGCCACAAGTTGTGGATTGTCCACTTGTCACGTCACCTGCCACAAGTTGTGGATTGTCTACAGTGCAATGCAAGCAATTACAGTTTTTTTTTCATATTTTTTTGATGGTTTTTCATCATTTGCCATCATTTTTGAGATTTCTAATGTAAAAAAATAGGTCACCTTTAAAAACGCTAATAAACGAAATCGCGGCAAAACGCCGGTACCGCGTTTTGCCGCGTTTTGCCGCGTTTAGCCAAGTTTTGCGTCTGAAACGTGGAAAACGTTTGCGTCTGAACCCATTTTTTTGCTTCTGGAAAAACGAGGTTAAACGCAACTGCCTAAAAACGGCAATAAACGAGACTGTGTGCATGGACACATAGGATAACATTGAATGGGTTCAGGCGCAGTTGAAAAAAGTGTCCAACTGCCTCTGAACGCGCGTTTAACAGCAAATAACAGCGTCTCGTGTGCATGGGGCCTTACACGGAAGTATATGACATCCAGCTGTCACCTCTTTAAATTATAGCTCCTATGGGACATTTCTAATAATTTCTAATAATTTGGACCTATAAGCACTTAATAATCAAAACAGACACAGGAAAATTGTTTCACTTTTCCTTGTGTCCAATACGTCTCTAGTGGAAGAAAGGAAATGAAGCCGGGGGGTAAAAATAAAGGCATATGGTCCTGGGGCAAAACTATGGCTTTTTTGTATTACAAAAAGTCAACTCTTCTTTTGAACTTTTAAATACTAATACAGTACCTAATAACATTTGAAAATGTTTCTATTCTTACATTTATAAGCCTGGAGGCTGAAATAGCAGATAACAGTACAGAATTAAGTGCAGACAAATGCTGCTTTATTCTATAGAGGTGATAAAACCACACACATGGATAGCAAATTGGAGGGATTAGCAGTCGTGTTTAAATTTCAGTCCTTATGGGCAAAGGCAAAGAGGCTCCTTCTACATTCCCAGAATAAACCTCTAGTGTTAACCTTGTATTGATGTCAGTGCTTGGGAAATATGTTGTATTAATAATTACAATTAGAATATTACAAGTGCGGCTACAACTAATGATCAAATCTGGATAATTGAAAGCTGCTAAATATTACATTTGCTTGAATATCTGTAGGTAGAGCTGTATAATCTGTAAAGGATTCCAGAATTCAGGAACCCAGTCAATCCTACTCACGAACTGTGTTATTCTCTGCAGACTACACCATTCTTTATGTATTGTAGATTTACCTGATTTCTGATTCAATTCTCTCATCACTAGTTTCAGCAGGGTGGCAGTGGTGGCACCATGGAGGGAGCCAAAATACGGCGTCAGCAGTATGATTTTAGGCAGGATAATATCCATTTTTTTCCACTCGAAGTCTTTTATGTATGGCTTAGTGTGGTTTTAAAAATCCAAAACCTCTGCAGGTTGGAATTTTTTAGAGGTTTAATGAATTTGTGATTGTACCAAAGTTATTTCTGTTTCTATAATGATGCTGTTCTCCTGCCTAACCGTTCTTAGTGGAGGAATTTATGAAGTGATTATTTAACCCAAATGTAGAATGTAAATTATAGTGACATTATTGTTCGAAATTATAATTAGTACAAGGAAGCTGCTCATTTCTGCAACATGTCAGAACTAATTAGTGCTGTGATAATAAATACAGAGGGACCTTCTGAAGATTATAGAGAGTGAAAAATTTGTAGTGTGGAATATTTTGTTCCGTGCAGACTGTTTACGTTGCATGTGTTGTGGTCAATGTATCTTTAAAAAGGTGGCAGATAAGGATTATGGCCCATGTAGCTGGCTTAGACAGCTAATTTAATAATATGGAACCTTCTGATGAAAGAGCCCAAAATGAGAACGGTCTGTGATAGCAGGCAAACCAGACTGTCCTATTCTTGTGTCTAATGCAGGCTAGAGATTACATGACATAATCTGGCTTTTTTTCATCAGCAACATTGATTGTTCCTTTTCAGACACTTTCACATGTTGCGTAGCAACAAATGTCAACCAGCGCGATAGCGCCACCTCTGGCATCTCCTATCCCCTGATGATAAGACTTAGGGGCGGTTTGCTGCTGGGGGGGAGGCCCAGCCGGGCACTGGATGATCCCGTTATGGGTGCTCTGGACGGGTATGCCCCCTAGACCAACGGCTCCCTTAGCCGGCGTTCCTACCACGCTTGTTTACCTACTAGCCAGGGGTAAGGACTTCATCTTCTCCCAGTCATCCCTATGTGGCGCCCTGAAACAGCAGCTGGGGCCTTGTTGCTGATACCTTGTTTTATTCACATCTGTTAATGCTGTTACGCTTCTTTCCTTATGTCATGCCGACATTCTGTCTTGCCTACATGATGATTTGAAAAATAAAAACCTATTAAAAATAAACAAATGTCCACCAAAAGCTTTTTCTTGTAGTTGTCACTGTACTACAAATTCAGCAGAAATTTTAGTATATAACACTATCCAATTCTGCCAAAATAGAGAAGTTGGGTCTTTAATGGAGCCTGGAATGGCTGTGCAGTGTTGATGAGACCACAAAACCAAGATCTCGCTGGACTAGAAGGAAAATAGGAGATTCAAAAGGGTGACCATTGCCAGAGGAATAAAGAAACCTGAATAATCATAATATTAAGAGGCTAAAAGATATGATACATCAATAATAAATGTTTTTAGAAGGAAGTATGTAAGTTAGAATAAGATGAAAGGGAGTGAGGATGTGAGGATGAACCAATTCACTACTTTATTTGTAATCTTACTTTTTTTTCGAACTTATTCTTATTAAAAGAAATGTTCCTCCCTTAATAATACCAGGCAGCGCCCTAGGCATATATGGGATGGAGATCCTATACAAAATGGCTGGTGGTGTGTTGGTGCCTTTCCATACAAGCATCAGAAACTTTGCCTTTCAGAAATAGACAGTTGCCTTGTGCTGTCAGGTACCAGTTTCTTTGTTATCAACAGTCCTCAGGAAGTTGGACACTAATGGGCATCTGTATATTATATGGTTCTTGTGTCTGATGATTCATGCTCTCTTGATTGTTTGTTGAGAGGCAAAAAGGCACAAAAATGGCAGTGTTTTTTTGGTAGTATATGGAAGTCCAACAAAGACAACCTAAAAATGATATAGGTGAATCGGCCCTGCCTGGATTGATACTTGGCTTCACATATCTGTCTGCTCCCTTTTTTTTATAGAGTTAGTCAAACTTTCTCTCAGATGTGTATGAATTTAGCAAACATTGAGTTAAAATCCTCATATCTTGTTTTGTTTGGCAGTAATAACATTACGGTTCTTCTTTTTTTCTTCTTTCTCTACATATCAAGTTTTATGTGTATTACTTACACTCCGAGGTCTAGTCTCATAGCTGTTGCATGATTCACTAAGAAGAAATGTTCATAATACAGGCAAAAATCATTTGTGTGGCTGCTTCAGGTATTCCTAGATATATGATAACTGAATACAGCAATATGCAGCCGTTTGTAAAGGTGTATTGCATTACATTGTATGGTTGTTTCTGTTTACAGGATATCTGAATAAAGGTCATAGAAAGTGCATTATCATTTTTACACTCTATTTGAGACTTTTTTTTACATACAAAGTAAATAGAACTAATTAATAAAACCTAATTTACAGGGGAAAAAAAATGTGATGCCTATTGCAACTAAACTACCCACTTTTCTTAAACTACAATTATTGGACTGTTATTGTTGATTTTCTGGAACAGGATACAAAATGAAAGCCAAAAGCTGGATGGTTGCTATGGTCAGCATTTCTATGTTTCATTTACTCCTGTAAATTAGTCCTATTTTGTCTAATAACAGTTGGGCCCGTGGTTGATTACAGAGGTCATTGCTAGGATACTCAAAAATCAGGGACAGGTTTGGATGTCCAAAGTCGCAAAAGTTTACAGCAGCCATAGTCTCTTTAATGGATCTCAGTGTGATCAATATCTGGATGTGACTTTAATTGTAACTGTATTTTTTAGTTTTGGGTAGAGTAGGGAACCCAAAGGTTTAAAACCTCTGTCATATTATACACAGTTCATATTTAATTTTATTTAGGCTCTTATAGCGAAAAAATGCAACATATTTCAGGAGGTTCCAAGGGTCCCTCTTCATCAGAGCTTGGTACCATTGTAAAAAGTGAGTGCTAGACTGATAAAAAATGATGAGATCCTAATGCCCTGTACACACGATCGGATTTCCGATGGAATAAAATCCGATGGATTTTTCCGTCGGAATTCCGATGAAGCTGACTTTCATCAGTCTTGCCTACACACCATCAGAAAAAAGTCAGACCGTCCAAAACGCTGTGGCATACAACACGTACGACGGCACTATAAAGGGGAAGTTCAAATCCAATGGCGCAACCCTTTGGGCTGCTTTTGCTGATTTTGTGTTACCGTGTGTTAGTAAAAGTTTGGTGTTAGCCGATTTGCGCTTTTCAGTCTCCGTGCTTTTCAGATCGTTTTCTGGTGTTCAGTTTGTGCTTGTGGGTTCGTATCTGTCTTTCAGTGCGTGTAGTAAGGTCGTATCTGTTTTTCAGTGCGTTCTTGTCCGCTCGTTTACTGGTTTTCAGGTCGTTCTTCAAAAGACTTGCTGTTCCTCAGTGCGTTCTGTTTAAGTTCATTCTGACCAGCCGGCCAGTTTCTAGCCATGTTGGAAGTACGTTCTCATCGTTGAGCTCGTGCTGCGTATGCGCTGGGTGTTGCGGTTAATACTTTGACCCAAGCTCAGTCCATGTACAGGGTGAGAAGGAATTCATGGACCAAGAATTGGTTGTTCCAGCGGGACCAATTCTCTCATATGCCTCTGCTGCGGGAAATCCAGGAGAATAATCCTGATGACTACAGGAATTATCTCCGGATGACGGACCCCGTTTTTTACCGTCTTTTGGATTTGGTGTCCCCCTATATCACCAGGCAGGACACTGTGATGCGCAAGGCCATCACTGCCGAGCAGAGGCTCATCGCCACCTTGCGATACCTGGCGACTGGGAGAAGTCTGCAGGACCTCAAGTTCACGACAGGCATCATCTCCCCCCTGGCTCTGGGGGTCATTATCCCAGAAACCTGTTCTGCTATCATGCAAGTGTTGGGGAGCGTCTGAGTGGTAATTAGGCTCAGACACACTAATTGTTAGGGTTAATGGACCATTTCTGTTGATGGGAGATAGTGTTGGTGCACAGTTCCCTGTGGCCTACAGGTGGCGCTGTCGCCATGGGCCGGGGTTGAACCACCAATGCAGGGCTGCGCCTTTTGGGAACCTGCTGTGCCTGTCAGGAGAGGGTATAAAAGGGGCGGACATCTTCCGTTCGAGGTCCACACCCAGGCACCTTCAGCCTGGGTGTGTGTGGTTCGTCCGCGCCCAGGCACCTTAGGCCTGGGCGTGAGGAGGGTCGTCTCTGGGTGCCTTAGGCCCAAAGGTGGAGTTCCTGTTCCATCCCAGACACCTTCAGTCTGGGGTGAGGTACTATTTGAAGGCCCAGGGCCCAGCAACCTTCGGCTGGGGTCTGCTAGGGATCGAGGACTCCCAGGGTGCCGCCTTGCGAGGGGACCCCTATCTGGGATGAGGAGGCCAGGGAGGTAACCCTTTCCTGAAGACCCAGCGCAGAGTGGTGGTGACGGTAAGGGCCTCTGGTAACTCTCCGGAGGGATGTTTTCTCCTTGACATGGGCCAAATATTTTAAGAAGGAAGTTCATCAGGTCAGTGGCTGTGACCCTACTCTTCAGGTCAGTGGCAGTGACCCTACTTGATCAAGTCAGTGGCAGTGACTTCATAGGGCAAGGCCCTATTCATCAGGTCAGTGGCAGTGACCCTACATTCCAAGTCAGTGGCAGTGACTTTATTCACCCGGTCTGTGGCAGAGACCAACCTCATGGTGTGTGGCAGAGATTGTGCGCCAAAGGTGTTTGAGAAACCTAAACAGTCTAAAGAGTTAAGCAATGTTTGTGCCTGGACCTCCTTCACACCTAAGCTGTCCTGTATTATCGCTCCAACCTGTCTGCTCTTAAAGAGGCTGTTTATTATCCTGTGTGAAATAAATGTTGAGTTGGACTTTCAGCTAGTGTGGACATTCACATTCCTGGGGAAAACGAGGTCTTGCATCTATCTAAAGTAAAGGTGAAATCATTCTTGGGAGGACTTTGACTCTGGCCGCAGACAAGGCCCAAAACTAACACCGCTCAACCTCTTTACTCAGGAGGGTACGGGCTTGTGTTGCGGTGTGCCTCTCTCTGCCTGCGAGAAGCCTAATTAAATGCAGGTTGGGGAGAGGTGAGTGCACTACACAAGTTATGCAGAAGGACTATATTAACCACTTGTTTACCGCCCACCATCAAATGACGGCGGGCGGAAGACTCTCTCGTTCTGACCGAACGTCATATGACGTTGCGGCTTTAAAAGCAGCTGGGGAGCCGATGCGCGTGCCCAGTGGCCGCGATGGCCGCTGGGCACCCACGATTGCCCAGTAACCGAGCAGGACCGTGGATCTGTGTGTGTAAACACACAGATCCACATCCTGTCAGTGAGAGGAGACCGATGGTGTGTCCCTTGTACATAGGGACAACTATCGGTCACCTCCCCCAGTCAGTCCCCTCCCCCCACAGTAAGAATCACTTCCAGGGAATGCATTTAACCCCTTCCTCGCCCCCAAGTGTTAACCCCTTCCCTGCCAGTCACATTTATACAGTAATCAATGCATTTTTATAGCAGGGATCGCTGTATAAATGTGAATGGTCCCAAAAATGTGTCAAAAGTATCCGATGTGTCCGCCGCAGTCACAATAAAAATCGCAGATCGCCGCCATTACTAGTTAAAAAAAAAAATGCTATAAATCTATCCCCTATTTTGTATCTGCTATAACTTTTGCGCAAACCAATCAATATACGCTTATTGCGATTTTTTTTTACCAAAAATATGTAAAAGAATACATATCGGCCTTAACTGAGGAAAATTTAAAAAAACTATTAAAAAAAATGGATATTTATTATAGCAAAAAGTAAAAAATATTGTGTTTTTTTCAAACTTGATGCTCTTCTTTTGTTTATAGCGCAAAAAATAAAAACCACAGAGGTGATCAAATACCACCAAAATAAAGCTCTATTTGTGGGAAAAAAAGGACGCAAATTTCGTTTGGGTACAGCATCGCACGACCGCGCAATTGTCATTCAAAGTGTGACAGCGCTGAAAGCTGAAAAATGGCTTGGGCAGGAAGGGGGTTTTAGTGCCCGGAAAGCAGGTGGTTAAGGTAATTTTTCTCCTTTAACATCACATTCTATATAATTCATGTTTGCTAATGTATTTTATTTCTTTCATCATTCCCTAATTACCATGATTGTAATATGCTGTGAATGTCCCCTTCGTCCTCATTAATGCTGTAACCTTTTTTTGGCCTACATGCATATTTGCCTTCACTAACCTCTCCAGCATGCTATCCTGGGCCTATACACCCCTAGCCTAGTCACTTAACAATGTATTTTGTCAGCTCCACTGTATTGCTTTACCCCCCCCCCCCCCCTTAAATGTGTCCAAATGTTTTGCTTCTCATTTCAATCAGGCAGAGTGTTTTTTTTTATTTTTTAGGAGGGCCCAAACTCAGCTAGAACCCCCCCCCCCCCTAAAATGTGTACAAATGTTTTGCTTCTCATTACAATCAGGCAGAGTGGTGTAGTGTGTTTTTTTGTAGGCCCAAACTCAGCTAGAACCCCCCCCCCCAAAATGTGTGCAATGTGAGCCATTAGAGGGGATGAGGAATGTGATAATTGTGCCTTCTATTTGTGTCTATAACTACTCCCAAAAAAAAATATTTTATACTGATGTTGGCCAAGAATGTTTTTGTGTAATCTGCTTGCAGTGTTATGTGAAAAAGTCCTAATTTTCTTTTTTTGTTTGACTCCACAGTTTCCTTCATCGACACAGGAATGGCAGACTGTGGCATCCCATTTTGCTGTGCGGTGGAACTTTCCTAACTGCGGAGTGACAATTGATGGCAAACACGTGCGCATAGTGCCACCACCCCGCTCGGGGTCGTACTATTACAACTACAAGGGGTTTAATAGTATTGTGTTAATGGCGGTGGTGTCGGCACACTATGAGTTTATGTATGTGGACGTGGGGAAGAATGGCCGGATGTCGGATGGGGGAGTCTTTGCACAGACGGAATTTGCCAGATGTCTCCAGAGTGGTGGCCTGGCACTACCACATGATGAGGAGAACATTGAGGGCCTTCTGTTTGTTTTTATCGCGGATGAAGCTTTTGGGCTGGGACCCCACCTGATGAGGCCATTCCCCCAGAGGACCCTCACCCCGGAGAGGAGGGTTTTTAATTACCAGATGGCCAGAGCCCGGAGGGTTGTTGAGAATGCCTTTGAGATAATGGCCAGCCGGTTCTGCCTGTTCCTTACCTCTATCCATATGGCGGAATACAAGATCAATCATATTGTTTTTACCTGCTGCATACTGCACAACTATTTATGCAGAAATGCACCCAGTTATCTCACTTCTGTTGGGCCAGAGTCCGGACTTGCAGACAATGCCCTGACGAGCCTGGATACTGGCCACATTGGCTTGGCCCCCCAAAGCGACCCGTGAAGTGCGGGATAAATATGTTGATTACTTTACGGGTAGGGGGGCCATTGCTATGCCAGACAATCTCTCATTTCATAACTTTTAAAAATAAAATAAAATAAATTTGTGAAAAACTTGATTTGTCATTTTTGCTTGTGTTTCTTGAATCTGTCTCCCAGGTTCTCCTAGTACACTTGTAGTGCCAAGTGGCTTTGTCTTTAGTAAATACCCACAATTGTCACGGTAAACAAGAACATATTTTTCAAAATAGTATTAAGCATAGAAAGAAGAAGCCACATATTGTTGAGTAGAATTTTTTTTTACTCTGTGCACAACTTGTGCGTTATAATTTTTTTTTGTACATTCTAAATAGTGTTTTCCCCCCAAAAAAAAGTTTTGGTTTTGCATAAACACGCACGTTCAATAAATAAAAACATATAAAAACAATGGAACTTACAAGGTTCAACCTTAGAAAAACTGAAGGCAATATCAGACATTATATAGTATTTCAAAAATGTGTTACTGTTGCCTTCATGAGATGGGGTGATGTCACCCCTGAACAAGCCAAATTTGGAAGATGCACACAAATTGTGCGTCAAAATGGGGATTTTCATCCTGATCCCATGCCTAATGTTAACATGTGCTATCTCCCATCATGGGGGATTAATAGACGTGTTTTGGGGGTGCAAACCCTTCCTCTCACCTACTTTAGTTGCGAGGAAGGGGTTGCACCCTCAAAACATGTACATTGATTTGCCCTGAATTGAGATAGCACATGTTGACACATCTTCCAAATTTGGCTTGTTAAATCACACAAAAGTTTTAAAAATTAGGCCAAAAAAACTTGATATGGTGGCAAGAAAAACATCTTTATACTCTCCCCAAAACATCAATCATGTTTTTAATTTGTTGATCAAAACGATACAGTTTGTGCCTTATAACGTCGATTTCTCGACTCATAACCATGAGATCCTGGATTATGATTTGTGCGCTCCCACTGGAGAAAGGAGGAGATTGATCTTCCACAAGCAGCACATCACCTAAAATAACAAAAAAAAACGCATGTCTTAAAAATATGCATGCATGCATCTATTCCCTGAATCTGTGGTGTATGACACTGACCTGTTGTGGTGACAATCTCGCACACTTCCTCCACCTCTCCTTCCTCCACCTCTTCTTCCTCCACCTCTCCTTCCTCCACATCCTGAGGTTGGAGTTCTCTCTGGTCCCCTTCTTTCTGAGTTTGGGGTTCCCTCTGTTCTTTCCAAGGTGTGGGGTTCCTGGCCTCCTCAGAGTGGTGTGCTCCAAGTCTCCGCTCTCCTATGAGAATGAAACAAAAGGTAGACTTTAGAACACAGATATTTAAGGTCAGAAATAGGAATATGAAACATTGCTTGGAAGTGGTGTACAATTGTCTTTTTTGGCAGAGTTACAAGCTGAAGACATGTTTTAAATGCATTCATAAACTGGAATCCTGACCTTTTTTGTCCAAGTTACACACATGGAGACACCCCCAAAGTATCCACTGTAGCACCTGAGTGGGACACCCTAAAAAGGTTGTTCTGGTGTCCCACACAGGTGCTCCAGAGTACAGCTGTGGAAACAGCTGCTGAGTGTCCTCTCCTTTACACTGAATGAAATTTGCATTTCACATTCTATTTCAAAACACATCATCTAGACAGTGTTTATAAACGTTGTTTTAATAGAAATAGGCATGACCAAATGTGATTTACCTGTATCTGCGCAAAATATCAAATTTTGAGGAGGATTGATGTTTACTACGAACAATTTTACTTTGGCCACTACCCTGAAAGTGGCCATTTTCAAATATCCAACCAGTCAATCAAAGCACATGGAGCAAAACATGCAAGTATAATATTCAAATTATTATTAACACAGGAGAAATACTTACTTTTTACTAGCATTCTTTTTATCTTCCTGTACTGCTCTGGCTCCCTCAGCTTCAGGACAGACCACCTTTTTCTCAGCTGCTCCTTGGATCTCCGGACCCCAAATTTATGGTACAGACTCCTCACCACTTTGCCCATTATTTTGGCCTTCCTGAGATTAGGGGTGTTGTACGGCCCATGCTTCCCATCACAATCTCTCCTCCGCAAGATGTCCACCTTCTCTGCTATCTCAGCAAAGGACATATTACTGGCCTTGTATCTTGTCCTGGATCGGGACGTTTCCGGCTCCGGGCTTTCCTCGTCGGAAGTTAAAACAACCCGCACCTGCTGTGTCACCGCCATGTCGTCTCCCACTGGTTGTCGAACGAGAAGGAGCGGGGAATATCCGAGGAAGAACGTCAGGGGCGGGAATGTCAGGGGCGGCCGACGTGGACAGAGTTTCACGCATGCGCAGGGAATATAATGATAACACGCATGTTTCGTAACGACGTTGTGTGTGCGGAGTAAGGAGGACCGGAAGTTCCGAACGTCACTGACGAAGGTAAAAATTAAAGTTGGGGCATCAGTGGCCTATACTGATACATGATTTTAAAGGGCTAGATTGGGATAATATTAGAACAGTTTAGGCTGACCTAGTGTTTTTGTCTTGTTTTTTATCTTGCAGCAAATATGCAGAGTTTCAAGGATCCGGTAATATTCAGAGCTTTAATAGATAAATATAGAGAGCTCACCAATTTATGGGTGATTAAAAACCCATTATACCACAATCGTGATGTTAGGAGGGCAACAATTGAAAAATTAGCGGAATATATGAAGACCTGGATCCCAGAGTCAGACTATACCATGATGAACAATAAAATCAATAATATGAGGAATAGCTAAAAAAATAAATACAAAGAGGTCCGCGAATCCATGAGATCAGGTGCAGCAGCAGACCAAGTACATGTCCCCAAGCTGTGGTACTACAAATACCTGCGATTTCTGGATGACCAGATAGAAGCCAGGGAATCACTTTCCAGCCTTCCCTCCCGCCTTCCCTCCAGCGTTCCCTCCAGCGTTCCCTCCAGCATTCCCTCCAGCATTCCCTCCACCCCTGCAGTGGGTGCAGAGGAGCTGGCTGACCTCGAAGAGCCGGATCTTCACATCTATAGTCAGGTATAGTATTTTTCAACATATTTATTGTCCTAAAATAATTGTTGGGAACTAGATGTTATTATTCCAAAAGAAAATAAATAAACCAAAAAAAAAACAGTAGTGGCCAGAATTGATTGGGACAAGAATGAAAAATGCTGGGGTCAGAATGAGAGTCTTTTCTATTTATTAACATTTAATTTGAAACAGTCATGAGCTGGAAATTGTGTGTGATTGATGAACCAAAAACTCAAACTATGTCCCTTCTTTATACACAGCCAGGAGGACGAGGCTCCGGAATGTGGCAGCCAGGAAGAGGCAGGGGTGAGTGGCAGCCATGAGGAGGTAGGGCCAAGTGGCAGGCAGCAGGTGCCCAGGCCAAGTGGCAGCACACAGTCACAGGTGCTTCCCCTTCAGGTGAGACCGAAAAGGCCCAGGAGGATGATTCGGGTGGAGGAGGAATCCCTGCAAATAATAAGGGAAGCAGCAGAGATCATGAGGGCCCCCCTCAACCCAGTAGAGTCCTATGGGTGCTATGTGGCTGATAAGCTACATAAAGTGAAGGAGGGCCATCGTGCCCTCTGTGAGGAGCTTATTTATATGGCCCATCACAGGGTGGGGAGGGGCCAGCTGACAGAGGCCACACACACATCTTTGCGATCTGGCCCATCCTTCTTCTCCTTCTCCTCCTCCTCCTGCCACATTCCCACCACCAGAGCCACAGCCTGCAAGGGGGCATGGAGGGAGCCGTGGAAAGAATGCTGCAGGGAAGTGTGGAGGGAACGCTGCAGGGAACCGTGGAGGGAAGGCTACAAGCAAGACCAGAAAGTGATTCCCTGGATTCAAGCTGCTCTGGCAGAAGACGCAGTTTGTTGGAGTACCACAGCTTGGGGACATGTATGATATCTGCTGCTGCTCCTGATTTCTGCGATTCGGGGACCAGATTGTGATCCCAATTCGAGGGACTCCTCATATTATTGATTTTATTTTCCTTCATGTCTGCCTTTGGGGTCCAAAGTCTGCATATATTCCACTAATTTCTCAATTGTTGCCCTTCATCTTTATTTGTTTTCCAGAATAAATGGATATTTGATTTAATTTAAATAGTTGCCTATGTGTTTTTCTTGTGAGTAGGAAGATACATTTCATAAATACAATGTGTAATTAACAAGGGACACCAACACCAACCTCCTTGAGGGAAAAAAAATACAAGATAATAATGTTGATGTGATAACTTGACCATAAAAAAATATGGACATCACTATAAAATATTAAAAGGCCAGAAAAAAATTAGGAGATCTTGATTTAAAACACCAAAAAAAAAAAAAAAAAAAATGTTGGAGACCTGCCTTTAAAATAAAATATGAAGATTCATGAGATCACAAAGAAATACGTTTGTCCGAACTCTGTGTTATTATCAGCAACGAAAAATAATTATTTGGCGACCATTAGAAAGAAGAAAAGAATGCGCTACATTTACTGATGCAAAAATTTGCAGCATGACAAATGTGCTATCTCCCTTATGAATGCTAGTTTTACCAGAACGAGTGCTCCCGTCTTGTAATTTAGTCTGAGCATGCGTGGATTTTTCTCCGATGTAGTTCCCCACAGACGATCGGAATTTCCTATTGTTTTTTTTTCCATCTGTAAAATTTAAAACATGTTCTATTTTTTTCCACCGAAAAAAGACCGATGGGGCCCACACACGATCGTTTTTTTTCCGATGAAAAAAGTCCATCGGTCTTTTTTCATCGGAAAAACCGATCATGTGTACGCGGCATTAGGGGGTAATTAGTATGATTGTTCTGGATGCAGTTTAAGCCTAGGCATTAATAGACTTGGAAAAAGTGTGAAAATGTTATGTTAATGGCGCGTTGAAAGAGGGTAGAGTTAGGTGCTCCAATCAATTCAATGAATTTGTACTTTTGCTGACGAGAAACAAACTACACAAAACAGATTAAAAAAGGATATCTTGACATTTGGACCATCATCAAACCACAGCCAGGCAAATTAATTGTTCATGAGAGAGCAAAGGGATCCAAAAGACCCCACTATATTTTACTTCCAGACAACAGAGCATGCAGTGGGCATTAATACAGTGGGCCTTAATACAACAAGGATTTCCCCAAAACAATGGAAATACTGTAGTATTGTGGCTACTACATCACAGGGGGAAGGAAATCTTTTCACACAACTACCTGTACCCTTTCTATACACATAAAAGTGGGCTATACATTGGATTCCATTGACAATGTTGACCAGAGGACCTATGCCTGTGGTGTTCCCTCCAATAGAACCTGGGTTTTAGGCAAAGTACTAGTTACTCAATCTTTTTTCTGCGTACTTTGCAAACCTATGTGATCTTATCTCAGTCAGTATAGCCTCTGTTCATCATAGTTGTATACAGTTCCAGCCATTATAATCTTCCCACGTTTCTTGAGGGACACAACACTGGCTGGGAGAAGAGGCTTGTACAACAGAATTAAAGACAATGGCACTTAAAGTGATTGTAAACAATCAGCTTGTAAAACAACCCATTTGGTTTAAATTTGAAAGGAAAGGCTAAATATTTGTGTATATATATATATATATATATATATATATATATATATATATATATAAAAGAAATAAGTTACAAATACCGTTTTTTCCCTTTTCTTTAAATTATCACATATCCTCTGTTCTCAGCTGCATAAAACCTTGGGGGTGGAAAAGCAAGAGTACACTGATCTTCCCAGTGAAAGGCTGTGCAAGGGGGGCGTGTCAGGACAAGTCTGATCATTGGAGGATAGCAGGCTGAGTTCCCAGCATAGCTAGAGAACTGACCACACTGTGCTCTCCTACTTAGTGTGGTCAGTTTTTAATAGGAAAGCAGAGAGACTGGCAGGAACACAAGAGATTTCACACAAAAGGAGCAATACAAAGAGAACAGGATACTTTTTCATACAAGTACATGCTACAGGCACATATCAGGAAACCACTACAATTACTAATTACAATTAACTGACACATCAGAATGAACTTTGCATCACATACAAAATAAAACAAATAACATTTGGCATTTAATCAGTGCAGCACTTTCACTTTATAGATAAACTGCCACATAAACCAAAACAATCCATTCAGTTTCATTGCACTGTAGCCAGATCAGTGAATGATGGATTTTAATTGGCTGCTATGGATTAAAGCTTTCTTATTTAGGGATGACACGTAGTTTTGCAAAGAGATAATAACTGTCACTCAAAGTAGCTGTTTACATAAGTTTTGGGCTCCATCTCATGTACTAAAAACCTCTGTCAGGTTACATTCTGACACCAGAAAAAAAAGTTAATAGCTGTGGAATCCCATCCAAATATAGATAGTCAAATGAAAGATGTACTGAGCTTCTGGGTGGGAATTGAACAACCTGCAGGCATACAGTGCATCTGCCAGTTTGCACGTATGCTTCATATTTTGGGCACCTTGTGTTGACTTTGTTCCAGCAAGCGCCTTTGATGATGTATACCTACTCATTACATGATAATCTGTCGTGTATGCAAATAGTCTTGATTGTTAGTCACAATACAGGTAAAATATAGTTCAATGATGTGTTTTTCTCTAAAACCCTGTACACACGATCGGATTTCCTATGGATTCTAATCCGATGGATTTTTCCATCGGAAATCCGATGAAGCTGACGTCCATCAGTCTTGCCTACACACCATCAGTCAAAAATCTGACCGTCCAAAACGCGGTGACGTAAAACACTCCGAAAAGCCGAGAAAAATGAAGTTCAATGCTTCTGAGCATGCGTCGACTTGATTCTGAGCATGCGTGGGTTTTTTGTCCGATGGAGTTCCACACAGATGATCGGAAATTGCTATAGGTTTTTTTCCCATCGGATAAATTTAAAACATGTTCCATTTTTTCTCACCGATGGAAAAAAGACCGATGGGGCCCATACACGATCGGTTTGTCCATCGGACTGTTTTCATCGGTAAAACCGATCATGTGTACAGGGCTTAAGTGTTCGATGTAGTTAATGATATCAATGATCATGTAAACTTGGCTTTGCCAACAGAGCCATAATGAGGAATGCAGCCCCTTGTTTTACTGTCAGTGACACTTTCTGTGAGTTCCAGTTACTCGTCCTGTCAGATCCTAGCCCATTTGATCATGAGTTAAAATATTCTTTAAACTTAAAGAGGAACTATAGGCAAAATTAAAAATGAAATGCGTCTATCACTAGTATTAACACAGCAAAATTTGTTTTTGTGAATCCCCACGTAACATACGTTTACCTATTGATCCTGCCAGTAAGTCTGTTATTTTTCAGCTTCTTTTAACAGGCCAAGCTATCTACCAAAAGTAGTAGTTGGAGGGTTGAGACAAACCATTTAACACCAACAGGGGTGCTTAGAATGGTCAGCTTTTATTCATGTAGATAAAACATTTATCCCAAAAAGAATGAAAAAGCTGTTGCTGTAACTGCTTAAAAAGGTTTAACTGGAGTTTGACTTTAATTTATTAGTTAAGTAAAGTCCATCTAAATCTACTAGTCCATTAAATACTACCCTCTCCACAGCTTGACAATTCTGCTATCTAAGGGTGGCTATGTTGGTCCTCCACTGATACAGTGGAGTAAGCGTTGCCACAATAAGGAAATGTGTTGCTAGCCAGATCACCAGGTCCAAAGAAAGAGAAAAAACAAAACTCTTGCTTGTTTTTGTTGTTTTTATTAGGGGATTAAACTTGGATGGGGAAAAGGGACATAGGATGCCCAGATAATAAATACTTCTTAGTAGAATAAAAGTAGTTGCGTCTAGATCTGACAGTCTCTTCCTCTGCACATCTCCTCCAGCACACTACTTGAGATCCCTTGCTTCACTTCACTGTCCAAATCTAGATTTCTGCCACATTAGCACATAGCTAGGCCTCACTCTGAATAAGTCCAAGCATTTTCCTGATAGCCTATTACAGGAAGGGTTTTGCAGTCCCCTTTTTGGTAGCAACCGTTTTAGATGAGAAGAATAAATGTGCTAACTGACACTTGGTGGACTACTGATCCTAGCATGTCCGATGCAAATCCTGCCAGCCCTCCTGGCTGCAGCAACTTGACGCCACAACAACCCCCACAGTCTCTCCCTCTAGGTCCACACTCCAACTCCTGGCATGTCTCTTCCAGAGCTTTCCACTGTGCTTTTCACTCATGGACTGAGGGGGTTCCCTCAGACCACGACAGTCTAACACTCCATCATCCAGTTCATCCACCTGACAACTTCTCCCACAGCAGGCTGACCATGGGTATATGTAGGAGGCCTGCCCCCTGCCAATCCTAGTTGGGGATTGGTCAGGGCTCCCACATACACCCCATGTCACTCCAACTCTCCGCCCTGCCCCTTTTCCATAACATTCTCCCTGGAAACAGAGGAAGCGCCCAAGAGCTGAAACACATGTCAGTCACCTGCTGCTATACTAAACCATTCCCCTGCCCCCAGATCAAAACAAACAGGCCTAGCTCACAGCATAGGCCTGCCAAAATTTACCTGCGCTGGCAGCTTACACAAAAACCTACACTAGCACTTACCTACCTAAGGTAAAGGATGCTACACAAGTTCCACCTATTATATTCTACATGATATAAAGGGAAAAAATAATCCAATAAGGATAGATGACAATGCTTATGTAGCGCCCTGTTCCTGAAGAATAGGGGCTATGTGGTCAATTTAGTATTATCTGAGCTGTAAATAGCTCAGAGTGATTGTATAAAGTTAATTTAGCTTCTGTTCCAATTTTGGCTATGTTGTGCTCATTTCTCACTGTTGCCAGTGGTTGACACTGTTACCACAGGCCAGTGTGAGAAATACAGCAAGCTGAAGTGCATTGACTATTCTTTCCCCAGAAACAGCCCAGTGGGAGTGTTTTTACTGCTGTGCATTTTGGGAGAGGATATTTAAGGGACAGACGCCATGATTATTTCTCTCTGACCTCATGGCCCTCCTGGCCTTAGGTATGTGACAATTGCTCTCTTCTACCTGGGGGCTGTGTTACTACAAGTAGGCCCAGAAGTCTGTCTGGGGCCTACTTAACTGAAGGTGGTCCTGTGCTGTCTTGCCTGCACGGAAAAAGCCAAGCAAACTGAGAAGATTCCAGGGGGGGACCCTTACTGGAGAGAAGCGGGCTGAAGGCTGGTTTCTCAGGAAGGGCCTGGTGACTCGCTTGGAGGATACACCTAAGTTAATCTATCTCACAGTACTGCCAGATGGCTTAAAGGTTCTGGTACTGTGCAGTTGTGCTACAACTTACTAACTGCTGGCTAAAAAATCCTGTGGCAGAGGATTATCCAGGAGTCCCACTTATCGCTAAGTCTGTGGCAGAGACTTGTCCGTTCATCATACCGGCTGCTAGGTCTGTGTAAGAGGCCTATCCGGTTGTTGCAAGATCCGCTGACAGAAAGATGTTTGTCCTCTGGATCCAAGAAATTAATTTGTGATCTGCAATAAGGTATCTGAACTTCCCCTAACACTCTATCCTTCTACTACTGAAAGTTCCGTTTATTAAAGCATTGGAAAAAGACTGAAGTGACTGGCGCTCACATCTGTTTGACATTTTCTAACATAGACTCTTAGTATCTACTACGGTGAAAGGTGGGGTAACGGCAGGACCCAAATTTAATCCAGCAGCCCTCTAGGGGGTATCGCTACACTTATAATGGCTATAGCAGGTGTGCAAACCCAGGGATCTTACACATCCTAGGATTCCGCAGAAGGTCCTCAGAAGACATAAGGCTAGGTTCACACTAGCCTGCACTGTGCATTCCGGTTGCGGATGCAGGAATCGCATCTGTTCCCGCACCTGCAACCCCCCTCAGCCTAATCGCGCTGCTCTTAGGAGACACACAGGGCTGCCATTCATTCTGATTGGCACCCCCACACATCTCAGTGCGTTTGCGGGGCGGTAACAGCAGGGAAAACACAGGGTCAAAAAGACCATGCTATTTCCCTGCAGCCCTGTTTTTGAAAAGAAGCTTGTACCTTTTTTTGTGGAAACACAGGCACAGCAGCCTATTCATTTGCATAAGCTGCCATGCCCGTGAAAACGCGGCCTGCACAAAACGCAGAAGTGTGAACCTAGGGGAAGGGTCCTTTCAAACTCATATGTTTTTCCTGCATTTTTACCTTGCAAGAAAAACGCAGTAAAAAGGTTTCCTTTTAAATCCTATGGGACGCTTGACACCACTGCATTACGGTGCGGTGTGTTTTGAAATATCCTGCATGCTGCATCTTTGGTGCTGTTTTGAAAACCTCACCAAAAACGCAGCATTTCATTAAAATCTCAGTAAAATCAAGGTAGGATCGTGGTAAAAAAGCACAGCGGTTTGTGTTTTTTGGTGCTTTGAGTCACATGTCTATTTTTCACAGGTGCAGGTAGGGTTATGACTAAGGCCTTATAGGCTGAAACGCGTCAACTAATTTTATCTGCGTTTGTACAATGTGACTTTTCAATAAAATGAAGATTCTTAACCACTTGAGGACCACCGCACGCCGATGTACGTCGGCAGAATGGCACGGCTGGGCACAAGGGTGTACAGGCACGTCCCCTTTAAGAGCCCAACCGTGGGTCGCGAGCGCGCCGCCGGCCGCGCGCTCGCAACCCAGTCCTCTTCTCCGTGACCGTCCCCGCGGGAACAGCGGACCCGATCGCCGCTGGTGTCCCGCGATTGGGTCACAGAGAGGAAGAACGGGGAGAGATAAGTGTAAACAAACCTCTCCCCGTGCTTCCTAGTGAGCCTGCCACTGATTGTCTGTTCCCTGTCATAGGGAACGACGATCAGTGATGTCACACGCTAAGCCACACCCCCCTACAGTAAGTAAAACTCATCAGGGCACACTTAACCCCTACAGCGCCCCCTCCTGGTTAACCCCTTCACTGCCAGTGTCATTTACACAGTAACCAGTGCATTTTTATAGCACTGATCGCTGTGAAAATGACAATGGTCCCAAAAATGTGTCAAAAGTGTCCGATGTGTCCACCATAATGTCGCAGTCACGAAAAAAATCACTGATCGCCGACATTACTAGTAAAAAAAAAAAAATTAATGAAAATGCCATAAAACTATCCCCTATTTTGTAAACGCTATAACTTTTGCGCAAACCAATCAAACGCTTATTGCGATTTTTTTTACCAAAAATATGTAGAAGAATTTGTATCAGCCTAAACTGAGGAAAAAAATTTTTTTTGATATATTTTTTGGGGGATATTTATTATAGCAAAAAGTTAAAAATATTGAATTTTTTTCAAAATTGTCGCTCTATTTTTGTTTATAGCGCAAAAAATAAAAACCGCAGAGGTGATTAAATACCACCAAAAGAAAGCTCCATTTGTGGGAAAAAAAGGACGCCAATTTTGTCTGGGAGTCACGTCGCATGACCGCGCAATTGTCAGTTAAAGCGACGCAGTGCCGAATCGCAAAAAGGGGCCTGGTCCTTTTGCTGCATATTGGTCCGGGGCTTAAGTGGTTAAAAGCAACAACTGGTGTGCAGATCATCTTTCCTACATTATTCTACTCAGCCAGTGACTGTGGATCGAGCATTCAGGATCTCTGCCATCAATGTGTTGTATGGGTAGTAGCACTGATTTTTCTGTTTGCATGCAGGTAGGGTTGCCACCTCATCCCTTTAGGCTGGATTCACACCTATGCATTTTTAGTGCTTTTTGCATTTTGCAGATTTGCACTACAGAACGTGTTCCATAGGAAACCATGTTAAATGGACTGTAGTGCAAATCTGCAAAATGCAAAAAGCGCTAAAAATGCATACAGTAGGTGTGAGTCAGGCCTTAAACCCAAACACGTATGAATTACACAGGTTCTGAGGCTAATTTAATGCAGATAAGGCAATGAGTGAGTTTAATTACAACCTTAATCAGCCACAGAACCTGTGTAATTAATATGTGTTTGGGTTAAAATGGATGAGGTGGCAACCCTAGGTGCCCACAACCCAAAAATGCAGCAGAAACGCATTTTCAAACACAGAGCAGTGTGAAAGGGCCCAAGGCTAGGTTCGCACTAGCCCGCACTGTGCGTTCCCACACCTGCAGCCACTCGCAGCTGAATCACGCTGCTCTTGCGAGAAATTCTGCTTCATTCTGAATGCAACCCCCATGAATCTTAGCCTGCAGAGCAATTGCGGTTGCGGGAACCACAGGGAAACTTGATTGTCAAAAAGACCCTGCAGCCACATTTTTTGCAATGCACCTTTTTTTTGCGGTTCACGCAGCGCAGCACCCCATTCAAATGAATGAGCTGCTGTGCCCGAGTAAACAAGGACTGTACAGCCCGCACTATAGTGAACTGAGCTTAACACCCAAGGGTGTTGGGTTGTTTTACTATCCAGTATCCACCAAAACCTGAAGCAGTGTTGGGTAGACTGATTCATTGAGTGTATTTACTTTTGAATGCCCTGTAACATTTACAAGATATACTGCATTTTCAAAAATATTTTAGTGAGGTAAAAATGTGCCTATAAATGTACGTTTTAATGTATAATAGTATATTTTGGGGGAGATTTACTAAAACTGGTGCACACAGACTCTGGTGCAGCTATGCATAGTAACCAATAGACTTCCAAGTTCAGTTTTGTAAAGTAAGCTTTTAACAATAAAACCTAGAAGCTGATTACTATGTACAGCTACACCAGATTCTTTGTGCACCAATCAGGAAACACAGAACACTCTTCAGCCCAATTTTTTTTTAGTAGAAACGAAGAAATAAAGTTACAGTACTTATAAAATACAACAAAAGCAGCTTAGATCCCACAAAAACGTTTATTTTATTTGGGGACAGGCATTGGTAACCTTAGGCAACCTAGAATTTGTTGTGCTATACCCGGAGGAGCAGTTGAATTCTTTGAGTCCAATTGCTCTGCCCCAGTAGTGACCCTTCGTGTATCAGGACCAAAGGAACACAACACACCTGTAAAAAATTTGAATAGGCATTATTAACACAAAAAGCCATGTAAGGAATAGGGTTGGATTGATAGCCTTGAGGTAACACAAATACACCACCATTGCCCATGTTACACAGACAACCACGGCAAGACCAGTTCATTCCTTACAGCCGCCTGCCAAAACAGACCAGAAATGCACTAGGCTGGTGTGAGGGAAAGATACTGACCCCTACACAAGGTTTATGACTTTTCAGCACAGCAGAACAAGCACAAATACCTACAGCCTACCTAAACCTGTAGGGCTCTACCTAGCAATGGAACAGCGAACCTGAACTCAGCCCTGCCGACATTAAGGCCCTTATAGTGGCATGCTCAGCCCTCCCTTTTGATGATATTATTAATCCCAAATACTAGGTAAAGCAAGCAGAAAATAAATGCCATGGGCCTCTCACCACACCTGATGTTGGAACAATGAACACTTTGGTCAGGATTATGTAATGAACAACATAAAGGGGTTGATTTACTAAAACTGGAGAGTGCAAAATCTGGTGCAGCTCTGCATAGAAACCAGAAACCATAGAATCAGCTTCCACAAGAGGAAGGTAAAAGCTGATTGGCTACCATACACAACTGCACCAGATTTTGCACTCTCCTGTTTTAGTGACAATTGCAGATCTCAGTGTCCTCAGCTGTGACCAGTATAGATCTCAGTGTACCCAGTTGTGACCACTACAGATCTCAGTGCCCCCCAGCAGTGACCAGTACATGTTTCAGTGCCTCCAGCAGTGACCAGTAGATATTTTAGTGCCCCCAGCAGTAACTAATAGAGATCTCAGTGTCCCCAGCAATTGCTCACTGTAACTGTGCATTCAGACTTTCAAGTTCTGACCAGGATATATGGACCTGCCTGGGCAAAACCTTGTCCTGCCTCACCTCCAGCAGGGTGGTAAGTCTGATGCAAGCACAGCAGGGTGGGTGGAAGGACAAACTGTTTGGTCCAGCCCTGCCCACTAACACTGAATAGAGCCTTCAAAGTAAGCACAAACTGTTAGTGGGCAGGGTAGGATAAACCCATTTGTCCTCCTGCCTCAGTGTCATCTTAAGAGCATTATAGGCCCCCGGGCAATATACTGCACTGGGGCCCTGTCTACACAATAACGCACGAGAATTTTTTACTGACAAAAATCATGACATTTACTGGCAAAACCACATTTTTTACTGCCACAGCAAAAAGGTACCTAAAATTACAGTTTTCAGTGCCAAACAGTGCAAATGTCAGTATTTAAACTATACACATATAGATCGTGCTATTAGCAATGTGTTTAAGTTAAACAAAAGTAAAAAAAAAATAATAATTCTTTATTGACATGAAGGTCAGGTTACTATGACCCAGCCAGCACAGAGTTTCCTCTTATATCAGAGTCTGCAGGATTCCCCCTTACAGTGAAAGGGAACTCTTATGTAAAGGGGAACGCTGCAGATCATGATGTAAGGGCAAACGCTGATGTAAGGGGGGCTCTGGTGACCAGAGACCACCTTATATCAGAGTCCACTGCTTTCTCTTTACATCAGAGTTCCCACTTACATCAGAGCAACAGAACACCCCCCGATCTCTTTGTGCAAGCTGCACAGTCAGCCAGACAGCCACTTACCGTACGACACCGACCAGGGCACTCCGTGTCTGTACTGGCTGGTGGCTGGGCAGGTTACAGGCTCACGAAAACCGGCACTGCCGACAGGGGTCCGACTCCGCCGCACTCTGCTTCAAGCCTGCTGTGCTGTCTGCTCTGACCACTCTACTCTGTCCATTCACCCTCAGCTCCCCCTGCTTTTTTTTTTAAGCCTGGCGGGTGCGGCTAACAGACAGAGGCAGCACTCGTGGAGGATCGGATCTTCTCTGCGATTTCCGCAAACTGCGCATGCACAGTTCTGACCCGCCGGTTCCCACCATTTTTTACTGGGGTCGCTGGGCAGCCGGTGGGGCCCCCCAGGCAAGTGTGGCCCCCGGGCAACTGCCCAGCGTGCCCAATGGAAAAGATGGCCCTGTCCTGCCTCCCACCCCAGCTGGCCTTGGGCTGAACCCTGCACTGGCAGTGGGTGCTGTGCTTCAGCTGGTCTGGATTGGAGACTAAAATCCTAGAGGGGTGCAGCCCATCCTACCACTTTTCTAGAAAAGGTCCTAACTACCATATGTGTTATTCTGCATTATAGCAGTATTCGGTTGCTAGTGAGAATAATTATATACAAAGCTGGCGCATACTAGAACATAAAATCAAACAAATTTCTTTACCATAAAGTCCTTTAAGCTACAGAGAGCTTTGTGTGAGATGACAGTCTTGAAATAAACTGGGCAGCCTTGCAGAGGAAGCCGAAGCCAGACTCTAATACATAAAGCAGAAAAAACTGAGAAAAACAGGCGCCACTTAGTTTAAAACCGTTACACTTTAATTTACAAAGGCATCAAAGCACTCACTTTTAAAATTACTGTAAAAGGCATATTCGGGTCCAAGCGACGATCAAACTCCGCTGGTTGGTGAAACTAACAGGCATCTGCTTGTGTGGAGGGCCGGTATTGTGTCCGTGTCGGATGTTGCCGGATATCGCTGTAGTTAGCCAGGGAGAGGGCTGGAACACAAACTCAGAGTCTCTGCTGAGACGCAACACACGGCGGAGTGACGTCACGACCGGCATGGTCTGCTTGGTTGCTAGTGAGAAGGCTTGCAATTACTGGAATACATTTTCAAGGGCATTATTAGGGATATATTCAAAGGGATTTTTTAATGTCTTTATAAGAAAGTACTGAGAAGTAGCAGGATAAAGTAGGGTTGCCTGACATAGGGATATAGAAGCTTTTGTGAGTGACATTTTCCCACTAAAACCAAATGTAGTTAGGTTAGAGCATGACCAACTACAGTAAACCCCCCTCCATCGCGGGGGTTACGTTCCGGACCCACCCGCGAAAAGTGAAAATCTGCGAAATAGAAAGACCCTATTTAAATACACCCTAGGCATGTTTTGTTAAATTTTAGTTTAAAATAGCATTTAAAGGTCTTTAAACACACTTTTGAGCAATAGAAACACATAAAAGATAGAGAGAGAGCAAGAGCATTGTAAAACACAAAAATATTGTGGTAACAGTATATTGTACAGTACTGATTCACCGCTACATAACCGTGAAATGGCAAAATATTACCACAACATCAGAATTAATAGGTCCTAATTAAAATAGCACGATATACCTGGACCGCAAAAACTGAACCGCGATAGAGCGGGGGTTTACTGTATTGTGGAGAAATGTACCTCTTTCTTGACTTCAGCACCAACATTGAGAAAGAAGTATAATACTAAGGAAGGCCATACGTGATTGTTTTTTTTTTTTTTTTTTTTCGCTCAACCAGTGGGTAGAACAAAAAAAAAAAATTCAATGTGGATGGGGAACCCTTCTGCTGAGCTATTGCATTCTTCTGGTAGGGAGCCTTCCCTACTAGCAGAATACATTGATCAGTGTTGCCGGCTATAGCCATTGGCACTGATCGTTCAGGAACAACCTGAGAGGATGCTTTTACACAAGTTAATCGATAGCCAAATTTTGATGCATATATAAGGTCCTAATATATATTTATTTTGGAGGATATATGAATTATTATATCTCTTTGTTCTGGAGAAAAGCCCAAGTGTATGTCCTCTTGCAAAACTAGAAGATAAATGAAAAATGGATAAACAGAATGAACAAGCCCCTAGCGTTCATGCGGGGCTACATGGGACAGTACAGAGTGCTGCTGTGGTTCCTGCCGTCTTCAGGGCTCACCCCCCTGTTTATGGTGAATTGGGTTGCTCCGGGTGATGGCAGGATTCGGAGCAGCATAGCAACGGCTCCTGACTGGCTGATTCGGGCGGGATTGAGCTGGGCAGTGGTTTTAAAAGCCGGCAGCTTTCCCGCTTTGTGTCACAGCCTGAGGGGATGCCGCAGAAGCAGGAACCGTGCTGCTGAAGTTACCTGCCATTATGGAAGAACTGCTGCGTCGCCTCATTACTAAAGCTGAGAGCCATGGAGGGGCGGAGTGGCTGCGGAGGTGTTTGGAGGATGAAGCTGTCCCTCCATTGGCGGTGTCTGCGGGGGGTAGAGCATGCTCAGTCTGAGCCGGAAGCTGCTCCCCCTGCTGTTCAAAAAAGAGTTCAGAAAGGTAACAGGGGAAAGAGGTTGAGGAGTGAAGATTCTCCCTCTTCTCCTGAAAAGGTGAATGTAAAGCAGGCAAGGTCACACTCCTGCAACAGAGCCAGAATTGGATCACCTCAGCCAGCAGGTGCGGGCTGTTCTAGTGAGGTGACAGTGTCTGGGCAGCCTGTCAGCGTGGACCGCAGCCATGGTGAGAGAAATGATTTAAATTTAACTGAATTAGGTAAAGTAGTTGGTTCTTTAGCCAATGTACTTGCTAAGATAAATGAATCCAATATTGGTACTGTATGGAATAGCGGTGGCTCTAGCGGTGTGCATATGTCTTATAATACTGTTTTTTCACAGGGTAACCCCGCAATTCCAGTAAGTGTTAACCCTTTGAATACAAGGGCCTCTATGATTGAGAAATTACCTGTGAATGACTTTAATACAGTTTTTTCTTTGCCTTCTTCTTCTTCACTGAACTCTTTACCTGTAAAATCTTTAGTGTCTGAAACATGCCTAAAAGAGGCCCTTCCTTGTGAACTGTCCCCCCTGGGTTTTCATTTGACTGTGGCTGTGAAGGAAAAAATTTGGCGGGGGGATTTTATAGATATATTATCATTGCTTCCTTCCTCTAAAGAATTCTTATTGAA
The DNA here is from genome assembly GCA_029206835.1 of Rana muscosa. Lineage (NCBI taxonomy): Eukaryota > Metazoa > Chordata > Amphibia > Anura > Ranidae > Rana > Rana muscosa. Next base: position 681,759,393 of record CM055122.1, on the reverse strand, counting down.
ATCTGAGAAAAGATTAGATGATAGGTCTGAGGAAGATAGGAGAAGGGCAATTCCTAGGACTTTTCAGAATTGGCTTCAAGCCTTTTGTATTTTTTCCTCAGTAATTGGTGAGCGTTTCCCTGACAAGTGCTCAGGATTATTCCATTATCTGGATATAGTGGCGGAGGCTTACCGTCATTTTGGAGGCATCTCCTGGTTCAGCTATGATGAGAGCTTCAGGCAGAAGCTTTCAGTCCATCCTTCCCTCCGTTGGGGGGTCAAAGATGTAGGTTTGTGGCTAAATTTGATGCTGCCACAAAGGCAGCAATACACTCAGAGGCCTCAAACTACAAATAGTTCTCAGGCTAATTTTCGTAAAGGAGTATGTTTCGCATTTAATGACTCCCAATGTAGATTCTTATCCAATTGCAGGTATAAGCACGAATGCTCATTCTGCGCGGGTGCACACTCAGCATCTCGTTGTTTCAAAAAATCAGCTTCTGCAGTCCAGTCAAGGGACACTAATGCAAAGGACATGGACGCCAGTGAGACTGTCAGAAATGCAGTTTTGGCTAGATCAATACCCAGACCGCAAGATGGCGGTCCTTCTATATGAAGGGTTCAAATTTGGTTTTTTGGTCCCTTCCTTTTTAGGTCAAGGTTGCACCCCGGTTAGAAATCTTCGTTCAGTTCTGTTAAACCCAGATATAGTGAGGGAAAATTTTTTGAAGGAGCTGCATGAAGATAGAATAGCCGGTCCTTTTTCATCCCCTCCATTTTTCAATTTTCGTTTATCTCCGTTAGGCCTGGTCCCCAAAAAAGAGACAGGCTCTTTTCGTTTAATCCACCATTTATCCTTTCCTCATGGTAATTCCTTGAACGACGAAATATCAGATTTGGAGTCTTCTGTGTCTTATTCATCTTTTGATGAAGCTTTAGCTTTGTTAAAACAATTTGGCAAAGCATCTCTTATGGCAAAGGCAGACATAAAATCTGCATTTCGTCTTTTACCGGTCCATTCAACAGGTTTTAACTCTCTGGGCTTTTATTTTGAAGATCACTTTTATTTTGATAAGTGTTTGCCCATGGGGTTTTCCAAGTCATGTAGTTATTTTGAGGCTTTTTCAACATTTATACACACAAAATTCCCCTCAAGGTGGAGTCATCCACTATTTGGACGATTTTTTGTTTATTGGCCCACCTGGAGTTCAAGTTTGTTCTGAAATGATGGTTTGTTTTTTCAACATCTGCAGATCATTCGGGATCCCTATAGCCCATGAAAAAACAATGGGTCCGGTGACAGTGATTGAATTCCTGGGCATAACAATTGATTCAGTTGCTATGGAATTCCGTCTTCCAATGTCAAAAATTTTGAGAATGAGAGTACTCATTGCTAATTTTTTGACTAGGAGAAAAGTGCTTTTGCGCGAGGTTCAGTCTTTACTGGGACTTTTCGCTTTTGCGTCTAGGGTAATCCCAGTGGCCAGAGTTTTTTCTCGCAGATTCGCTCTGGCCACTAAAGAGTTAAAAAATCCTCTTTCACATGTTTCTATTACACGTCCTATTAAGGAGGATTTGAAGGTCTGGGACCAATTTCTGTTACATTTTAATGGTAGTATGGTTTGGCAGAGTGATTTTGTGGAAGACCTAGATATCCGCTTGTTTACTGATGCATCAGGTTCGGTTGGTTTTGGCGCTTTTTTGGACGGTCATTGGTGCGCTGATAAATGGCCGGAATCCTGGAGGTCGCCAGATATTATCCATAACCTAGTCTTGCTGGAATTATTCCCGGTGGTGGTGGCTATTACTATTTGGCATAAACATTTGGAGAATAAGCGGGTAATCCTTCACACGGATAATAAAGGTGTGTTTTTTGCTATTAATTGCCTTTCATCAAAATCCGAATTAGTTATAAAGTTACTTCGTTTTTTGGTGTTGCAATGCATGATTTTTAATATCTGGCTAAAGGCAAAACATATTCCTGGTCTTACTAATGAGATTGCCGATTCTTTATCTCGTTCGCAGTTCCAGAGGTTTCGGTTACTCGCTCCAGATGCGGATCAAGAAGGATTGTCATGTCCAGTTTTTCTCTGGGACCTGATCTGGAATTAATTGAGGTGAACATAAGGAATTCTGTTGCCCCTAAGACTTGGGAAGAATATTCTCAATCATGGTCTAGGTGGTGTAACTTCTGTAAAAAAGCTGATTGTTCAGTTAGTTCGGTGGATGCATATACTGCTCTATGCTTTGTTTCTTCCTTAATTAACCACCTCCCTACTGTGCACAAAAACCCCCTTCCTGCCCAAGCCATTTTTCAGCTTTCAGCGCTGTCACACTTTGAATGACAATTGCGCGGTCGTGCGACGTGGCTCCCAAACAAAATTTGTGTCCTTTTTTTCCCACAAATAGAGCTTTCTTTTGGTGGTATTTGATCACCTCTGCGGTTTTTATTTTTTGCGCTATAAACAAAAGAAAAGCGTCCAGTTTGGAAAAAAAACACTATTTTTTACTTTTTGCTATAATAAATACCCATTTTTTTTTTTAAATAAAATTTTCCTCAGTTTAGGCCGATACGTATTCTTCTACATATTTTTGGTAAAAAAAAAATCGCAATAAGCGCGTATGGATTGGTTTGCGCAAAAGTTATAGCGTGTACAAAATAGGGGATAGATTTATAGCATTTTTATTTTTTTATTTTTTTAGTAGTAATGGCGGCGATCTGCAATTTTTTATTGTGACTGCGATATTGCGGCGGACACATCGGACACTTTTGACACATTTTTGGGACCATTCACGTTTATACAGCGATCCCTGCTATAAAAATGCATTGATTACTGTATAAATGTGATTGGCAGGGAAGGGGTTAACCACTAGGGGGCGGGAAGGGGTTAAATATGTTCCCTCAATGTGTTCTTACTGTGGGGGGAGGGGACTGACTGGGGGAGGTGACTGATGGTTGTCCCTATGTACAAGGGACACACCATCAGCCTCCTCTCCCTCACAGGACGTGGATCTCTGTGTTTACACACAGAGACCCACTTTCCTGCTCGTTTCCCGGGCAATCGCGGGTGCCGGGCGGCAATCGCGGCCGCCGGGCACGCGCACCGGGGCCTTGTGAACGCGGCGGGCGCGCGCGCCTTCTAGCTCGTTTTAAAGGGAGGACGTCATATGACGTCCTCCCAGAACGAGAGTATCCTCCGCCCGCCGTCAATTGACAGTGGGCGGTGGACAAGTGGTTAAGGATAATCTTAGCCCGGCTACAGTGCATAAGATTTTAGCCGGTGTTTCATTTTTTCTAAAAATGTCTGGTTTGCCTGCCCTCTCTTCCTTTTTTCCAGTTAAGCAAGCAATGAAGGGTTTCAGAAGGTCTGTGCCAGCTGTTGACAATAGACGGCCCATTTCTTCTGAATTATTGCTTAAACTGATGTCCACGTTGGAATTAGTGTGTTTTTCTCCATATGAGATTTCTTTGTTCAGAGCGGTTTTTGTTATAGCATTCTTTGGTGCTTTTAGAGTGGGTGAGCTTACTGCACCTAATAAGCTTTCATCATCTTTTTTAGAGTTTTCGGATATTTCTGTTAACAAAGGTTCGATTAAGATTTTTCTCTGTAGATCTAAGATGAACCAATTAGGGAAGGGTCGCTGGATAACCCTTCATAGAGCTCCTGTTCAGAGCATTTGTCCAGTTTTCAGAGTCTCGCAATATCTTTCCATTCGCCCCGTTTATCCAGGTTCGTTTTTTGTTCACAATAATTTGTCTCCTCTGACAAGATTCCAGTTTTCATCTGTCCTGTCTTCAAGCCTTAAAAAACTTAATCTTTCTGGTTTTCACTTTTCCTCGCATTCCTTTAGGATAGGTGCGGCTACTGAGGCCAGTCTTCTTGGTTTTTCTAATGAAGGTCTTAAACAATTGGGGCGTTGGGATAGTGATAGATTTAAGTTGTATGTCCGCCCTGATCGTATTATTATTTGATTTTTCTAGGTCTTTCCAAGCATGTCGTTTGGATAATAGGACATTCCTTTATTTTTTGGGCCAAAAGGAGAACTTCCATCAAGAATTTCGAAACCAATCTTGGTTTGGATAAAGGACGTTTTCAGGTTTTATGGTGGGGTGTAAGAGGTTTGAGATGGGGGAATTTAAAGGAGCAGTTGATTTTCTTGACAGGACAATGGCCTTCGCCGGATGTTCTAATCATTCATGCCGGGGCTAATGACCTGGGCAGGGTTAAAACTTGGGATTTGATTTGTGAAATGAAGAGAGATTTATCTTCTTTCAAGTTATTGTTTCCTTTTACGGTGATAGTTTTCTCGGAGATGATACCGAGACTCCTTTGGTCAGCGTCCAGTAATCTGCATTATTTAGATAAAATTAGGAAACGGGTAAACAGAACCATACGTAATTTAGTGATTTCGCAAGGTGGTTTTGCTTACCGCCACTCAGATTTGGAAGGTTTTCTTCCTGGTTTTTATAGAGTGGATTTTGTACATGTTGGTTTAGACATTTTCATCCTGGGTCTACAAAATATGATTGAGCAGGCCACGGCGTTTGAGGGGCTTCAGCCGCTCAGTTGCTGAGTGGCTTTCAGCTGGTGGGGTTTGTCATCCAGTTCAGTTCTGGATGGACTACGTGTTATTAATAAATTAAATAATTTATTGGTTATAAATTTTAAGATTATATTTTATGTTACTGGTGATTGTTTATATTTGGGTAACCCCTTAATAAACGTTGTGGCCAATTATTAGCCAAAATAAAGCTTGTTGTGTGTTTTATTTATTTAAATTAGTAATAAGTACTTTGTGCTGTCCCATGAACAAGCCCCTAGCGTTCATGCGGGGCTACATGGGACAGTACAGAGTGCTGCTGTGGTTCCTGCCGTCTTCCGGGCTCACCCCCCTGTTTATGGTGAATTGGGTTGCTCCGGGTGATGGCAGGATTCGGAGCAGCATAGCAACGGCTCCTGACTGGCTGATTTGGGCGGGATTGAGCTGGGCAGTGGTTTTAAAAGCCGGCAGCTTTCCCGCTTTGTGTCACAGCCTGAGGGGACGCCGCAGAAGCAGGAACCGTGCTGCTCCCACCCTCCCTCCCTTATGAATAAAATGTTTTGTACTGACATGACGTTTGTTAGTGGGGTTTGTCATCCAGTTCAGTTCTGGATGGACTACGTGTTATTAATAAATTAAATAATTTATTGGTTATAAATTTTAAGATTATATTTTATGTTACTGGTGATTGTTTATATTTGGGTAACCCCTTAATAAACGTCGTGGCCAATTATTAGCCAAAATAAAGCTTGTTGTGTGTTTTATTTATTTAAATTAGTAATAAGTACTTTGTGCTGTCCCATGTGCCGGAGACAGATTACGGAATGGTTAATATCTCCATTTTGTAGACAAATTTCTTTAAAGTAAATAATGCCCCTTCCTGGCACCTTTTAATAAAAATAAAAAAATTGGGTTAGACCGGTAACCTGTATTATCCTAAATTTTAATATTCCGTAGATCCCTTGCTGCAATGTAGTTAGAACAACTTATCTATGCTGATCTGTAAATGACCTTTGTCCTTGTCAGGTTTCAAGGCAGCCAAATATATTGGCTGGTTAGGATACCCTGTGTTTACACATTAAGTAGAGTGAAATCTTATGCTGGGAAAAAGTCCTAATTTTTAATAAGCTTTAAACAAAAAAAGTCTTCCTTAGGTGTTAATTAGAATCTAGGTTCAGGTGCTAACCTCTTTGACTGAGCGTGTATATTGAGTAATCATAGGAAGGAGGCCAATTTCAGGCACAGCAGCAATTACTGAATTAGTAGGAAAGTTCAAGTAGAGCTTCAGATTTCAGATTATTACTAGGTTTTCAGAATCACAGGTAATCCTGAAGTGACTGGGAATATTTTACACCTGTATATCAGTGCATATGTGTCCTAGCACATTTAATCATAAATTGTGTTCCAAACTATCACTTTGTAAACTGAATTCCAGTAATAAAGCTTCACGCAAACATTTTATATATGAAATGTTGTGTGCCTGGCTTCTACTGTGGTGTGCTTTGCAGAGAAATATGAGACTGTATATCGGGACAGTGAACTCACCAGTTTTACATACAGAACATGTTACTAAGCTTGTTCATTTTTCACTTGAACTTTTGCATTATGTACGTCATACTGACATTCAAATACATTTTTTTGCCATGATGTACTTTTTTAATACACTGTGTAGTATAGTAAAAAAAACTAGATTAAAAAAAAAAGCTTGTTTTGACTATTTTTTCATCCTTTGTTGCATTTCAGTACTGTTGATCTCCCGCAGCTACCTTGCAGCCACTTCCACTATACATGCACTAGCAGGAACACCAAGAATTTCACATAAAGAAAGCAATACAAAGAGAACAGGATACTTTCTCATACAAGTAGGGGAGAACCTCTGGGGGAATCTAGGATGGAAAAGGACCTGGGGGTCCTAGTAGATCAGGGATATGCAATTAGCGGACCTCCAGCTGTTGCAAAACTACAAGTCCCATCATGCCTCTGCCTCTGGGTGTCATGCTTGTAGCTGTCAGTCTTGCTATGCCTCATAGGACTTGTAGTTCTGCAACAGCTGGAGGTCCGCTAATTGCATATCCCTGTAGTAGATGATAGGCTCAGCAATAGCATGCAATGCCAAGCTGCTGCTAACAAAGCAAACAGAATATTGGCATGCATTAAAAAGGGGATTATCTCCAAAGATAAAATGATAACTCTCCCAATCTACAAGACTCTGGTCCGGCCACACCTGGAGTATGCTGTCCAGTTCTGAGCACCAGTTCTCAGGAAGGATGTACTGGAAATGGAGCAAGTACAAAGAAGGACAACAAAGCTAATAAAGGGTCTGGAGGATAATAGTTATGAAGAAAGGTTGCGAGCACTGAACTTATTCTCTCTGGAGAAGAGATGCTTGGGAAGGGATATGATTTCAATGTAAAAATACTGTACTGGTGACCCCACATTAGGGATAAAACTTTTCCATGGAAGGGAGTTTAATAAGACACGTGGCCACTTGTTAAAATTAGAAGAAAATACATTTAACCTTAAACTAAGTAGAGGGTTCTTTACTGTAAGAGCGGTAAGGATGTAGAATTCTCTTCCACAGGCAGTGGTTTCAGCAGGGAGCATCGGTAGTTTCCAAAAACTATTAGATAAGCACCTGAAAGATCACAACATACAGCGATATACAATGTAATAGTAAAAAGGAAAATAAATGCGCTACGCAAAAGAAACATGTGAATAATAACCACGCTACAGAGGGAAGTGAAGCAGCTACACTGGAATGTGACAAATTCAAACAAAATGGAGGATAGTAGTGCAGTGCTACGTGTAGACCAATAAAAACAGGAATGTATTTCAAAATGTGACCATAAATAAACACAAGGAAGGGGCAGGCTGGAAATGCAATTGCTCCAGGTGCTGCATCTGAGTCCAGTGAGGAGGGAGAGAGAGAGAGATGGATCGAGATCAGGCTCAGTGGGTCTCTGAAGCATTCTGAGAAATATAGCAATGGCTAAGAAAAGTTTTTTCAGTTTTCTCCAACTGGTCCTTTTTGCAATACCCTTGTCGGGGGGTATCCATCGATTTGAGCTTAATTAAATCTCACTGTCCAGTGGAGCACCAAGATCCAGAATACCAACTCTCTGGTAAGACCTTCAGTGTTGAGGTAATTGGTGGCTGATGAATATCGGACCCATCTGCTTCATCTCGATCAAGGACATCTGACTGCCTAGTGGGCACACCTCATCACTCATCAGAGATTTGGTGATGTTCCTGTTGAACAGTCGTTTGGGATACCCTTAAGCCTGATTGATCCGCTGTCGTACGACATTCGGGTCCAACATTTCTGGTAAGCGCACATGTATGTCATCCTTCACGTGAAGAATTGTGCCGGGATTTCCCTATCCATTCCATGTTATTCACTCATTTTCTTTTTGGACACTTATCACTTTGTTTAGTGGTTCACATATTTGTACATTTTGTACATTGGGTTTGGCATTTCCAGCCTGCCCTTTCCTTGTGTTTATTTATGGTCACATTTTGAAATACATTCCTGTTTTTTTGGTCTACACGTAGCACTGCACTACTATCCTCCATATACAATGTAATATTGACATATAATCACACACATAAGTTGGACTTGATGGACTTGTGTCCTTTTTCAACCTCACCCACTATTTACCTATGTAAGTACATGGTACAGCAGGCACATATCAGGAATATGAAGTGTTGGGGTAACAAACGCTTTAAATATTTAAAATTACCTTGACAGGTAATTTGAGCCTGCTTGAGATTTTAGTGATTGGGTTTACAAATACTTTGAAACTGGGCTGTCATATAATTTGCAGCAATGTTGAATAGGTTCAGTTTTATTACACTGGAATTAAAATGAGACATGAGAGCTGAAGTGTCCTTGCTGCCAGTGCTAACTGCCATTGCTTCTGATGTATGGGCAGAATCACGTTTGCCCTCACTTAAACACACCATCAAGGTTGATTTACTAAAGGCAATAACTCTGTTCACTGTGCAATGGACATTTTCACTTTGCAAGGGAATTTTCCTTTAGCTTAGTGAATGTAGCAAAAATTCACATTGCAAGAAATACCCAATTATGTGCAAGTCAAATAAAATAAAAAAAAAACAGAGTTGTTTAGACATGACTGGGTGGTCAAAGTCAGTAGAGCTTCCCTTATTCACTAAACTAATAGAAAATTCCCTTACAAAATGAAATAATGAACAGCTTATTTTCCTTTAGTACTCCCCCCCCCCATGTTTCTCTAGCATTCATATATAGTAACAGTAAAAATCTATGAATGGGGAAGGGTTTAATCACTTTAGCCCAGGCCCATTTGTCAGCCTAAGGACCAGAGGTCTTTTTACAATTTCGCACTGCGCTGTTTAACTGGTAATTGCGCGGTCATGCAATGTTGTACCTAAACGAAATTTGCGTCCTTTTTTCCCCAAAAATAGAGCTTTCTTTTGGTGGTATTTGATCACCTCTGCAGTTTTTTTTTTTTGCGCTATAAACAAAAATAGAGCGACAATTTCAAAAAAAATTCAATATTTTTGACTTTTTCCTATAATAAATATCCCCAAAAAAATATATAAAAAAAATGATTTTTCCACAGTTTAGGCCGATACGTATTCTTCTACATATTATTGGTAAAAAAATTGCAATAAGCGTTTATTGATTGGTTTGCGCAAAAGTTATAGCTTCTACAATATAGGGGACTATTTTATGGCATTTTTATTAATATTTTTTTTTACTAGTTATGGCGGCGATTAGCGATTTTTATCATGACTGCGACATTATGGCGGACACATCGGACACTTTTGACACATTTTTGGGACCATTGTCATTTTTACAGCGATCAGTGCTATAAAAATGCACTGATTACTGTGAAAATGACACTGGCAGTGAAGGGTTTAACCTCTAGGTGGCGCTGTAGGGGTTAAGTGTTTCCTAGTGAGTGATTCTTACTGTAGGGGGATAGGCTGTGTGTGACATGACACTGATCTCCGCTTCGACTACACGGAATGGAGATCAGTGTCATTGTCACTAGGCAGAGCGGGGAGATGCTTGTTTACATAAGCATCTCCCCGCTGTATCTCTCCGTGAGACGATCGTGGGTGTCCCTGCGGCGATCGAGTCCGCGGCACCCACGGTCGGGCTCACGGAGAAGGCGGCCGGGTTGCGAGCGCGCCGCCGGCAGCGTGCGCACGACCATATGGCGGCATCTTAAAGGGGACGTAGAGGTACGTGGTTATACGTGTCCGTGACGCTCTTCCGACGTATATGTACAGGCAGCGGTCCTTAAGCGGTTAATGAGCCTCAGGATTTTTCCCTGCATTCATATATTATGCTGTAGGCAGCGAAAGTAATGGAATAATTTTTCTTAATGGAGAAGGGGAAAGGAGGTGGCAGGTCCTCATTGTGAACTTATTTACAGCAGCTTCAAAGAAGAGGCTGTAGAATTTATTTATTTTTTGTTTTTTGTTTAACTGCTAATTTTTATTTTTAAAATTATGATTGTTTCCTTGCCCTTCTTTATAGTATCAAATTTGTCAGCAAGATAACTTTGAAACTCATGTAAAAAAATAAGCACAAGTTGTCTTTGGAAATAAATTCACTTTTAAAGTTGTAAGACAATTTCATTTGATTTCAAAGCTGTTGTCCACTAAAACCTATAATTAAATTTTATCTGGAATTACAGTGCTCTACATTCTCCCAGCTTATGTATTGTGAGTGTGTGACCAAAGATTTCCAGGGCAGGATAACATAGCATGTCTTATTTGGAGGCCCATTTCAAGTTGCCTCCAGGTGCTGGCTGGTGTAAACACTACTCAGGTGTCAGGCAGGTGTTGCCATGAGCCTTAAGACAGACCACCGTCATGACTGAGCCAAAGGGAATTATTTCATATTGTCTTTCGAAATATCTACTTTAAAGAAACATAATAAGATTTTACCTAATTAAATATTTGCTTTCAAAATCAGGTGTAAACATTTTTTTCATAATTTTCCTTAGATCTTCATAAAATGTTTGAAAAAAGTATCTAAAGCTGAATTCCAGGCAAATAAAAAATACCAGTTTACGGCTGTCTGTTTTACTAGTTGTTTTATCAGCCTAAAGCCCCATACACACGATAGGACTTTTTGACAACAAACTTCAAAATGTGCAAGTTTTCAAAAAAAAATACTACCGTGTGTACGCTCCATCGGGCAAACTTTTTCGGTTTTCATCGGACAAAAGTTCGCTCTGCAAACGGACAAACTTTTCGGCAACAAAAGTCCTACGGTGCAAAGTCCTATCGTGTGTACAGAAATCCATCGGACTTTTGTCCGAAGTACAAATATGCATGCACAGAACCAATGTTAAAATCAACCAACAATAGCAAAAGTTGACCAAAGGATGGCGGTAAAGAGCAGAAAAGAGCAGAAAAAACACGTAATGTTGGGAAAGTTTTGGGAAAGTTTGCAGAAAAGTCCTGCCGTATGTATGCTATGGGTGTTCTCGGCCAACTCCCTTTGAACAAAAAACTAGATGCCCCTGATGACGTTAGTTGTGACGAAACGATCGTAGGGCGTCACGTAAACGTACTGCGCATGCGCGAAACGGATTTTGTTTGCTGACTGACAAACCACGGAGCTTTTTTTTACTTGCAAGGAATATCGATTTTTATCCCCCATGTTTAGAGGACTTGTTTTATTATCTTTGTACTTTGTACTTTATTTTTAAACAAAACTGAAAAGAACGTCTACCCTATTGGATATTTCTCCCTTTTTTTACTGGGTACTACTATTCCCATATCACCTTACATCACCGGATGTTTACATGCGTCCTTCCTGGAACTTGTTGGCGGATTGTATCCTGACCACCCAACTGGGAAGTGTGGCAGTGGAATCTGAGAGTGCTTGCAACCGGGAGGACACCGCATCATCTCTGTGAGGATTGTCGTTCTGCTGAGCCTGTTTTGACTCCCCTGAAAAGGGCGGTCACTGGCTAGTCGGTAAGCCTGCATTCTTTCTCCTGGTGGCGGGTCTCTTCACGTATTGGACTTCATACATTCATCTTCCATCATTGGAGGCTCACATATATTGATTGAACTTTTTTTTGATCTCTCCATTTGGAGTCATTCACTTATGAACTTCTTAGTTTTACTGATCATTATACACATTGTTTTTTTTATACTTTTTTCTCTTATATTTGCACACTGAATTATATGGTTGCATATTATTTATTATTCAGCGCTACACCTTTATTGTATATTTTTGTTTGTACCTCATTTCTAAGTTGTGGTGTCTAGCGGCAGGATATCTGTCAAGGATACACATTATTCATTTATTTTTATTTTATTTTTCACAATTTTTTCACCAAGCGCAAATTTTTCTCTTTTTTAACCACAAAAATCCACGGAAAAGTTTGTTTGAAATCCGACCATGTGTACGAGGCTAAAGAATTGATATATCTGCCCAGCCAGTTCTGAAATTTACACAGCTCTGCCAAACAGCACAAACTTGTCTAGCAGGGGAGGAGGCCTGATTTTTCTTCTGTTGAGGTTAAAGTGCATGTCAACCCTAACAATAGACTCTCCTATTTATTCTCATTTAGTCTGCTTAATATACCTTTGAAAGTTTTTTGCTTTGTTAAGCCGGTGTTCTGCTGAAAACTCCAACTCGCCAAAATCTCCAACCGCATCACTTCCGGTGACTCTCCAGCAGCAATAAATGGAGATTTTGACGAGTTGGCCATTTTCACAGAACACCGGCAGTATATACACTACGGTACACGACAAGTTGGCTGTTTTCACAGAACACCGGCAGTATATACACTACGGTACATGACGAGTTGGCCATTTTCACAGAACACCGGCAGTATATACACTACGGTACATGACAAGTTGGCTGTTTTCACAGAACACCGGCAGTATATACACTACGGTACACGACAAGTTGGCTGTTTTCATAGAACACCGGCAGTATATACACTATAGTACATGACAAGTTGGCTGTTTTCACAGAACACTGGCAGTATATACACTACGGTACACAAGGAGTTGGCTGTTTTCACAGAACAGCGGCAGTGTATACACTACGGTACACAATGAGTTGGCTACTTTCACAGAACTCTGGGGAAGGAGGAAACAAGTTGTCGCCGCCTTGGAGGCAGTCATGTTGTTGGTTACTAGCGGGCTCATGATATTGTGTACTGTAGTGTATACGCGGCCGGAGTTCTGTGAAAGCAGCCAACTCGTCCAAATCTCCAATTACTGATGCTGGAGAGTCACCGGAAGTCAGAAGTGACGTGGTTGGAGATTTTGGCGTGTTGGAGTTTTCGGCAGAACAATATGCGTGGTTGCAGGAAAGAAAATCACTTGGTTCCCCCATCAACACTTGCTGTATTGATGGGGGAATTAAGCGATTTTTTTTCCTGCAACCAACACCAAGTGTTGATGAGGGGTTTCTTTTCTGCAGAGCTATTGTGTTCTCTAGCATGGGGGGGGGGGCAAGGGGAGCCTTCCCAGCCGGGAAAACACACAGTGATTATTGCTAGCGGCTCCCACTGGTCTGCTGACTAAGCATGGGTCCCTTAAGTGTACAAGGGTGGGATTTAAAGGAACTCTTTATTACATATACCGGCCAGATGAAAAATATCTTGTTTGACAGATTAACTCCCATCCTCCTCACTAATGAAACATTGATTGGGATCAATCAACTTGGGTACAGTCGGCCTACCCACACATAGTTAAAATTTTGGCCGGTTCAGCTGGGACCATCTATGGCCAGCTTTACAATCTGATAAGTGCAAAAAAATAGTATATCATGGCAGAAATCTAGTGAACTGATAACTTCCTCTGCTCCCTGTCTCTACTGATTGTTATCAATTACCATTGTTCTCAGATATTTCTGCGGACGTCTGTGGAATCTGCATCTCTTCCTCCTATGTTATATAGATGGTCACCCTAGAACAGCAAGTGAGCATTGTCCCCCTGGATAGCAAGTGTGTTACTGCTTTAATCACCAGGTCAAAAAAAGGGACAAAGGGAACCAATGCAGGCCCCCACAATCAATAGACTGGCATGCTGCAATATATTACATTTCTATTTTTGAATTTACATATACTTTAAAGCAGTTATAAACCACTGGACATTTTTTTTTTTTTGGACCCTGCAAAGTAATGTCATAATGTGCTAGTATGCATCGCTAGTATAACATATTACTGTATGTTAAACTTGCCTTAAAACAAAGCATTCCAGCACCAAGATATCAAAGCTGCAGGCGCTCCCATGTTTACCCATCTTGCTTCCGGATTCGCAAGCTCTGGAACTGTGACTGGCCGGGAGCCACCATTGACGGCACAGGGCTCTGAAGGAATTGCACAGGTGCCCATTCCTTTCAGAGCGCATGCCACAGGGATGTCACTGGCTGCATTTACAGTAAATATCTCCTAAATGTTGTACGTTTAAGAGATCTTTACACTACCTATAAGTAAGCCTTACTATAGGCTTACCCAGTGGTGGCTGGTGCTTGATAATTCAGGGGGGACAGCAAACATCAACGCCAGCCCCCCCCCCCGACAGGAGAAGAACACGGGAACAGGACGGGAACACCATAAACCCACCCCACCCCCCCTGTGGGAGACTAACACCTGGGAACACCATATACAAACCCCCCCGCCGCCGCGGGAGGCAGATGGCCTCCATACCTCTGTACTGCCCATCCCCCCTCCTTGAGCCGGGGAGTGCTGGATGGCTGAGCTGTATGGTGAGCCATCCCTGGAGTGGTGGCTGGTGGGTCCATCGGTCTTCTCCTGCTTCTCCCTCGGCCGTGGGTCTCCTCCATCCTCCTCCTCCCCCTTGGCCAATAACATCGCTTCTCCTTTTGGCCAATCGGGAAACGCTTTCTGATTGGCTGGAAGAAGAATCAGTGTGAGAGTCAGAATCAGTGAGAGAATTTTCATTCGCTATTATCACACATCTGGGTGGGATCGGGGCTCAGTGCTCTGCGCCCCGAGCCCACCCTTTTTTGAAGCCTATTAGAGCCTCTGACTCTAAGCACGTGCTTCAAACCCCCGTCCCCCAGCCATTGGAATCCATAGTCTGATGCCCTGTATGTAGATCAGCAGGCCGGACGCATAGGGGGCTGGGCTTACCTATAGGTAAAAGCCAGAAATGGAAGTTTACTTCCACTTTAAGTAATGCAACTCGGTCTTGTCCCCCCACCTCCTTGACTGAAGGAGAAGCAACAGATTGATGAGCTCATCTCGCTGTCATTCTTCATTCTTCTCCTATCAGCATTTTCCTTACTTGCACATGAGCACTGCAGCACAACTGATTGGCTCATTGTTCTGCTTTTCCCTCCTCCAACCTAAGCATGTACAGTCTGTCACTGTCTTTTGTGTAAAGTTGGACAGTTCAGCAAATATCATGCTGAATAAGCACTTTGTGTATTAATATGATCTTTGATTCTTACAAGTGTGTTATGCATTCGTAGGTTAATTGGCATTTGGCATCTGACAAAATGATATATACAGTATGTGTATATATTTGTCTATATTTGAATAAGGTGGGGACAGGGCATTGTAGGTTAGATTGGTTTCATGCAGCCTTAAAGTGACATGTTATATGTTATCACACACAAAAAAATTCTTAACATAAATGAAACAACAAATATGGGACATTTTTCGCAAAGACACGGCTGAGTTCCATTTTTTGTCAAGTGACTGTATGCTTTTCTGATGTTAGGATTAAATGGTTTATAATTAATTAATTATTATTAATTATAATTAAATGGATTAAATGAAATATGTGTGGCAAGTAATCAGGAAACTCAAACTATATATCTATTTTGAAGTTATACACATCCCTGAATATTTCTCACCTTATCAGCAATATCAGAGTTCACTGATTGCCATTATGGAAGAACTAGTACAAAATCAGCATTAACACCGCAATTTTTGATTTTCTGAGCACCCACTGGCTAACCATAATAGCCTAATAATAATAATAGGTAATACCTCTAATAATAAGTAATACCTCTTGATCATGCCAGTAGATTATTTCTTCCTTGAGTGGGGTGACGAAGCTGTTCATTCTGTAGTGAAATCATGCAGCAGTGATGCCCCTTTTGCTGACAGGGTCGTCTGAGATAAACAAGTAGTTTTAATAAGTGTTTAAATGGTCATTTAAAGCTAATCTCCAGGCTGAGAGTTCTGAGTTAGGAGCAGCTTATAACCATACACACTTGTAGGCCACTTACTGGTTGTGAACCTATTCAGAATTACTGTGGGGATATGACTGATTGCCTAAAACCAACCTGTTACCCAGCTGTTGAGGAGTAGACACTACTGCCTGATGTTTTAACTTAGAACTTGTGATATATTCTCTTTTACCTGAGGTCTTACTCTTATGGAGAAAGCGTCATGGGCAAATCGCAATCAACGTTTCATTTGGGAGGAGGATTAGAGTTAATCTGTCAAACAAAATATATTTCATCTGGCCCATATGTGTAATAAAGAGTTCCTTTACATCCCACCCTTGTACACTTAGGGGTCCCATGCTTTAGTCAGTAGACCAGTGGGAGCCAATAAGTACTGATCTTTCTTTGAGCAACAGGTGATGCAGGAGATTATAAGGCAGGGTTTCCAACTCCACAGGATGTACATGACCAATAAGTAAGTACTATTCTTCCTTTTTTATTTCACATTGTATTCATAATTTTTGCACATTTATACATTTACACACAAATAAGAGCAGCATATAAACAAAAAAGAAAACACCAAAACAAGAAAAACGAAAACTTAACAGTCCATCAAGGTCATAGGGGAAATCAGAGAGTAGGGATGAGCCGAACACCCCCTAGTTCGGTTTGCACCAGAACTTGCAAACAGGCAATAAATTTGTTCGAACATCCGAACACCGTTAAAGTCTATGGGACTCGAACATGAAAAATCTGAAGTGCTAATTTTAAAGGCTTATATGAAAGTTATTGTTTGGGGTCCTTCCCCAGGGGACATGTATCATTGCAAAAAAAAGGTTTAAAAACGGCCGTTTTTCCGGGAGCAGTGATTTTAATAATGCTTAAAGTGAAACAATAAAAATGAAATATTCCTTTAAATTTCGTACCTGGGGGGAGGGGGTGTATAGTATGCCTGTAAAGTAGCGCTTGTTTCCTGTGCTTAGAACTGTCCCTGCACAAATTGTCATTTCTGAAGGAAAAAAAGTCATTTAAAAGCACTCGCAGCTATAATGAATTGTCGGCTCCCGGCAATACAGAGAAAAGTCATTGATAAAAAAATAAATGAAATGCGTGGGGTTCCCCCCAAATTCAATTACCAGGCCCTTCAGGTCTGGTATGGATATTAAAGGGAATCCTGTGTCAAATTAAAAAAAAATTACGTGGGGTTCCCCCCAAATATCCATACCAGACCCTTTGATTTTAAGGGGAACTCCACGCCAAATTTAAAAAAAAATGGCGTGGAGTTCCCCCCAAAAATCCATACCAGACCCTTTATCCAAGCACGCAACCTGGCAGGTCGCAGGAAAAGAGGGGGGGACGAGAGAGCGCCCCCCCTCCTGAACCGTACCAGGCCACATGCCCTCAACATGGGGAGGATGCTTTGGGGGTCTGTGACCCCTCAAAGCACCATGTCCCCATGTTGATGGGGACAAGGGCCTCTTCCCCACAACCTTTGCCCGGTGGTTGTGGGGGTCTGCGGGCGGGGGGTTATCGGAATCTGGAAGACCCCTTTAACAAAGGGGACCCCCAGATCCCGCCCCCCATGTGAATTGGTAAGGGGTACATTGTACCCCTACTATTTCACAAAGAAAGTGTAAAGAATTGTAAAAAAACACACAGACACCGTTGGGAAAAGTCCTTTATTAAAAAGATTCCAGGGGTGGTAATACACTCTCGGTATCCTTCGATGGATGCTCTCCTCTCCAGGGTCCAGCGGTGGATGATCTCCTCTCCATCCAGGTCCAGGCTCCAGCGATGAGATGTCCAGGGCAGCGCATCCTGTCTTCACCGGAGACACCCCGGGAATCCCAGCAGCCTGACAGGTCTCTTCTGTAGAGGGCGGGGCCACCCGTCACGTGACCCCGTCCCCCTCTGATGCAAGGGGAAACCTGGGCATCAGAGGGGGGGTCCCCCACGCATTTTTCATTATAACGGTGAGTGCTTTTAAATTACTTTTTTCTTTCAGAAATGACACTTTGTGCAGGGACAGTTCTAAGCACGGGAAACAAGCGCTACTTTACAGGCATACTATACACCCTCCCCCCTAGGTACGAAATTTAAAGGAATATTTCACTTTTATTGTTTAACTTTAAGCAATATTAAAATCACTGCTCCCGAAAAAACTGGCATTTTTAAAACTTTTTTTTTTGCATTGATACATGTCCCTTGGGGCAGGACCCGGGTCCCCAAACACTTTTTATGACAATAACTTGCATATAAGCCTTTAAAATTAGCACTTTAGATTTCTCCCATAGACTTTTACACCCCAAATTGTTCGCTGTTCGGCGAACGGGTGAACAGGCAATGTTCGAGTCGAACATGAGTTTGACTCGAACTCGAAGCTCATCCCTATCAGAGAGCACGAGACTTATAGATCTCTCTCTCCAGCAACAACCCATTATACACATAGGTACTCAATTACATCACATCCCTGTGTAGTATCCTATGCTCAATTCTTCCTTTAAAGGTCCTTTACCAATGGAGGGATCTGCTGCCCTCTACTTTCTAGATATGTAAATGCCTGTAAACATAATATGTATGCACTTTCTGTCCCTAGGTTTTTGGCTTTGTAACTCATGGAGAAGTGGAGAGACAGAGAAGGTCTTAGACCGACCATACATGGTTTTAATCTCAGCCGGTTCAGCAGGAACTGGCCGAGATTCAAACTGTTAATGGGCAGGCTGAATGTACCAAGTTGATTGATCGATCAACTTGGGTACAACCGGCCTGCCGGATTATCTTGCGATTATTGCTAGCGGCTGCTATAGGCGCTAGCGATAATCACAGTCTTCTCCCGGCGGGGACGGCTTCCCCTGCTCGCCCTGCCTCCCCAACCCATGGTTGCACCGTGTATTGCCGGCCTTAGCCACATATCCTGTCCATGCTGCTAAACCCCAAGCCAGAAGGGACTACTATGCAAGTGTTCCTATGATCTAATCTAGTTTAACTGCAGCTGCTGAGCGTATATCTAAATCCTTGTGACAGAGTATCTATGCCCTATCATTGTTATTATTTCACATGCACAGTGCCAGATAGCTAGGTCTGTGCTATTGTATGTGCAGTGGTCACCTTCCAGTTTATTGGAAGATGCATCTGTTTATTGCAATATAGTTTATATGCAGCTCCTGATATTCTAGGTAACCCTGTCCCTTCTAGTCTGGGATTCTTTAGCTAGTTTAAGCTTAGGGCATAATAACCAGCATACGCTACAGCCAGGTTACACTTCCAGTGGCCATCGGGATCATTAGTTTAAAGGTGCGGTTGCATGTCAGATTAGAAACTATTAGGGAGGCACTAAAGCATAGAGTCGATAGGCTGACTCTCAGTTCCAGTGCAACATCACAGTTCCTGCTGGTGAGAAGCTCCATTCCAGGCAGGATGGACAACCATTGGAGGATCTCCCCATGACCGCAGATCTTCTCTTCAGGTCTCCGACACAAAGACAGATGCTGCATCATACTTAGGGACCCTTACAACTGGACTTTACTAAAACATTTATCTGGGAGTGTCAATCCAACAAAATTAAACCTGGCGCTGCTTCAGAAGCCGCCTAGTAGGAGGGGCGAAATGCATCAAGCAGGGATGAAATAGAGACCTTTATCTGACAGCTGGAATGCATGCCATGGCAGCGATCATTTATCTAATTTATGCCTGAACATTTTTTATTGCTGTAAGTGCATTTGCTTTTATTTTTAACTATACAGTATTATGCTTTGAACATATCTCTCTTCATTGGTATGCCTTATACCACCATGATGGGAAGTGTAGTGAAGTAATATTAAAACAGGAACCTTGAAATTGGAGAAGAAGGAAGGAGCTAGATTCATCCACTGGTGCAGGACAAGACAAGATGTGGTTTTGAATCATATTCCTGGTGAGTGGGGAGTGGGACTCAGGAGAGGAGCACGGAGTGTCACCTGAATCTTCACAAGCAGAAATCAACTATATTTGGCACTTTGCTTGCATGGATGGACTTTTTCACCTATGATTGCATTATGAAGGATTAGAGATTACACAGGCACTTTGTATTTTCATTCCTTTTTATTATATATGGATGTTTAACATTATTCACAGTTAATGTATTACACATAACCATAGCGTGGGTACACTCATCACTTCACTAGTATCATTTATCTGGGAGTATTTCTATTAATGACTATATAAACCTGGGTATATTTGCACATTTTCACCAGGATTCCTATTGGGTTCTTTGCTGATGGTACCTTTTTGTACATTGGATGTATGTAGTGTTATTAATCTCTTCTTATATAAATCTTATGTTATTATCATATTGGTGGGCATCTATATACTTATTGTTAATGTTATATTTGTGTTACAGTAGTTCTGCTCCCATTTACTTTGTTTAACCCCTTCCCACCCGGCATATTGTAATATGAGAGCCTGGGCAAGAGCACCATTATCCTGGGAGGACGCCATATGATGGGGACTCATGCACGCCCCACGGGCTGCGCTCTGACGTGATCCGCTGTGTCCACCAGACACAACCGATGACAGGTCACTGTACTGGCCCGCTGCCGGTACCATGTGTTTGCTGTGATCAATCACAGCAGTTCACATGACAAGTGTACACAATGGATGGCTTTGTTACATGTCATTCATGGGTACTATTGTGATGAGCTCTGTGATTGGTCACAGTGATCACTAGACATGTGCACACTGAAATATTTTGTTTCGGAATTTAGTTTTCGACTGAAAATCAAAATTATTTAGTTACCTCTGAAATTCGTTTTTATGATGATGCTATACTGCACTGGTGACAGTTTGTAAAATGAAAAAAATAAATTGTAGAAAATATGATACAAATTTCAGATGGTTACAGTGTTGCATGAATGCGCAATTGTCAAGTGTAACAGCGCTTAAAGCTGAAAATTGGCTTGGACAGGAAGGGGGTAAAAGTGTCTGGTATTGAAGCAGTTAAAATACTGACTAATTTCCCAAGGAGGGAATCCCCTCCCACAGAGGCCCTGTCCTGGGTGGAGTTACTGCCAACTTTATCATCAACCCCACATTTCCACTTAGCGAAGGTTGTCTTATTTGCCTACAGGTTTAGTGCAATATACTGTTTGGGGAGGGCCATTTCTCATAACCTCTCCAAAGGTAGTACGACATGTCTTTTACACTCACCCCATGATTCCATGAACCCCTGATACTTAGTAAAAGAGGGCTCTATACTGATTCTTGATAATTTTCCATCAAGATCAAAAGAGGAAGTTCACTAACAGAGCACATCACTTCACCCAGCACATGCACATGCTGATCATTGTCAATTTTATTTGGGCAAATCATTCTGGCCATTAGTATTTTTTATTTTTTGGAAAACTGAGAGAACACAGACAAATTTGCTCTTTCAATCATTCATTCAACAAAATATCAATAGATGTTATATGGCGTACTGTGAAAAAAGTAAGTACACCCTTGGAATCAAAAGCTGGTATTGACTCCTGAAGCAGAAATTATATGTAAGGGGCATTTCGCAAAACTGCCCACCAGTCTCTGACACCAATCTCATTCAGCTGCAAGATGTTTGTGGGTTTCTTTGCATGAACTGCTCATTTCAAATTCCCTCTACAAAATTCCAATGACAATCAAATCAGGGCTTTACTAAGGCAATTCTTAACTCTCTATTTCTTCTTTTTTTAACAATTTCTCAGTAGATTTGCTAATGTGCTTTAAATCAATATTGTGTTGAAAGACATTCCAGTTAAACTTCAATTTTTGGACAGATGGCCTCACATTCTTATCAAGCACACTTTGATATGATGTAGGATGTATAGTTGACTTGATGACTGTGAGCTGTCCAGACCCTTAAGCAATAAAGCAACCCCAAACCATAACATTTCCAACACCATGCTTCACAGTTGTTCCTTCACATAGGTTCTTCTACTGAAATACTGTCTTTAGTTTGCCTTAAACGGTTACTCTTACAAAACAACCTTTACATTTAATTGATCAGTCTTCAGTACATCATTCCAGAAGGCCTGGTCTTTGCCTATATGTTCAATGGTAAGCCATAATCGAATGGTTTTTTTAACCACTTCAGCCCCGGAAGTTGGCTGCTCAATGACCAGGCCATTTTTTGCAATACGGCACTGTGTGGCTTTAACTGACAATTGCGCAGTCGTACGACAATGTACCCAAACAAAATTGACTTCATTTTTTTTCCCCACAAAAAAAGCTTTCTTTTGGTGGTATTTGATCACCTCTGCATTTTTTTTGGAGCTATAAACAAAAGAAGAGCGTAAATTTTGAAAAAAAAAAACAATATATTTTACTTTTTGCTATAATAAATACCCCAATTTAAAAAATATATATATATAATTTTTTCCTCAATTTGGGCCGATATGTGTTCTTCTACATATTTTTGGTAAAAAAAATCGCAATAAGCATATATTGATTGGTTTGCACAAAAGTTATAGCATCTTCAAAATAGGGGGTAGATTTATAGCATTTTTTTTTTCTTTTACTAGTAATGGCGGTGATCAGCGATTTTTATCAGGACTGCGAAATTGTGGCGGACAGTTCGGACACTTTTGACACATTTTTGGGACCAGTGACAATTATACAGTGATCAGTGCTATAAAAATGCACTGATTACTGTATAAATGTCACTGGCAGGGAAGGGGTTAACACTAGGGGGCGACAAGGGGTTAACTGTGTTCCCTAGGTGTGTTCTAACTGTGGGGGGGATGGGACTGACTAGGAGGAGAGAGAGATCGGTGTCCATACTTAGTATGAACACACAATTTGTCTCCTCTCCCCTGAGAGAACTGGGGAGAACCCTAGTGGTCAAACGGCAAACTGACGTAAGGTAACGTCGTTTCGCCCAGGCGAGCCAACTTGCTGCAGTACAACTGCGGCGGCTGGTCGGGAAGGCGTTAAACAGTCTAGGCTTTTTATTTGACCCTTTGACCTAACTGTTGCAAGAGCTGCCTGAACATACCAGCAATGACATTTTTGATTTTTTTAGCATTAGATGGTCAGTTTTTGGCTTGAATTTGCTTATTTGGCCAATCCTGGACAAATTAGCTTTTTTTTTCATTTAATCATTTAAAATTCCCTTTAGACTCATAGGCCCCTTTCACACGGGCGGACCGTATGTCCGTTTTTTACCCATCCGTTTTCGGATGAAAAACGGACATACATGTATCCCTATGGGATAACGGATGTCAGCGGATGAACATCCCCTGAACCCGATCTCACCCGTGTCCGCTATGCTCCGTTTTTCAGGATAGAAAAAATTAAAATTTTCTATCCGTCTGCGGAGCGGAGCGGATCGGATGAACACGGACAGACGGTCCGTGTTCATCCGATCCCCCATAGGGGAGAGCGGAGATCTGACAGGGCGGTCCCTGCACAGTGTGCGGGGACCGCCCAGTCATCCGCCGGCTCAGCGGGGATCAACGGAACTATCCCCGCTGAGCAAGTGGAGGTTCACGGGGTGGATCATGACTGATCCGTCCCATGTGAAAGGGGCCTTAGGCATCCACAACTTTTTTCAGAGGGCCTTAAAGTGGTTGTAAACTCTGTTACACCACTTGTACCTACAGGTAAGCCTATAATAAGGCTTACCTGTAGGTACTGTGAATATCTCCTAAACTTGCACAGTTTAGGAAATATTCAGAGTGCATGCAGCCGATGACATCATAGACTCATGCGCTCTGAAGCTCCAGCTTACAGTGGTGGACCTTCAGAGCCCGTGCCGGAAACAGTGGCTCCCATGCGCATGCGCAGGAGTGATGTCATCGCAGCTCAGGCCACTCACAGCGCTGGAGCCCGCAAACCTGGAAGAGACACCGGGGAAGATGTCAGCCGTCTCAGCGGTGAGGGAGCGCCGCGAGAAGGGCTTAGTTTTAAGGTAAGTATTTCATAATGTGCTACTAGTATGCGATGCATACTAGCACATTATGCTGTTTTCCCTTTTTATATATATGTATATATTTTATTCTTCAATCGCTTTAAGGAGCTCTATTGATCTTGGTATGATGACACCACACATGTTAATAGCAAAGACAACACCAAGCACTAAGGGGTTGATTTAAATGCAATTAAACTGTTTATTTTGCAAGGAAAGTTGCACTTTGCAAGGAAATTGTCCACAAAACTTAGTGAACGAAGTACCGTTTTGCTGACTTCCGTCATCCAATCATGCAAATGCTGTTTTTTTTTTATTCTCCTTGCATACGATTAAGTACTCTTTGCAAATTGAAATGTCACCACATTTACTAAACTCAGGAGAAAATGTTGTTGCAAAGTGTAATTTTCCTTTCAAAATGAACAGTCTATTTGCCTTTAGTAAATCTTCCACTAGATGTCTGAGTTGTATATAAGACAGGTTCGGCATTCTCCCTAGAGAGGTTCTAATCATTGGCACCTAATCTAGAACACTGAATTCTAATTATATGTATTGGAAGCAATGATAAATGTAGGGTTGTACTTACATTTTTCATAGGATAAGTATGCATTTTTGTTAATTTAGATCATGAAGAATGAGTTTTCGCAGTATTCTGGGTTGAAAGTCAATTGGACAGAATCGTCTATCTTGCCGCTGGACTCTGGGGCCAGGGACATTGCGGACCCGGCCCTGCCGTTGCAGTGGGTCAAGCAGTTCACATGGTCAAGATTACGGCGGATGTGGGTGACTACATGCCCCTTAATCTAGCACCGCTCCTACTTTTATTTAAACAGAAGATACAGGCATGGCAGAAACTCCCTTTATCACTTATAGGAAGTATTAACTTATTGAAAATGAAAATACTTCCAGTTATACTATACTTTTTGCGGAATGCTCCCATCTGGATCCCCAAGTTATTTTTTTTAAAACTAGATGGCCTCACTAGCACATTTTTGTGGGCTCCCAGACAACCCAGGATAGGATTGAAGGTCTTACAGCAACCCTGGGGGGAGGGGGTTTGGCCTTGCCGGACTGGCGAATGTACTACTTGGCTTGGCAACTGGGATTTGTTCGTAGGTGGCTGACTTCAAATGATAGAGACTCGGCCACGGTCTTGGAAGCGGCACATTTGGGCTCCTATGAATCCCTACAACTGGCCATTCATAGGGGGGTCAAGATGGACCTTCCTCTCACTGCTTCTATGAGGGCTTCGATTAAGGCATGGGTGGAGGCGGTTGTTATGGCATGTCCGAATTACCGGGGTTTCTCTCCATTCACCCCAATGTGGATGAATCCTAAATTGCCGCATTTTTATTCTTTTGACGACCCCATGAACTGGGTGTCCAAGGGAATCAATACGCTCAAAGATATCACTATGGACGGGGAGTTGCTGACTTTTGACCAGCTTAAAGCCAGACATGACCTGCCGAATTCTAAATTTTTTCGTTATATTCAATTGCAACACGCGTTTCAATAACAATTTAAGACTCTGACTGTAGAATCCTTTCCTACAGTTCTGGAGAATTTGCTCATGACGGAGGATCTCCCCAAGACACTCTCAGTTTCTTACAAAAAATTGTTCACAACTAGTCCCAAGGCGGTCCTTAAGTGTGGAGAAAGGTGGGAGGCTGAGGTCCCGGACATTCAGGGGGAGGACTGGGATGACATGTGGACACACCCATTCCAGCATCTGGTGGCAGCTAGGGATAGACTGATTCACTTCAAGTTCCTTCACAGGATTTACTATACGCCTGCTAGGTTGGCGTCTATTTACCCATCAGTGCAAGCAGAGTGCTGGAGATGCACGTTTGCTCCAGCGGCTGCTGAACATATCTTTTGGAGCTGCCCTCTAATCAATACATTTTGGTCGGAGGTTACCTCCTGTATATCAGCAGTTCTGATGATCCCTGTCCCGGCGACGGTTAGGGTGTGTCTCCGGGGTTTGGTCGAGGATGTGGTCCCGTCTAGGACTCACAGGACTTTACTTAACATCCTTTTGTTCTATGGAAGGAAGGCTATACTGTAGCGGTGGCTCAGACCGTTTTTTTTTTCCTTTTTCCTTGTTTCTACTTTTAGTTAGGTAACGTTTTTGTTAGCAAGACAGACGTTTTTTAATGCCTGTACATCTTACATTGGGCCATGTTGGCCTTTTACCGGCCCAGTGATGTGCTGAGTCGGCTGCTGTTTTGTTTTCTTTGTGTCTTTAAAATTCAATAAAAAGAAATTAGCAAAAAAAAAAAAAAAATTTACAATGAGAATCAAGTTCTAATGTTTACCTGTTCAAATAAGCTGAAAAAAAGCAACAATTTTCATGAGGTGTACTTACTTTTTCTCATAACTCTATAATAACATCTGTACTATAATTTCAGAAGTAGCTAAAAAATGGAGTATCATCTTGACACCAGTGGCGGCTGGTGCTCAAAATTTTTGGGGGGGCGCAAACAAACTGAAAAAAAAAACACATCAATTGCCGCCACTGTGCCCATTAAACGCAGCCACTGTGCCCAAATGCCACCAGTTTGCCCCCTCAAATGCAGCCAGTTTCCCCCCAAATACAGCCAGTTTCCCCCCAAATACAGCCAGTTTGTCCCCAAATGCAGCCAGTTTGTCCCCATATACAGCCAGTTTGTCCCCAAATGCAGCCAGTTTGTCCCCATATACAGCCAGTTTGTCCCCAAATGCAGCCAGTTTGTCCCCAAATACAGCCAGTTTGTCCCCAAATACAGCCAGTTTCCCCCCAAATGCAGCCAGTTTGTCCCCATATACAGCCAGTTTGTCCCCAAATGCAGCCAGTTTCCCCCAAATACAGCCAGTTTGTCCCCAAATACAGCCAGTTCCCCCCAAATGCAGCCAGTTTGTCCGCAAATGCAGCCAGTTTGTCCCCAAATACAGCCAGTTTGTCCCCAAATGCAGACAGTTTCCCTCCAGCCCTGCACTTACCTTCCTCGGGTCAGCGCTGTCCTTCTTCTGTCCTCGATATCTTCTCCCACCCTCAATGTCGCTTCAGCCAATCAGGTTACCGGTAACCAGACCCGGTGAACCTGATTGGCTGAAACGCCTGTCAGTGTTAACCAGGGAACGCACCCCTGTGCGTCCTCTGGTTAACTATTTGGAAGCCGATTACAGCCCTCAGGCTGTAATCGGGAAGCCTATCAGAGCCGCTGGCTCTGATAGGCACTTCCAAAAACCAACCAGCTGCTGTTATTCAGATGGCCGGCTCTCAACAGGGGGCCGGCCATCCGAATAGTGGGCGGCAGCGGCAGCGACAATACATAGGTTCATGCAATGCATGAACCTATGTATTGTTGTGAATGATGGGTGCAGGAGCGAGAGGGGGTGGCGCTCCTGCGCCCACTATGGACGCACCGCCACTGCTTGACACACAGGATGCCACATTGGAGTCAGAGAAGATGGATATTGTATGCAAATTATGATAGTGTTCCAATGATCTACCTAACAGAAAACCGGAAAATAGCTGTCAGGTGTCATGACCAGTCAGCCTCTCAAAATAAGATACAATTTGTTATTAAACCTGGAAGAGTATCTGCTCTGACTCTGCGTCAGGTTTATTTGCTACCCTCACTCAAACTAAAAATGATGTCACTTTTAGTTTTGACTTATATTGAATTTACCTGGTCACCATCGGCAGGGCCGCTGATAGGGCAGTACAACCAGCCCTGTTGTACGGGGCCCGGCCGCATCAGCTCAGCAAGGGGGCCCGGGAAGCTATAAAGTTAATTTCTGACAGAATAAATAAAATGTTTTTCTAAACCACCCCTGCTCCTATTTGCTTTTCAGGGTGTACTTACATATTCCTGTACCCCATTAGGGCAACAGAGGGACCCAGGAAGTGAAATCAATGAAGGGACTTTATTTCCATTTTCGGGGGGCGCAGGTAGATTAAGCCTGGCCGCATAATGCGCTGCACATGTTCTAGTTCCGGCTGTGGCTGCTCTCTGCTTGTACCATCCCTGGCGGAGTGATTCATGTGTACAACACTCCCTCAGTAAGTGCTGTCTGTGGGAGTGAGAGAGGCATGTGGCTGAGAGGATACAGGAAACCGAATCCAGCAGCAGTGCACAGCTACAGGCAAGGGACGGCACACAGTAACATCAACTACCATGGAAAGAAGGTACAGCCCTCTGACTCCCCACTGTGTTTGTGATTATTGTCATTATGATGATCACAGCACTTTAGATCCTCTATTGCTCTTCCACAGTGTCACATGGCTATTGGGTCTGAGTGTGTACAGACTGTCACACAGTAGAACCATAACAAAGTCAGCACCCAATAGCCATGTGACACTGGAAGAGCAATAGAGGGTCTAAAGTGCTGTGATCATTATAATGACGATAATCATAAGCATGAGATGCTAATTTACACTTGCTACTTGTTTGGGTGGAATGGGGGCAGTAAAAAGATGCAGCTGAGCTGCATTTTTTAACCACCCACCAACCACTCCTCCTTAAAGAAGCTTTCACCAAACGTTACAATTAGGTCTGCCTGTTTTTTTTTTATGTTGATCTGTATGAAAGCTCTATGTAGAATGGAATCCAGATGTACATAGATGTGAATCTGTTTACACCTGCCTATCTCTGGGTCCATTCAGGTCAAAAAAATAAATGCTGCTATCTCTCTGTATTGTGGGTTTGTGATGCTTTTCTTTGTGGATTTTATACATTTAAAGCTCATTTTTTTCTGATGCTGGGAGTGCAGTCAACCTTCTTTCCACATTGCCTATTGTGAGTGGACACAAGTCCAAATTTCCATTTCCATGTGGCCACCTATAGAGACATCACAAGTCCTCTTCTGTCTGCTGTGTGTTGCAGATGCAAACTAAACAGACCTGGAAATCAGAACACCGATGTCTGTCCCATTTAGCTCCAATTCTGCAGAGAATCCACTGTACATATGCTGAGACCACCCACCATGTTTCCTGCTGAACATTATACTTTTTAAACTACTGTTGGGGTTTTTAAAGCGGAGTTCCTCCCAAAAGTGGAACTTCCGCTTAAACCACTCCTCACCCCCTTACATGCCACATTTGGAATGTCATTTTTTTTGGAGGGGGGGGGGCTTCGTTAGGAGTGGGACTTCCTGTCCCACTTCCTCCTTCCGCCCAGGGACTGCTTAGGTGACTCGCCATATCGCCTAATGCGGCCCCTCTCTGTAGGCGATCACCTGGGACACGTGACAGATCCCAGGCGATCGCCTGTCCACTCAGGAGACGCAGCGCCATTTGCGCATGTGCAGTGAGTGCCCGGTCGTGAAGCCGAAAGCTGTCACGGCCGGGTGCCCACAGTTGGAATGCAGGCGCCAGCGGAGAGGAGGGGAAGAGGAGCGAAACTCCATTCGGCCGCGTTGCTGGACAGTGGAACAGGTAAGTGTCTGTTTATTAAAAGCCAGCAGCTACACTTTTTGTAGCTCCTGACTTTTAATAAACATAAAAAAGGCTGGAACTCCCCTTTTAAGTGGTTAAAACAGGTGGCGAGGAGGTCATACAATGCCTGTTCACCACCAGCCAAATTCTGTCAGAAGAGCAATCCGCATGCAGATCACTCTTCAGAGAGCAATGCTAGTGTGAATTGACTCATACAGATTTTAAATAATTATGGAGTGCATGCCTCCAGCTGATTTAAAGGCATAATAGATGTGCTGGCTTAAGGAAATTTGAATCCTTAAAGTCAGCTGCAGCACTCTCTCTCATTCATTAGCAGGCATGGGATTAGCCTGGACAGAGATAAATATGACTTTTTTGAGGCAGCATCAAGGGCGGGGTTGGGGGGCCCCATCAGGTAGGCTGTACGGGGCCCCATGATTTCTAACAGCGGCCCTGACCATCGGTTATGCTACAAAACATTCTATATTACACATACGTAAAATAAAAGATGTGTGATAGGAGTTAGGACAGTCTAATTATAATAATGTACCTTCACAGTAATAATATTCATATGATTAACCTATTCAATAGGTCAAAGGGCAATGTCCATAGTGTGGAAATGCAGAACAGTCGATTAGCATGCACTTTTCAGTTGTATGACCTCAGTTAAAGAGTAACTCCACTTTTGTTGAGAAAATAACATTCTCCTCTCGGTGATCTATGTGCATTGCAATGATTTTAACAATCTTTGTTGCAGATTCCTACCTTTTGGTTTTCTGAAGAAATCCCAGTGTGTTTGTCTGTGTCCATGTGGTAAGTGAATCTAACGGGAGTGGTTTCTTAATTATCAACCAGTTGCTGCACCTGCAGGGCTCTAATGAGGAAAATGACAGTGTCTGCATCCCTTTAGACGTGATTTCCTATTGGGAGTATCTCAACAAAAATTTAATTTTCTTGCAGGGGATGCCTGATGTCTAACTTGTATCTTAGTGTAGACTTCTGGGAAAATCAGTGAGCCAATCACACAAGAAGGAAATTATGTTTCTACGGAGCGTTCTGTACAAATTCTGTGTACAGAACACCTCCGGGTTAGCAATATTGCATTGCATTTTACAGAAAAATACAGCGCTGCAGATTGAAAAGGAAAGGTCATTTTTAATAACATTCAATTACATTATGACTTGAGTCACAATTGTATATGCTATATTATTTTTTTAAATTTGCTATTTCTTTTTCCCACGAAAGTGGAGTTACCGTTTAATTGCTGTGGGTTACTGCATGTTTTACATCATCCTTGCATCTTACATTGCCTTATTAGGTAAGCTCATTAAAAAAAATTTGGACACTCTTTATATGATCTAAAAAAACAAAAGGAAAATATATATTTAATGTCGCAACTGATACCTAATTTTCCTTATCTCAGCGCTATGATGTTCAAATCTTATGTAGCGGGTGGTCATATTTAGGGGAGGCATCTGAGTGGTACCAGGCTCAGATGCAACAATTGTTAGGATTCCTGGACCAATTTATGCCAGTGGAGGATATCAATGGTGTTTAGTTCCCTGCGGCCTATAGGTGGCGATGTTGCCATAGGCCGGGGTTGAACCGCTATTGGAGGGCTGCGCCCTTTGTGTCCTCTCGCGGCAGTAGTACAGTGGGGCGGGGAACCTGCTGTGCATGCTGGGAGAGGGTATAAAGGGGGCAGACATCTTCCACTCGGGGTCCACTCCCAGGCACCTTCAGCCTGGGGGTGAGTGATGGTGGTCTCCGGGTGCCCTAGGCCCGAGGACGGAGTTGCGGTTCCACCTCAAACACCTTCGGTCTGGGGTGAGGTACTCTCTGGAGGCCTGGGGCCCAGTACCTTTGACTGGGTCCCACAAGGGATCGAGGGCTCCTAGGGTGTCCCCCGGTGTGGACCCCCGAATCTGGGACGGGGAGGCCAGGGAGGTGACCCTTCCGAAGACCCAGTGCAGCATTTGCTGGTGACGGCGGGGCCTCTGGTAACTGTCCGGATGGATGTCCTCTCTCTGACAGGGGCCATTGCTCATAGAAGGTGGTCCACGTTCTCATGGTCTGTGGCAGGGACCCATCGTGAATCAGGTCGGTGGCAGAGACCCAACAACCAGGTCTGTGGCAGAGGCCTTATTCATCTGGTCTGTGGCAGAGACCCCCTCACGGTCGGTGCAGCGACTGTGCGCCAAGCCTGTTCGCACTATAACGGAACAGGAGAAAACCCAAGTTCAAGTTTGTGCCTGGACCTCTTCCCCACTTTGTTCTGAACTGTTCTATGTCTAACCAGTCGCTCTTAAAGGACTATTTATTGCTCTGAAGAATAAATAAGTGTTGGACTTTCAGTGGTGTGGAACTTGACTTTCTGGGAGTTAAAGGGTCCTACCTCCACCTGCGTGGAGGGTGGGAATCATCCTCAAGGGAAGTTTTGGCTCTGGACAGGGACACGGGTCCAAAGGTAAAAGGTTATAGCTCACACCTCTGCACACAAGAGGATACGAGCTGGTGGTGCGCCACACTCTCCTCCCTGGTCCCCTAGACGAGAACCATTGACCGAGAAGAGAAAGAGGGAGTGAGAGGTGAGGTCGCTACACTTATATAAAGCAGAAGACTAGAAAATTGTATGGATTGCAATGATAAACAACGTCTATCACAACATGATAAGCAACAGCAGCCACATTCAAAAATAAAAGCATATATAAAATGACAAAGAAAATGACACATATAAGTGTTTTAAAATTATCATATGTGGCGCTCCTGTCAATATTTAAAATTGATTCAGCTACCAGATGTCCATAAGACAAAAGTGTTAGGGTACACACAATAGGTGAAAGTTATCCTTAAATAGAGTCCAAATTAACACATGCAAAGTACCGTATATACGCGAGTATAAGCCGAGTTTTCCAGCACATTTTTTTGTGCTGAAAATGCCCCCCTCGGCTTATACTCGAGTCACCTTTTTGCGCCTGATCTCCCAGAATTTGGGGACCCGGTAACGGCCGGCCGTAGGTCCCCTGGACCCCAACCTTGGTACACATATGGCCTCACTCTTCCTCTACAATTGTGCAAAGTTTGTTGTCCAGGGGACCTACGGCCGGGGAGCACCGATTTTTCAAAGCCGGGCACCCCTTCCTTAGACTCCCATGTTAAACGGTCATTTCTCCAGTGAATTTGGGGACCCGGTACCGGCCAGTCGTAGGTATCCTGGACCCACAACTTAGCACACATGTAGCCCAATTTCTCCTCTATAAGTGTGCAAAGTTTTTTGTCTGGGGGACCTACGGCCAGGAAACACCGATTTTTC
This sequence comes from Rana muscosa, assembly GCA_029206835.1. Taxonomy (NCBI): domain Eukaryota; kingdom Metazoa; phylum Chordata; class Amphibia; order Anura; family Ranidae; genus Rana; species Rana muscosa. Next base: position 681,727,055 of record CM055122.1, on the reverse strand, counting down.
AAAGATGGGCACCCCTTCCATAGACTCCTATGTTAAACATCAGTCTAGTCATGGACACAGTAAGGCATGGGCACAGTGAGGCATGGGCAAAGTGAGGCATGGACACAGTGAGGCATGGACACAGTAAGGCATGCACATGGACACAATGAGGCAAAGTGAGGCATGCAGATGGACACCCTAGGCTTATACTCGAGTCAATACGTTTTCCCAGTTTTATGTGGTAAAATTAGGTGCCTCGGCTTATATTCGGGTCAGCTTATACTCAAGTATATACGGTATTCGCAATGTTGTCTGTGGAATTTTCACCTTCCTCCAGATCACTTCAAAGTAGTGTTTCAAAAAAACTCCCCCGTAGGGATTGCACTCACCAGAAATCAGAAGGTAATAAGCCTCTCACGAAATCCGGACGGATAATATCACCTGCGGGTGTCCTTTGGTTGAGATCCTTCCAGGGATTACCACATGGGGAGAGAGAAAGACTCCACATAGTATAGTCCCGTTTAAAAAGGCTTTATTGTAAAAGAATCTCTTTAAAACTTATTCCCATAAAAAGACTGTTTCATATGTCTTTATCATACAAAAGCCTGGTTCCTTTTCTGATCAGATAACCTGATGTTTCAAAGTTAAAGTCAGTATCTTACTGGGGAATAGATGGTCAGTCCCGTAATGTGTTTGAAGAGCACGCCGCTCATCAGCTCACAGAGCTACACTTCCGGTTTCTCCTCACAGTAACTTGGAACGCAAGGTGTCGGTGTGTCACTTCCTATTGCCGTGAGATCACGTGCTGACGCGTTTCGTCATCACGACTTTGTCAAAGGGCGTGGTCTTACGGCACGGCAAATCCGGATTTATCATGCGGTCAATCTAATGATTAACTAATTCGATGCTTCACCACCAAAAGTTGATACAACTCATGATACACACAGGTGGAATAGAATTTGGTATTTAACCACTTGGCAACCACCTGCCGACAAATAACGTCGACAAGGTGGTTGCTTAACTCTGGGAGGACGTTATATAACGTCCTCCCAGAATCGCGCTCCCCTGGGGCGCGCACACGGGAAACAAATCGCGGTAAATCGCCGCTGATAGCGGCCGTTTACCACGTGATCGCTCTGTCAAATGACAGAGCGATCACTTGTAAACAGACCGGCGTCATGTGATGACGCCGGTTCCTCCCTCCCCTCTCTGTACCGATCGGTACAGTGTGAGAGGAGAGGGGGAGGGAGCGGATGGCAGCAGCAGCTCTGTGGGCTGGATCTGTGACAATTGCAGTCACAGTTCCAGCCATCCATCCATCCCTGCTCAGTCATCCCTGGTGCAATACCCTGCCAATACTCTGCAATACACCCTGCCAATACTCTGCAAAATACTCTGCGCAATACTCTGCAAAATACTCTGCAATACCCTGGTGCAATACTCTGCAATACCCTGGCGCAATACTCTGCAATACCCTGGCGCAATACTCTGCAATACCCTGGCGCAATACTCTGCAATACCCTGGCGCAATACTCTGCAATACCCTGCGCAATACTCTGCAATACCCTGCAATACCCTGCGCAATACTCTGCAATACCCTGCGCAATACTCTGCAATACCCTGCGCAATACTCTGCAATACCCTGTGCAATACCCTGCAAAATACTCTGCAATACCCTGCGCAATACTCTGCAATACCCTGCGCAATACTCTGCAATACCCTGCGCAATATCCTGCGCAATACCCTGCGCAATACTCTGCAATACACCCTGCCAATACTCTGCAAAATACTCTGCGCAATACTCTGCAAAATACTCTGCAATACCCTGGTGCAATACTCTGCAATACCCTGGCGCAATACTCTGCAATACCCTGGCGCAATACTCTGCAATACCCTGCGCAATACTCTGCAATACCCTGCGCAATACTCTGCAATACCCTGCGCAATACCCTGCAAAATACTCTGCAATACCCTGCACAATACTCTGCAATACCCTGCGCAATACTCTGCAATACCCTGCGCAATACCCTGCGCAATACTCTGCAATACCCTGCGCAATACTCTGCAATACCCTGCGCAATACTCTGCAAAATACTCTGCAATACCCTGCACAATACTCTGCAATACCCTGCACAATACTCTGCAATACCCTGCAATACCCTGTGCAATACCCCCTGTGCAATACCCCGTGCAATACCCTGCCATACTCTGCAATACCCTGCCATAGTCCGCAATACTCCGCAATGCCCTGCAATACTCTGCAATACTCCGCAATGCCCGGCAATACTCCACAATGCCTGGCAATACTCTGCAATAACCACTTCCCGCCCGCTGGCCGTCATATGACGTCCTTGACTTTGTGCGGAGATATCTGAATAATGGGTGCAGCTACAGGCATCATTCAGATATTAGTTTTTTCAGCCGGCGATTCCCTACACCATAAGAACAATCATAGCGGCTGTTCCGCGGCTTGATCATTCTTACGGGAGGCGAGAGGGGATGTCCCCCCCTCCCGCTGCCCTCCGGTGCTTCTACCGACTCACCGCTACGATCAAAGCCAGGATTGTTGTTTTTTTGGGGTTTTTTTTTCAGGCTTCCCAGCCTAGAGGTGAGATGTGGGGTCTTATTGACCCCATATCTCACTGTAAAGAGGACCTGTCATGCCATATTCCTATTACAAGGGATGTTTACGTTCCTTGTAATAGGTATAAAAGTGATCAAAAAAATTTTTGGAGCGGAAAAACATGTCAAACTAAAATAAATAAAGTAAAATGAACAATAAAAAAATATATATTTTTTTAAAGCGCCCCTGTCCCCGTGAGCTCGCATACAGAAGCGAACGCATACGTAAGTCCCGCCGACATATGAAAACGGTTTTCAAACCACACATGTGAGGTATCTCTGCGAACGTTAGAGCGAGAGCAATCATTTTGGCCCTAGACCTCCTCTGTAACTCAAAACATGTAACCAGTAAAAATATTTAAAGCGTCGCCTATGGGGATTTTTTAAGTAGCGAAGTTTGGCGCCATTCCACGAGTGTGTGCAATTTTTAAGGGTGACATGTTAGATATCTATTTACTCGGCGTATCGTCATCTTTCACATTATGCAAAAACATTGGGCTAACTTTACTGTTTTTTTTTTTTAAGCACAAAACATTTTTTTTCCGTAAAAAACGCGTTAAAAAAATTGCTGCGCAAATATCGTGCGAGATAAAAAGTTGCAACAACCACCATTATATTCTCTAAGGTCTTTGCTAAAAAAAACATATATAATGTTTTGGGGTTCTATGTAATTTTCTAGCAAACAAATGATGATTTTTACATGTAGGAGAGAAATGTCAGAATTGGCCTGGGTGCTCCAGAACGCCTGAAGGTGCTCCCTGCATGTTGGGCCTCTCTATGTGGCCACGCTGTGTAAAAGTCTCACACATGTGGTATCGCCATACTCGGGAGTAATAGCAGAATGTGTTTTGGGGTGTAATTTGTGGAATGCATATGCTGTGTGTGAGACATAACCTGCTAATATGACAATTTTGTGAGAAAAAAAAAAGAGAAAAAAAAAATCTTGATTTTGCAAAGAATTGTGGGAAAAAATGACAACTTCAAAAAACTCACAATGCCTCTTTCTGAATACCTTGGAATGTCTTCTTTCCAAAAAGGGGTCATTTGGGGGGTATTTGTACTTTTCTGGCATGTTAGGGTCTCAAGAAATGAGATCGGCCGTCAGTACTTCAGGTGTGATCAATTTTCAGATATTGGCACCATAGCTTGTGGACTCTATAACTTTCACAAAGACCAAATAATATCCACCAATTTGTACTTATTTTTACCAAAGATATGTAGCAGTATAAATTTTGGCCAAAATGTATGAAGAAAAAATAGTAATTAGCAAAATTTTATAACAGAAACGAAAAAAAAAACATTTTTTTACAAAATTTTCAGTCTTTTTTCTCTTATAGCGCAAAAAATAAAAAACCCAACAGTGATTAAATACCACCAAAAGAAAGCTCTATTTGTGTGAAAAAAAGGACAAAAAATTCATATGGGTACAGTGTTGTATGACTGAGTAATTGTCATTCAAAATGTGAGAGCACCGAAAGCTGAAAATTGGTCTGGTTATTAAGGGGGTTTAAGTGCCCAGTGGTCAAGTGGTTAAAAGGGAATATATCTATATTGAGTCAACTGACGTTAACCAACATCAAATTATGATCATTACAATCTTAAAATTTCACTATACCAACACACTTTTAAATCTTTTTAAAGATTTAAAGTAAAAAACCACACATTAAAATGGTACATCCTACCGGACAGCATGGACAAAATATGCTACTAAGCGGACAGAATAGTTCTCAAATCACCGCTATCACCAAAAAAACATTATTTTCTTTTTCTAAAAAATTATACCGCCATGATATGGAAAACTTCCTTTAATAGACAACACATTTACTCATTAGTCTAAGACATTAGGAAGGAGGAGAAATCCCCCAACAAGGCTGAAACTGGAACTAAAAGACTGCAAAAATAATAGATATTCATAGGTGGCCTTATCAAACAAACAGACACATTTCTCTCTTATGATAATCCTATTATATAACAATGCATTCTGTATACATATTACAATATACTTCAGATATATGTCCGAAAACATGATGTCAATAAAGGAACATTTATTCCATAAGCATCAAATAACTTAACCAGCAAGCTGGAAAATTTCTGATATGTATCTAAATTGAGCAAACAGATTCAATAATATACAGAAATGATCATAATCTCTTAATATTTAGCTGGTATCGTTTTATTGATTTAGTGGTCGCTTATGAAACAGTTGATATCTAGTTCTATGTTTAACCCCTTCGAGGAGAGAGTGTCAATTAAAAAGATCCACTAGGTCTCTCTTTTGGAGAGTTCGCGTACCATATTAGAACCCCTCCAGGATGGCTTAATGTGGTCAATTCCCCAGAAAATCAAACCTGAAGGGTCCTGATTGTGGAACAACTTAAAATGAAGGGGTACATTGTGATCCTTATAGCCAATGAGGATATTATTAATATGTTCTGCTATCCTAATGCGCAGCAACCTCTTGGTTCTCCCAATGTACATTAACCCGCAAGGGCACTGTAAAGCATACACTACATAAGTAATATTGCAGGTAATGAATTCCCTACTCATAAATTCATTGTTATTAGTTGTAGATGTAAATCTGTCTATACCTCTCATTAGACAAGAGACATCTTTACAGGGTTTACATTTTCTGCAGGAAAAAAATCCATCTCTGTCCCAAAAAGTTGCAGGACGGCTAGGAGGATCCGACACCTTTTTAACTATAGTGTCCCCAAAATTCTGGGCTTTCCTATAAATGAATCTCGGGTTAGATGGAAGTTCCTTTTGAAGGGTTTTGTCCAGACGGAGTACGTGCCAATGATTTTTAAACACTGACTCGACCTCTTTGAGCTGAGAGTGGAAATCAGAAATGAACCCCCATTCGTGGTTAATATTTTTTCCCACTTCCAAGGTTTTTTCTTCCAGACAATCTTCCCTGGGGATTGTAGCCACTTCTTCCACTATCCTGTCCAGATGTTGAGGCTTATAGTCTTTTTCCAAAAATCTGTTTTTTAATATAAGGGACTGATTCAGAAAATTTTCCACAGAAGAACAATATTATATGATATGCTTACACTGCAAAACAAGGAGCATTGTAGCAGCTTCTGATGTATGCACACACAACTGAAGTATTAATTGATAATCTTTAAATGCAGTATTACTGGATACACCTATAACACCACTTTTTGTCAGCTTCAATTATCAAACTGCGACAGAAAAGCAAATGTGGACATTGTGTCCATCATACAGATCTGTAGATTGCATTAGAAAGCTCTTAGCATGTTTATGAACTTGCCTTTGCTTAGATCTTATTCCTCTTACTTAAGGGAGACAAAAAGGAAAGGAAGGAACACATTTTTTGGTATTTTGTTAAATAGCTGTGCTTGTATGTGCCTATTTATTTTATCCTATCTTAAACCTTCTTGACATGTGTTGATTGGTATCATGTAGGTGTCCTGCAGGTGTGTGGGCTGTCATTTTCTTGGTTGTGTTTGCTTAAGATAGTTTACTGTCTGGGAGTTTTGATATCTAAGACCTGCTCCAAGTTCTGGCATGAAGGAGCTTGTAGCCCCATCTCTGGAGTGATAGCTACTTCTTTCTAAGCTGTAAATGCAAAAACTGTGCACGTTTTAGTTATTTTAAATGTCCAAAGGAGAAGAAAAGCACAAACACTTAAAAAAAAAAGAAGATAATATAGCCAAGTCTCTATAATAGTAAAGAAATTGATAGTCTTTCTGTGTATTTGCTGAAAGGGGCCATTAAATAATATAGTGGAAATTAGTATTATATTTCTTGTGCTAGCCCCATTTCATATAATTTCTGAGGGGTAACATTTTAAGAAAGGAAACACGATAAATCAAGTCTCTCCAGAAATGTTTTGGGCCTTTGAGTCAATCAAATCAATCATAGATTCACTAAGTGCATGTAAACTTCTCATCCTTTTTCCATTCTGGGGACAGATCAGTGACAGCTCTGATGTATATATTGCATAAAATTACAAAAAAATTCTCCTGCGCTTGGGTGGTAGGTCTAGGGATGTATAGTGCAGTCAACTCTTTATATAATGCCAGTGGCCTTGTTGCCCTCCTTAGAACAATCAGTATCCTTAGGACTGTAAAATATTAGAAAAAAGGAGGGCGCACCAACCTAGTATATTACCAAAAATATTTTTTACTACAAGTAAAAACAGCAATGGTTGTACTCACAAAAAAACGGGGTATTTTAGCATTTTATGGGAAAAGCAAACAGTTTCTTTCAGGTCTGTTGTAGGATGATGCCTGAAGACCAAACGGTATTATGTAGTGGCTAATGCGTTTCGAGGGAGGACCCTCTTCTTCAGAGCCAAAGCGATGGCTCTGAAAAAGAGGGTCCTCCCTCAAAACGCGTTAGGCACTGTCTGGTCTTCAGGCATCACCCGCTTCCTACAACAGACCTGAGAGAAACTGTTCCCTATTGCTTTTACCGTGATATGCTAATATACACCGTTTGTATGTGAGTACAACCATTGCTGTTTTTACTTGTATTAAAAATATTTTTGGTAATGCACTATGTCAGTTCACCCACCTTTTTTCTAATATTATACCATATTTATTGCATATACAGAGGCGTATCTAGTGAAAATGACGCCTATGGCAAGCACTGAAACTGTGCCCCTGTCAAAACATTTGAAACCCATCTTTCAGATAACCTTAACAAAAAAAAACCAGCTAAACAAAACTACAAGTCAAGCTCTTTAATTACCCCTTACACCAGAGTCAATAGCGTTACATCTTATATCACAGTTCCCCCCTTAGAGTTCCCAGAGAGCCCCTCTTACATCGAAATCCACAGAGTTCACCTTCACACTGAGAAAACTGATCTAAAGAATGCTGTGGACTCTGCTGTCATCTTTATATGCACTATAAGGGGGGGACTCTGACACAAAGGGGATCTCTGTGGACTGGGATGTAGGGGGGCCTCTGATGTGAGGGGGTCTCTGGTTATCACAGAGTCCAGAGATCCCACTTACATCAGGGTACCCCTTTACCCCGGAGTCTGCAGAGTTCCCCCTTAAAGCAGTGTGCCAGACAATAAGTATTTCTAGACAGGGGTCAGGTCAGCCATGGCAGCCCCCTAACAACACAGAGCCTTTTACTTTATATGACCAGCCACCCCCCCCCCCCTCCACAGTATGTGTGAGCATTTCGCCACCTCCATGGGACTATAAATTCCAGCATAGTAGGCTGTGCTCTTATTTCTCTGCTGCTCCCCAGTGCCTCACACACACACAGTGTGACTGAGAATGATGACTGCACTAATATACAAGAGGACACCCTCTCTCCCTGCCTGCTGCTGTGCTGCACATACACAGCCACTGCCAGAGTCTGTGCCCCCCACTACCCCCTCACCAGAGACCAGGGCCGCTGTTTGATATAAACTGTGTAAATTATACTGCGCTGTCCATTAGGTGAGACATAAACCACTGAAATAGTGAATCTATCTCTCCATAAAAAATTGCTGCAACTTCTATGTGAGACACACACAAAAAAAGAATAATAGAAATAATAAAGCTGCGCAAATAGTGAAAATTAATAGGTTTGCACCACCATTAAACCAAGGAGAAAATTAATATTGAATAAATTGTAATTAATATACTCAGACTCAGTCTTAATTGCCAATAGTGACAAATAGAACTGATGAAAGTCTTGACTATCAATCAGACACCTACATCACATTCAGCAAGAGTCCTGTATAGTGAAAAAAATAATATTGAATAGTAGCTGTGTAAATTCAAACAGTCCTGATAGCCAAAACAGCAACGAAGTGTGGATAAGGCTCTTCTCGTTCAGCTAATTGGTGACTTCAAACGCAAAACACCCAATGAAAAGTGCTACACACTTGATAGATATAGATTCCACCACCATCAGTTCTCACTGCCGCTTACCAGAACTATTGATCTCTGCAGAGATCGATACAAACAGATGGCTATTCCCCAGCCAGGGTCTCTAGATAATTTCAGCTTATCTCCCGAATTCCACGCCACTCCTCTCCACACATCACGATGTTACAATGCATATGGAAAGAAAGCCACCATAGCGTGAAACCGATAAAACAAATTTATTATAAAAAGTAATGCACTTACATGAATCGCAAGTAATTAGGCGTGTAGTAAATTTAGCCGGCCGGCTAAGACTGCCCGTTCCTTCCGGGACTCATTGGTATGTCGGTGACGTCAGCATGCCGCTCCTCCCTACGCCGTTTCGTCACAGATGACGTCGTCCAGGGGCACGGGCGGCGTGCTGACTGATATCATGTTTGATATCATAGGGCCCCCTACAGCCTACCAGATGGAACCCCTGACCCCACCCTTAGGCCCAACCCTGACCCTGCCCCAACCTCAAAAAATAATTCAGCTGTTTTCAAGTGATATTTATCATCCCTTGTGATACCTTGGGTAGCGACATTTCCTCTTTATGGAGAAATCTGGGGTTTATTAGACCCCTGATCCCTCCAAGGCATATTGGCTGCTTTCTTAGCTGGTACCAGCCAGGTAAATGCAGAACCGATACTGGAAGTGATGAATTCTTCATTACTTAAGGCCTCAGTTGTCACAGAGGAGAGGGAGAGACTGAGTCTACAGTCCAGGTGTCCTGTTGAGAAATACACCGGCCCCAATGCCACCGCTATAGTCCTGGCTACAGCATCCCTGACAGCAGGCGGCGGAGTGATATTCAGCTGTCAGGGCTGCTGTAGATGGAACTATAGAGGTAGCATCGGAAAATGCGGCTGCCTGCTTACTCCGCAACCAGTGACTGCACTCACAGGAGTGAGAAATAGTCCCACTCGCAGTGATGCCATTGTCCATTAGCAAAGGTGCTGAAAAAAAGATCCAGCCTATGCTCGGGAGCCTGGAGGGAAGAAGAGACCATCAGACTCTGGTAAGTGCCTTGCTGCCCAGCCACTCACCAGTGCCCCCTTCATATGGCCACCATGGCACTTGCCATGGCTGCCATACCCTAGATACGCCACTGCATATTCATTCTTACCAGCATTTAACTAAAACAATGGCAGAATAAATCTCAGGGACTCTCATGCTGCGTACACACGATTGGTTTTTCTGATGAAAAAAGACCGATGGACTTTTTTCATCGGAAAAAACGATCGTGTGTGGGCCCCATCGGTCTTTTTTCCATCGGTGTAAAAAATAAAAAACCATAGCAAATTCCGATCGTCTGTGGGGAACTCCATCGGAGAAAAATCCATGCATGCTCAGACTAAATTACAAGACGGGGGCGCTCGTTCTGGTAAAACTAGCGTTCGTAAGGGAAATAGCACACTCGTCATGCTGCAAATTTTTGCATCGTTAAATGTAGTGCTTTCTTTTCTTGTTTCTAAATGGTTTTAACAAAAAAAAATTTGTTTCGGATATTCACACAGAGTTCGGACAAAATTATTTCTTTGAGATCTCATGAATCTTCGTATTTTGTTTTAAACGCAGGTCTCCAACATTTTTTTTTTGTTGTTGTTGTTTTGAATCAAGATCTCTTTTTTTTCCTGGCCTTTTAATATTTTATAGTGATGTCTATATTTTTTTATGGTCAAATTATCACAACAACATTATTATCTATGTTTTTTTTTTCCCTCAAGGGGGTTGGTGTTGGTGTCCCTTGTTAATTACACATTGTATTTATGAAATGTATCATCCCACTCACAAGAAAAACACATAGGCAACTATTTAAATTACATCAAATATCCATTTATTCTGGAAAAAAAATAAAGATGAAGGGCAACAATTGTGAAATTAGTGGAATATATGCAGACTTTGGACCCCAAAGGCAGACATGAAGGAAAATAAAATCAATAACATGAGGAGTCCCTCTAATTGGGATCACAATCTGGTCCCCGAATCGCAGAAATCAGGAGCAGCAGCAGATGTCATACATGTCCCCAAGCTGTGGTACTCCAACAAACTGCGTCTTCTGGCAGAGCATCTTGAAGCCAGGGAATCACTTTCTGGTCTTCCTTATAGCCTTCCCTCCACGCTTCCCTGCATTGTTCCCTCCACGCTTCCCTGCGGCGTTCCTTCCACGGCTCCCTCCACGCCCCCTTGCAGGCTGTGGCTCTGGTGGTGGGAATGTGGCAGGAGGAGGAGGAGAAGGATGGGCCAGATCACAAAGATGTGTGGCCTCTGTCAGCTGGCCCCTCCCCGCCCTGAGAAGGACTCTAGAAATCAGATCCTCAGAGAGGGCACGTTGGCCCTCCTCCACTTTAAGGAGTTTATCGGCCACATAGCACCCATAGGACTCATCTGGATTGAGGGGGGCCATCATGGTCTCTGCTGCTTCCCTTATTATTTGCAGAGATTCCTTCTCACCGAGTCATCTTCCTGGGCCTTTTCGGTCTCACCTGGAGGGGAAGCACCTGTGACTGTGTGCTGCCACTTGGCCTGGGCACCTGCTGCCTGCCACTTGGCCCTGCCTCCTCCTGGCTGCCACTCACCCCTGCCTCCTCCTGGCTGCCACTCACCCCTGCCTCCTCCTGGCTGCCACATTCCGGAGCCTCGTCCTCTTGGCCGACCTCATCCTGTGTATATAAAAGGGACATAGTTTGAGTATTTGGTTCATCAATCACACACAATTTCCAGCTCATGACTGTTGGAAATTAAATGTTAATAAATAGAAAAGAATCTCATTCTGCCCCCAGCATTTTTCATTCTTGTCCCAAACAATTCTGCCCACTATTTTTTTTTGTTTATTTATTTTCTATTGGAATAATAACATCTAGTTCCCAACAATAATTTTAGAACAATAAATATGTTGAAAAAGACTATACCTGACTATAGATGTGAAGATCCGTCTCTTCGAGGTCAGCTAGCTCCTCGGCACCCTCTGCAGGGGTGGAGGGAACGCTGGAGGGAAGGGTGGAGGGAAGATGGGAGAGAAGGCTGGAAAGTGATTCCCTGGCTTCTATCTGGTCGTCCAGAAATCACAGGTGTTTGTAGTACCACAGCTTGGGGACATGTACTTGGTCTGCTGCTGCTCCTGATCTCCGGGATTCGCGGACCTCTTTGTATTTTTTTTTTTTAGCTATTCCTCATATTATTGATTGTATTGTTCATCATGTTATAGTCTGCCTCTGGGATCCAGGTCTTCATATATTCCGCTAATTTTACAATTGTTGTCCTCCTAACATCACGATTGTGGTATAATGGGTTTTTAATCTCCATAAATTGGTGAGCTCTCTATATTTGTCAATAAAAGCTCTGAAAATTGCCGGATCCTTGAAACTCTGTATATTTTAAGATAAAACACAAGACAAAATCACTAGGTCAGCCTAAACTGTCCTAATATTATCCCAATCCAGCCTATTAAAATCATGAATCAGTATAGGCCACTGATGCCCCAACTTAAATTTTTACCTTTGTCAGTGACGTTCGGAACTTCCGGTCCTCCTTACTCCGCGCACACAACGTCGCTACGACACATGCGTGTTATCATTATATTCCCTGCGCATGCATGAAACTCCGCACACGTTGGCCGCCCCTGACGTTACCGCCCCTGACGTTCTTCCTTGGATATTCCCCGCCCCTTCTCGTTCAACGCCCAGTGGGAGACGACATGGCGGTGACACAGCAGGTGCGGATTGTTTTAACTTCCGACGAGGAAAGCCCGGAGCCGGAAACGTCCCAATCCATCACAAGATACAAGGGCAGTAATATGTCCTTTGCTGAGATGGCGGAGATGGTGGACATCTTGTGGAGGAGAGATTACGATGGGAAGCATGGGCCGTAAATCACCCCTAATCTCAGGAAGGCCAAAATAATGGGCAAAGCGGTGAGGAGTCTGTACCATAAATTTGGGGTCCGAAGATACAAGGAGCAGCTGAGAAAAAGGTGGTCTGACCTGAAGCTGAGGGAGCCGGAGCAGTACAGGAAGATCAAAAGATTGCTAGTGAAAAGTAAGTTTTTCTCCTGTGTTATTAATAATTTGATTATTATACTTGCATGTTTTGCTCCATGTGCTTTGATTGACTGGTTGGATATTTGAAAATTGCAACTTTCAGGGTAGTGTCCAAAGTATAATCGTTCGTAGAAAAACATTCAAAAACAATTCTCCTCAAAATTAGATATTTTGGGCAGATACAGGTAAACCACATTTGGTCATGCTTATTTGTATTAAAACAATGTTTATAAACATTGTTGTCTAGATGATGTGTTTTGAACTAGAATGTGAAATGCAAACTTCATTCAGTGTAAAGGAGAGGACACTCAGCAACTGTTTCCACAGCTGTACTCTGGAGCACCTGTGTGGGACACCAGAACAACCTTTTTAGGGTGTCCCACACAGGTGCTACAGTGGATACTTTGGGGGTGACTCCATGTGTGTAACTTGGACAAAAAAATTCAGGATTCCAGTTTAGAAATACATTTTAAAACATGTCTTCAGCTTGTAACTCTGCCAAAAAAGACAATTGTACCCCATTTCCAAGCAATGTTTCATATTCCTATTTCTGGCCTCAAATATCTGTGTGCTAAAGTCTACCTTTTGTTTCATTCTCATAGGGGAGCGGAGACTTGGAGCACACCACTCTGAGGAGGCCAGGAATCCCACACCTTGGAAAGAACATAGGGAACCCCAACCTCAGAAAGAAGAGGACCAGAGAGAACCCAAACCTCAGGATGTGGAGGAAGAATAGGTGAAGGAAGGAGAGGTGGAGGAAGAAGAGGTGGAGGAAGAAGAGGTGGAGAAAGGAGATGTGAAGGAAGTGTGCGAGATTGTCACCACAACAGGTCAGTGTCATACACCACATATTCAGGGAATAGATGCATGCATGCATGCATATTTTTAAGACATGCGTTTTTTTTTTTTAGGTGATGTGCTGCTTGTGGAAGATCAATCTCCTCCTTTCTCCAGTGGGAGCGCACAAATCATAATACAGGATCTCATGGTTATGAGTCGAGAAATTGATGTTATAACGCACAAACTGTATCATTTTGATCAACAAATTAAAAACATGATTGATGTTTTGGGGAGAGTATAAAGATGTTTTTTTTGCCACCATTTCAAGTTTTTTTGGCCTAAGTTTGTAAATTTTTGTGTGATTTAACAAGCCAAATTTCCCTGACGTGCTATCTCCCATCAGGGAAAATCAAAGTGCGTGTTTTGAGGGTGCAACCCGTTCCTCGCAACTCAAGTAGGTGAGAGGAAGGGTCTGCACCCCCAAAACACGTCCATTGATCCCCCATGATGGGAGATTGCACATGTTGACATTTGGCATGGGATCAGGAGGAAAATCCCCATTCTGACGCACAATGTGTGTGCATCTTCCAAATTTGGCTTGTTCAGGGGTGACATCACCCAATTTCATGAAGGCAACAGCAACAAATTTTTTGAAATACTATATAATGTCTGATATTGCCTTCAGTTTTTCTAAGGTTGAACTTTGTAAGTTCCATTGTTTTTATATGTTTGTTTTTTTAAACATGCGTGTTTATGCAAAACCAAAACCAAAAGTTTTTTTGGGGTGAAAACACTGTTTAGAATGTCCCCAAAAAATTTATAACGCACAAGTTGTGCACTCAGTAAAAAAAAAAATTCTACTCAAAAATGTGTGGCTTCTTCTTTCTATGCTCAATACCATTTTGAAAAATATGTTCTTGTTTACCGTGACAATTGTGGTTAGTTACTAAAGACAAAGCCACTTGGCACTACAAGTGTACTATGAGAACCTGGGAGACAGATTCAAGAAACACAAGCAATAATGACAAATCAAGTTTTTCACAGATATTTATTTTTTTATTTTTAAAAGTTATAAAATCAGAGATTGTCTGGCATAGCAATGGCCCCCCTACCCGTAAAGTAATCAACATATTTATCCCGCACTTCATGGGCGCTTTGGGGGGCCAAACCAATACGTCCAGTATCCAGGCCCGTCAGGGCATTGCCTTCAAGTCCGGCCTCTGGCCCAACAGAACTCAGATAAGTGGGTGCATTTCTGCGTAAAAAGTTATGCCGTATGCAGCAGGTAAAAACAATATGATTGATCTTGTATTCCGCCATATGGATAGAGGTAAGAAACAGGCGGAACCGGCTGGCCATTATCCCAAAGGCATTCTCAACAACCCTCCGGGCTCTGGCCAGCCGGTAATTAAAAACCCTCCTCTCCGGGGTGAGGGTCCTCTGGGGGAATGGCCTCATCAGGTGTGGTCCCAGCCCGAAAGCTTCATCCACGATAAAAACAAACGGAAGGCCCTCAACGTTCTCCTCATCATGTGGTAGTGCCAGGCCACCACTCTGGAGACGTCTGGCAAATTCCGTCTGTGCGAAGACTCCCTCATCCGACATCCGGCCATTCTTCCCCACGTCCACATACATAAACTCATAGTGTGCCGACACCACTGCCATCAACACAATACTATTAAACGCCTTGTAGTTGTAATAGTACGACCCCGAATGGGGTGGTGGTACTATGCGGACGTGTTTCCCATCGATTGCCCCTCCGCAGTTAGGAAAGTCCCACCGCTTTGCAAAATGGGATGCCACAGTCTGCCATTCCTGTGGCGATGAAGGAAACTGTGGAGTCACACCCAAAAAAATAATTAGGACTTTTGCACATAACATGGCAAGCAGATTACACAAAAACATTCTTGCCCAACATCAGTATAATTTTTTTTTTTGGGGAGTAGTTATAGTTATAGGCACAATTATCACATTCCTCACCCCCTCTGATGGCTCATTGCACACATTTTAGGGGGGGAGGGGTTCTAGCTGAGTTGGGCCTCCAAAAAAAATCACTACAGCACTCTGCCTGATTGTAATGAGAAACAAAACATTTGGACACATTGGCATGGGGGGGGGGGGGGTTCAAGGTGAGTTTGGGCCCCCTGGAGGGGGGGGGGGTAAAGCAATACAATGGAGCTGACAAAATACATTGTTAAGTGACTAGGCTAGGGGTGTTTGGGCCCAGGATAGCATGCTGGAGAGGTTAGTGAAGGCAAATATGCATGTAGGCCAAAAAAAGGGTACAGCATGCATGTGGACAAAAGGGACATTCACAGCATATTACAATCATGGTAATTAGGGAATGATGAAAGAAAAACAATACATTAGCATACATTAATTACATAGAATGTGATGTTAAAAGAGAAAACTTACCTTAATATAGTCCTTCTGCATAACTTGTATGATAGCAGAACAGGTCTCTGGAATAATGACCCCCCAGAGCCTGGGGGGAGATGCCTGTCGTGAACTTGAGGTCCTGCAGGCTACTCCCAGTTGCCAGGTATCGCAAGGTGGCGATGAGCCTCTGCTCTGCAGTGGCTTGGCGCATCACAGTGTCCTGCCTGGTGATATAGGGGGACACCAAATCCAACAGACGGTGAAAAACGGGGTCCCTCATCCGGAGATAATTCCTGTAGTCATCAGGATTATTCTCCTGGATTTCCCGCAGCAGAGGCATGTGAGAGAATTGGTCCCACTGGAGCAACCAATTCTTGGTCCATGAACTCCTCCTCACCCTGTTCATGGACTGAGCTTGGGTCAAAGTATTAACCGCAACACCAAGCGCATACGCAGCACGAGCTCTACGATGAGAACTTACTTCCAACATGGCTAGAAACCGGCTGGCTGGTCAGAAGGAACTTAAACATAACGCACTGAGGAACAGCAAGTCCTATGAAGAACGACCTGAAAACCAGTAAACGAGCGGACAAGAACACACTGAAAAACAAATACGACCTGACTACACGCACTGAAAGACAGATACAAACCCACAAGCACAAACTGAACACCAGAAAACTTGCCACATAATTTACTATAATCTTTTTATTACCAAATAAATAAAAGCACTTCTCTTCCTTTGCTTATTTTCTTTCTTTTTCTTTTCTCTTTTTCCCTTTATAGGTCTTTATTTTTTTTTCTTGATACTTTTCTTAACCACTTAACGACCGCTCACTGTATATGTACGTCGGCAGAATGGCACCGACAGGCACAATCACGTACAGTGTACGTGATTGCCTTTGTACAGTTGGGGGGTCCGATCGGACCCCCCTCCTATACAGTGAGCGGTCGGTATTCGTTGGGGAGCGATCCGACATGAGGGGACGGCCGTTCGATTCCGGCCACCCCCCCGCGATCGCTCCCGGCGAATGAAAATGCTCCCTCTGCTGTGTAATGTAAACACAGGCAGAGGAAGCAGGAGGAAGTGATGTCATCTCTCATGCGGTGCTCACATATACCGAGCGCCGTACAAGAGAAGACACACAGGTCAGTGCACTAACACTACACTGACACCAGGACACATAGGCACACAAATCGCCCCCCAGGCCCCCCCAGATCACCCCCCAGCCCCCAGTCATAGTGTCACTGATTGCAGTGACCATTTATTTACTGATCACTGCAATCAGTGACATTTGTGACTGTAAAAGTGTCACTAAAAATAGTTTTAGGTCCAGTGTAGCCCCCTAACCCCCCCTAATAAAGGTTTAACCCCCTGATCACCCCCCAGATAACCCTTTCACCCCCTAGCACCGCCGTCGCTAAGCGATCATTTTTCTGATCGCTGTCTTAGCGTCTGTGATGCAGATCGGTAGCCAGTAATTATTTTTAGGTTCGCCAGAGGTTTTTATAGCGTCGGGTACCCCCATAAATTATCTAATAAAGGTTTAACCCCCTTGATCGCCCCCCAGGTAACCCTTTCACCCCCTATCACCACTGTCGCTAAGCGATTGTTTTTCTGATCGCTGTCTTAGTGTCGGAGATGCAGATCGGTAGCCAGTAATTTTTTTTAGGTTTGCCGCAGGTTTTTATAGCGTCAGGTACCCCCATAAATTATCTAATAAAGGTTTAACCCCCTTGATCCCCCCCAGGTAACCCTTTCACCCCCTATCACCACTGTCACTAAGCGATCATTTTTCTGATCGCTGTCTTAGCGTCTGTGATGCAGATCGGTAGCCAGTAATTATTTTTAGGTTCGCCAGAGGTTTTTATAGCGTCGGGTACCCCCATAAATTATCTAATAAAGGTTTAACCCCCTTGATCGCCCCCCAGGTAACCCTTTCACCCCCTATCACCACTGTCGCTAAGCGATTGTTTTTCTGATCGCTGTCTTAGTGTCGGAGATGCAGATCGGTAGCCAGTAATTTTTTTTAGGTTTGCCGCAGGTTTTTATAGCGTCAGGTACCCCCATAAATTATCTAATAAAGGTTTAACCCCCTTGATCCCCCCCAGGTAACCCTTTCACCCCCTAGCACCGCCGTCGCTAAGCGATCATTTTTCTGATCGCTGTCTTAGCGTCTGTGATGCAGATCGGTAGCCAGTAATTATTTTTAGGTTCGCCAGAGGTTTTTATAGCGTCGGGTACCCCCATAAATTATCTAATAAAGGTTTAACCCCCTTGATCGCCCCCCAGGTAACCCTTTCACCCCCTATCACCACTGTCGCTAAGCGATTGTTTTTCTGATCGCTGTCTTAGTGTCGGAGATGCAGATCGGTAGCCAGTAATTTTTTTTAGGTTTGCCGCAGGTTTTTATAGCGTCAGGTACCCCCATAAATGATCTAATAAAGGTTTAACCCCCTTGATCCCCCCCCAGGTAACCCTTTCACCCCCTATCACCACTGTCACTAAGCGATCATTTTTCTGATCGCTGTCTTAGCGTCGTGATGCAGATAGGTAGCCAGTAATTTTTTTTAGGTTTGCCGCAGGTTTTTATAGCGTCAGGTACCCCCATATATTATCTAATAAAGGTTTTAACCCCCTAATTGCCCCTAGTTAACCCTTTCACCAGTGATCACCATATAAGTGTTACGGGTGACGCTGGTTAGTTAGTTTGCTTTTTATAGTGTCAGGGCACCCTCCGTATATATAACCCAATAAAGGTTTAACCCCCTGATCGTCCGGCGGGTGATAGCAATTAGGTTTTAGCGTCAGAGAGGGTCTGCGTCACACCCCAGGCAGCGTCAGGTTAGTGCCAGTAACGCTAACACCCAGGCGTGAAGCATACACCCCCCTTAGTGGTATAGTATCTGATCAGATCAATATCTGATCTGATCAGATCTATACTAGCGTCCCCAGCAGTTTAGGGTTCCCAAAAATGCAGTGTTAGCGGGATCAGCCCAGATACCTGCTAGCACCTGCGTTTTGCCCCTCCGTCCAGCCCAGGCCACCCAAGTGCAGTATCGATCGATCACTGTCACTTACAAAACACAACACACATAACTGCAGCGTTCGCAGAGACAGGCCTGATCCCTGCGACTCCAGTGCTGTAGGAGGTGATTTCACCACCACAGTTAAAAAAAAAAAAAAGCATATATGCCGAAGCATGGAAGCAGCAGGGGCGGAGGAGCGATTTTGCTCCTAATGCTGCATACATACGGTCGAAATTCCGACGGAGGCTTGCCCGTGGAAAAGTCCGACCATGTGTGTGCGGCATAACTTTTTTGCGGGAGGATGCCCCCATGCTTCGGCATATATAAATGGTGCATGTATGCCCATCATTAGAAGTGGGTGGATGAAGGGCGGTATTCTAATGGTGGGCATACCCACCGATCAATCTCTTTTTTCGTTCAGCCAACTTGCTGCATGAAAAAAAAAGATTACAATACATGTCCAACAAGGACCAGCAACGTACTGGTATGTTGCTGGACTTTGAATGTTTATACCAGAATGATGCCTGAGGGTTTAGGTATTATCTTGGTATCATTCTTTTCAGCCAGCGGCCGGCTTTCATGTAAAAGCAATCCTAGTGGCTAACTAGCCTCTGGACTGCTTTTACAAGCAGTGGGAGGGAATGTCCCCCCCCGGATATAAAAAGCGCCATTGGGAAATTGGGAAAGCATTTTATTACACCGATCTTGGTGTGGTCAGATGCTTTGAGGGCAGAGGAAAGATCTAGGGTCCAGACCCCAGTTTTTTCAAAAAAAGAGTACCTGTCACTACCTATTGCTATCATAGGGGATATTTACATTCCCTGAGATAACAATAAAAATGATAAAAAAAATAAATAAATATGGAAGCAACAATTTAAAAATAAAATAAAAAAGCAAAATTAATAATAAAAAAATAAAAAAAAGCACCCCTGTCCTGCCCTGCTCTTGCCCAATGGCGAACGCAAGCGTCGGTCTGGCGTCATATGTAAACAGCAATTGCACCATGCATGTGAGGTATCACCGCGAAGGTCAGATCGAGGGCAGTAATTTTAGCAGTAGACCTCCTCTGTAAATCTAAAGGCTTTTAAAGGCTTTTAAAAATGTATGTAGTTTGTCGCCAATGCGCGTTTGTGCGAAATTTTTAAAGCATGTCATGTTTGGTATCTATGTACTTGGCCTAAGATCATCTTTTTTATTTCATCAAACATTTGGGCAATATAGTGTGTTTTAGTGCATTAAAATTAAAAAAAGTGTATTTTTTCCCCAAAAAATGCGTTTGAAAAATCGCTGCGCAAATACGGTGTAGAAAAAAAAAATGCAACACCCACCATTTTAATCTGTAGGGCCTTTGCTTTAAAAATATATATAATGTTTGGGGGTTCAACATAATCTTCTTGCAAAAAAAATAATGTTTTCATGTAAACAAAAAGTGTCAAAAAGGGCTTTGTCTTCAAGTGGTTAGAAGAGTGGATGTAAGCTTCCTAATGTTGTGTATAAAATGCCAGAACAGTTCAAAACCCCCCCAAATGACCCCATTTTGGAAAGTAGACACCCCAAGCTATATACTGAGAGGCATGTCGAGTCCATGGAATATTTTATATGTTGACACAAGTTGCGGAAAAAATCACATTTTTTTTTTTTTTTTGCACAAAGTTGTCACTAAATGATATATTGCTTAAACATGCCATGGGCATATGTGGAATTACACCCCAAAATACATTCTGTTGCTTCTCCTGAGTACGGGGATACCACATGTGTGAGACTTTTTGGGAGCCTAGCCGCGTACGGGACCCCAAAAACCAAGCACCGCCTTCAGGCTTTCTAAGGGTGTACATTTTTGATTTCACTTCTCACTGCCTATCACAGTTTCGGGGGCCATGGAATGCCCAGATGGCACAAAACCCCCCCAAATGACCCCATTTTGGAAAGTAGACATCCCAAGCTATTTGCTGAGAGGTATAGTGAGTATTTTGCAGATCTCGCTTTTTGTCACAAAGTTTTGAAAATTGAAAAAAAAAATAAAAAATATTTTCTTTCTTCATTTTCAAAAACAAAATGAGAGCTGTAAAATACTCACCATGCCTCTCAGCAAATAGCTTGGGGTGTCTACTTTCCAAAATTGGGTCATTTGGGGGGGTTTTGTGCTATTTTGGCATTTTATGGCTACAAAATGGTCCGGGGCTTAAGTGGTTAAAGGTCTTAGATTTATTTTATTCTTGATACATTTCTTAAGCGCATCTAAAACCTCCTATCCTTTATAGCCAGGGAAGTTTCAATCTTAGCCTTTGTTTAATTTGCAGTTACCATGGTGCTGCACATGTGATCAGTTATGACACCAGCTATTTAATGGCATGACAATTTGGTTGAGAGCACAAGCAACTGTGACAGCTCATCAGTTTCTGACAACATTTGCTCTATTCAATATGCTGTGGATGATGGGCAAAGTTTGCAAGCTTGAATATTACTGCATTAAATGTAATTTAAGCATTTAGTACAGGTTTTCTATGTTTTTTCTGGACATATGTTGTGTAAATTGTCCATTACTATATGGTATAGGCAGGCAAATGTTTTAAATTTTTAATTGTCAATTTAAATTTACCATCCTGTTGCCTCTTTTTAGCATAATAGGGGTATTGCAAAAGACAAAATTTGGTGGGGACAATTAAATTATTGCTTTTCTGAATACAGTTTAATTAATTATTGATTGATTACATTAATCATGCAATTATTAGTACTCAAGTGCATGCGACTGAAAACAAAAGAACATCCACATGGCTAACCCAGCTCAAGGGGAACCTCAGTCTCAACAGTTTGATGTAAAGATTATATTTTATTTTATATATTTTATTATATTTTATTCTTCATTGTGTTTCATTTTTGCTACTAGTTATTGAAATTCTTGGCACTTTGGAACATAATGCCGCTGGCAGCATGTAAATTTGTCCTACACATATAATTAGATCTCAATATGATTGTTGATCTACAGACTCAAACCATCATCTACAAGTTGTAAACTCTCACAGGGAAAAATGCCAGAAAATGCAAAGCGTAAGCACAGTAAATACCATCTCATAAGTGCCAATTTGTTTCTCCCCAAATACTTTTTACTACTGAAAAACACCCACAAAATATAACTATCAGGTGCAAGCCAACTATTTTCTTTCCTTTAAAGTTTGAGATCTTTAATATTCAGCATTTTTAAAACAAGGGCACTGACTTCTCCCACCAAAAATCTGTTATATCATTGACTGATGACACAAAAAACACAACAATTAGGTACACATTAGAATGTAAAAATTATGTCAAGTATATATGTAATATAACATGATATTCCATGTTATTGCTTGTTGCCAGGTTGTCATTACTTGTTAATGATATGTATACACAACCTGCATATATTTACAATAATTATGTCTTGTATCTCACAGATTAGAAAAGCGGGATGTGACACCTCAAGCTTGGATACTTCCAGCATATTGCATTTTTGTTTCTTGAAGGTTTTAAATGCATTGAGTAAATATTCAACATTTAAGCATTGTAATTACAATGATATGCTAAAATAATGGTTCCAGTGTTTTTTTTACCACCTAACCAGTGGAGTCAGGTAGATATGCTAGATTTAATATATGAAGGTGTTCTTCCTAAGAATTAGAGTCCCCTCCCCTCAGCCACCAGTCAAATTCAAACTTTCTCTAAGAGACAAAATATGGTTACTGAGTTAAAATAACATAGCCTCTTAGTAAGAACATCCTTATACATCAAGACCATTAAAGTTTTTATAAACACTTTTTTTTTTTTTTTTTTTTTATATCCCCACTGGGAAGGTTAACTTTCTCTATCTGTTCCGGTGACTAGTGTAAAGCTGGATACACACTGTTAGAAAATCGGACAAACAATCGTCTGGTTTTCCTCAATGTTACAAAGCGCGTTGAAATCGAGGATGATACTAACCGTACGAACATTTTCGAACAACAAAGGCTTTTTTGTTTGTTGTTTCTGATAATACACAGTCTTTTCGTATCCTATTTTTGTTATACGATAACAGTACACATTATATTAAAATCGTTAGTTTTGTTCACATACAAGAAAAATTTTGGAGTTGTCCCTTCGGAAATTTTCATTTGGAAAGTCTGAATTGGATGGCAAAAGTTGTCTACACTCTATACGAAAGTCGAACGATCATTCCTCGTATGGAATTTTTCATCTGATTTTCTCATACTGTGTACCCCACTTAGGGGAAAAGCTAAAATTTTGAGTTGCAACCAGAAAAGCTTGGAGACAAAGTCTTCCAATTGGGACAGTTGTCTAACAGGGGATTTAACTCACTTTGGAGAGATTTAACTTTACCTACTGTTGTAGCTACAGGACAACAGATCAATGGAAATCTTAAAGAGCAAACTACATTATATGATTTTTCAAAAACCTGAGGGATTGATTTACTAAAACTGGAGAGTGCAAAATCTGGTGCAGCTGTACATGGTAGCCAATCAGCTTCTAACTTCAGCTTGTTCAATTAAGCTAGGACAAAAAACAAACAAACATGGAAGCTGATTGGTTTCTATGCAGAGTTGCAGCAGATTTTGCACTCTCCAGTTTTAGTAAATGAACTCCTGAGTGTTTGATTGGAAGAGAGGAATGCAGAAGGGATGAGTAAACTTTAAGCTTGAAATGTGTTCTGAATTCAATAAACAGAACGGTAATATCCACCAATCATTGAATTTGAATTTATTATTAATTGGATGTTTTTGCCTTTATATTCTTACAGCTTCAAAACTTATTACATTGACTCCTATTATGCTTTTTCCCATTTTGAATTTATTATGTTAGGAATAGCAGAGAAAGAGATGTGTATGGTGTAATTTGTGCAGTGTGTTTTTGATAGGGTAATGACAAATTTATAATAGAAATACAAATTTGAAGTGTATCTGTTCTGCCAAGCTTTTTGCCCACACTCCCTTTCTCTCCTTGCCACTCTGCACTATTGTATCCCTCTGCTGCTGCTGATTGCATCATTGGTGTGAAATACTGTATTTAGCTAGAATAAAAAAGACATTAGTCCATAAAGTTAAATAGAAACAATAAACGAAGCATAAGCCTTAGTTGATACAATGAAAGACAAAAAACATAAAGCAGTTTCTAATTTGCTCAAGTAAATGAGAAAATAATACTCTGCCCCTAAAGGCATTTGGAAAACTCCCTGGTTCAACATTCATCTATGTATTATATTAATAGTCATTTTTAAATTGTGTTTTTACATTTGGACTTCAGCCACACTTCTGTGTTCCAGCAGCTTTTACAGATATGCCTATTTTACATTGTGACACAGTAGAAAATGACAGGGTCACAAAACAAAAACAAAAAAGAATCAGTAATCTTTTTTTATTGACCATTTATTAGAACTACATACTCTAGATGAGGTCCTAATTATGATTATATATGGCAAAATAATGTGTCCCTCTCCCTGGAGTTTTTTTTTTTTTTACCACAATAAATGATCTTTCTAACCTCAGAAGCTGCCATTTGGTTTTCTCTATTGTTGATTTACACAATATTACACAGAATTCCATTTGCTAACTGGTCACCCAATAAACCATTGTGTCTTTGTCAGCAGCATGTAAGTTGGAAACATCTTTGTGATTAGGGATGGGCCCGGTGCTCGATTCGAACCCATGTTCGAATCGAGCATCGGGCGTTCGCTCGCTCGTCGAGCCCAGAACTATTTGGGCCGTTCGCATCACATTCGTGTGATGCGAGCGGCCCCGCAATGCATTGCGGCCGGCGCGGCCGGCGCAGTGCATTGCTGGCTGATGATTGGCCAAGCATGCACTGTGACCCCGCATGCTTGGCCAATCACAGCGCCCGAAACTCGGAGAGCAATAATTGGCTACAGGCAGGACGGCTGTAGCCAATTACAGCTCAGGGGCTTTAGTACACGCCCCACCATTTAAAAGGCCGCCACGCCATCGGCCCCGGTCACATGAGTTCCGGCTTTAGGAGAGATTAGTCTGCTGATTCTGTCTTTGCTTGATACTGAAAGATTTGCTCTTCTTTGCTAAACCATTGGCTATTTCTTTGCTAAACCATTGCTACCTAAGTCATTGATCGTTCATTGCTGCTGATTGCACAGTTAGTGTGTTATTAGCTGCTGCTGGGGATTAGTCTGGTGCGTGCTTACTGTTAGTACAGTATTGCAGTAGTACCAACCGCAGTGCTGTTAGCACAGCATTGCACCCCAACAGCACCCATAGGACTTCTAGTGTGTTAGTGGCAGCAAACAGAGCTCCTATATTTTCTTCTCAGCAGCACCCATAGGACTTCTAGTGTGTTAGTGGCATCACACAGAGCTCCTATATTTTCTTCTCAGCAGCACCCATAGGACTTCTAGTGTGTTAGTGGCAGCAAACAGAGCTCCTATATTTTCTTCTCAGCAGCACCCATAGGACTTCTAGTGTGTTAGTGGCAGCAAACAGAGCTCCTATATTTTCTTCTCAGCAGCACCCATAGGACTTCTAGTGTGTTAGTGGCAGCAAACAGAGCTCCTATATTTTCTTCTCAGCAGCACCCATAGGACTTCTAGTGTGTTAGTGGCAGCAAACAGAGCTCCTATATTTTCTTCTCAGCAGCACCCATAGGACTTCTAGTGTGTTAGTGGCAGCAAACAGAGCTCCTATATTTTCTTCTCAGCAGCACCCATAGGACTTCTAGTGTGTTAGTGGCATCACACAGAGCTCCTATATTTTCTTCTCAGCAGCACCCATAGGACTTCTAGTGTGTTAGTGGCAGCAAACAGAGCTCCTATATTTTCTTCTCAGCAGCACCCATAGGACTTCTAATGTGTTAGTGGCATCACACAGAGTTCCTATATTTTCATCTCAGCAGCACCCATAGGACTTCTAGTGTGTTAGTGGCATCACACAGAGCTCCTATATTTTCTTCTCAGCAGCACCCATAGGACTTCTAGTGTGTTAGTGGCAGCAAACAGAGCTCCTATATTTTCTTCTCAGCAGCACCCATAGGACTTCTAGTGTGTTAGTGGCATCACACAGAGCTCCTATATTTTCTTCTCAGCAGCACCCATAGGACTTCTAGTGTGTTAGTGGCAGCAAACAGAGCTCCTATATTTTCTTCTCAGCAGCACCCATAGGACTTCTAGTGTGTTAGTGGCATCACACAGAGCTCCTATATTTTCTTCTCAGCAGCACCCATAGGACTTCTAGTGTGTTAGTGGCAGCAAACAGAGCTCCTATATTTTCTTCTCAGCAGCACCCATAGGACTTCTAGTGTGTTAGTGGCAGCAAACAGAGCTCCTATATTTTCTTCTCAGCAGCACCCATAGGACTTCTAGTGTGTTAGTGGCATCACACAGAGCTCCTATATTTTCTTCTCAGCAGCACCCATAGGACTTCTAGTGTGTTAGTGGCAGCAAACAGAGCTCCTATATTTTCTTCTCAGCAGCACCCATAGGACTTCTAGTGTGTTAGTGGCATCACACAGAGCTCCTATATTTTCTTCTCAGCAGCACCCATAGGACTTCTAGTGTGTTAGTGGCAGCAAACAGAGCTCCTATATTTTCTTCTCAGCAGCACCCATAGGACTTCTAGTGTGTTAGTGGCAGCAAACAGAGCTCCTATATTTTCTTCTCAGCAGCACCCATAGGACTTCTAGTGTGTTAGTGGCAGCAAACAGAGCTCCTATATTTTCTTCTCAGCAGCACCCATAGGACTTCTAGTGTGTTAGTGGCATCACACAGAGCTCCTATATTTTCTTCTCAGCAGCACCCATAGGACTTCTAGTGTGTTAGTGGCAGCAAACAGAGCTCCTATATTTTCTTCTCAGCAGCACCCATAGGACTTCTAGTGTGTTAGTGGCAGCAAACAGAGCTCCTATATTTTCTTCTCAGCAGCACCCATAGGACTTCTAGTGTGTTAGTGGCAGCAAACAGAGCTCCTATATTTTCTTCTCAGCAGCACCCATAGGACTTCTAGTGTGTTAGTGGCAGCAAACAGAGCTCCTATATTTTCTTCTCAGCAGCACCCATAGGACTTCTAGTGTGTTAGTGGCAGCAAACAGAGCTCCTATGTTTTCTTCTCAGCAGCACCCATAGGACTTCTAGTGTGTTAGTGGCATCACACAGAGCTCCTATATTTTCTTCTCAGCAGCACCCATAGGACTTCTAGTGTGTTAGTGGCAGCAAACAGAGCTCCTATATTTTCTTCTCAGCAGCACCCATAGGACTTCTAGTGTGTTAGTGGCAGCAAACAGAGCTCCTATATTTTCTTCTCAGCAGCACCCATAGGACTTCTAGTGTGTTAGTGGCAGCAAACAGAGCTCCTATATTTTCTTGTCAGCAGCACACATAGTACCTATAGTGTGTTAGTGTCAGCACCCATAGGACCTACAGTGTGTTGTGAGCACACATAGGAGTTCTATTTTTTATACTATATACACTACCGACTACAATGGCTGGAAGACCGCCAAGGAGAGGCAGAGCGTGCCGAGGCAAGAACACAGGGCAGGCAGGCTCTGTTTCTAGAGACAACAGTGCTGGCCGTGGACGTGGTCGTGCATCGTCATCAGCACGTGGCCATGGGACACGCTTGTCTTTGTTTTCGGCAGCTGGACATGTGGAGCCGCATCATGCCGAAGGCTTGGTAGAATGGATGACCAAGCCCTCCTCATCCTCCTCATCCTCTCTCACCCAGGCTCAGGGTACTGGCAGAGCAGCTGCCAACGCGTACTCAATGGCATCATCAGCCACCCCTTCCCTAGACCCACCATGTCGTCCTGAGGAGTCCCCCGAACTGTTTGAGCACAGTGTTGGGTACATGCTCCAGGAGGATGCCCAACGATTCGAAGGCTCGGATGATGATACCCAGCTTGAGGAAGTCAGTAGTGTGCGCGCAGAGAGAGGGGATGCTGAAGGACAGCAATCTGGCAGTAGTGTTCCACCAGCTGCAGCTTACTGCCAGGTTTGCTCTAGTGGTGAAGAGAGAGGGGATGATGAGGTCACTGACTCCACGTGGGTGCCTGAAGGGAGAGAGGAGGAGGAGGAGGAGGATGCAGCGTCACATGTCCAACGAGGCAGGATGCCCCCTGGAGGCCAGCTAGAGGCCAGCACAGCAACTGTACCACACCGCAGAGCTCCGCCTGTGCAGGGCGCTGCCTCTGCACGTTATCACAAAAATTCTTTGGTGTGGGCCTTTTTTGAGACGAGTGCATCAGATCGCACCACTGCTATTTGCAATATTTGTCTCAAGCGTATCTCGCGTGGCCAAAACATCAGCCGCTTGGGCACCACAAGCATGAGCAGACATATGTCGACCTGCCATGCAGCTCGTTGGCAAGCACACATAAAAGACCCACACCAAAGAACAAAGCGGACCTCTCCTTGCTCCTCATCAGCTGGGATCTCCATCCCCACTATATCTTCAGTCCTCTCTGAAAGCTGCTCTGAGAGGACTGAAGGTGTAGAATTAGGTGTGTCACAACCAAGTACTTGCAGTACACCGACGTCCGATTGTAGCAGGCAAATTTCCCTGCCCCAGCTGCTGGACCGTCGAAAGAAGTATACTCCCAGCCATCCACATGCCCAGCGGTTGAATGCTAGCTTGGCTAAATTGCTAGCACTTCAACTGCTGCCTTTTCAGTTGATAGACTCGGCCCCCTTCCGTGAGTTTGTTCAATGTGCGGTTCCTCAGTGGCAGGTTCCCAAACGCCACTTTTTCTCACGGAAGGCGATTCCGTCTCTCTACTGGCATGTGGAAGGCAATGTCCATGCCTCGCTGGACAGGGCGGTCAGCGGTAAGGTGCATATTACCGCTGACTCATGGTCCAGCAGGCATGGACAGGGACGTTATCTTTCTTTCACGGCCCATTGGGTCACTCTATTGGTAGCTGGGAGGGATGCAGGACAAGGTGCAGTAGTGTTGGAGGTTGTTCCGCCACCACGCCTCCAAAATGCTACTACTGGTTGTGACACACCTCTCTCCTCCACCCCCTCCTCTTCTTCTTCCTCCATGTCCTCTTCGAGTGCTCTGTCCTCGGAACCAGCGGTGCTCCGTAGGCGTACAAGGGGCTACGCGAGTACGCAGGCAAAAAGATGCCATGCCGTGCTTGCGCTGGTGTGTTTGGGGGACAGGAGCCACACTGGGCCAGAGGTTCTGGCAGCTCTGCAGGGGCAGGCCGAGAGGTGGTTGACGCCACGCCAGCTTAAGCCAGGAATGGTCGTTTCTGATAATGGCACCAACCTCCTCTCCACCCTGCGACAGGGGCAGCTCACCCATGTGCCCTGTATGGCTCACGTCCTCAACCTGGTGGTGCAGCGGTTCTTGGGCAGGTTCCCAGGCTTACAGGATGTCCTGAGGCAGGCCAGGAAAGTCTGTGTGCATTTCCGCCGATCTTATAATGCCAGTGCTCGGCTGACTGAGCTGCAAAAGGAGCTGAACCTGCCCAAGAACCGCCTAATATGTGACATGCCCACCAGGTGGAACTCAACGTTGGCCATGCTGCAGCGACTGCACACGCAGCAGAGGGCCATCAATGAGTACCTTTGCGACTACGGCACCAGGACAGGGTCAGGGGAGCTTGGCTTTTTTTCCCCACGCCAGTGGAGCATGATCAGGGATGCATGCACTGTCCTCTCACCATTTGAGGAGGCCACGAGGATGGTGAGCAGTGACAGTGCATGCATCAGTGACACTGTACCTCTTGTCCACCTGTTGGAGCATACGCTGCGTGGGATAATGGACAGGGCACTTGAGGCAGAACAGAGGCAGGAAGAGGAGGACTTCCTTGTCTCTCAAGGCCCCCTTTATCCAGACAATGTTCCTTCTGTCCCACCCATCACACAGGAAGAGGAGGAGGAGGAGGAGGAGGAGGAGGATTGTGTGAGCATGGAGGTGGAGCCTGGCACTCAGCATCAGCAGCAGCAGTCTTTTAGGGATGATGTACAGTCCCAACAAACCAGTGGACTTGTACGTGGCTGGGAGGAGGTGGCTGGCGATCATGTCATCCTCAGTGACCCAGAAGACTCCGGACCGAATGCCTCAGCTAACCTACGCTGCATGGCCTCCCTGATCCTGCAAAGCCTGCGGAAGGATCCTCGTGTTCTTCGGATCAAGGAGAGTGACCATTACTGGCTGGCCACTCTCCTTGATCCACGGTACAAGGGTAAGGTTGCGGACCTTATCTTGCCGTCGCAGAGGGAGCAGAGGATGAGACATCTCAGGGAGGCCTTGCAGAAAGGTCTGTGCAACGCGTTCCCAGAAACTGGGAGGTTACAAACTCCTGGTCCTGGACGACAAGTTGCTGAGGCTTCGGTCAGTAGCAGAAGGAGCGGTGGGGAAGGTGGACGTCTGACCGATACGTTCAGACAATTTTTTAGTCCGCAGCCCCAAGGTATGATCGGTTCCAGCAACCATCGCCAGCGTCTGATATACATGGTGCAGGAATACCTAGGGGCAAGGTCAGACTTGGACACCTTTCCCACCGAAAATCCTCTGGCTTACTGGGTCCTGAGGATGGATCACTGGCCAGAGCTTGCACAGTATGCAATTGAGCTACTGGCCTGTCCTGCATCCAGCGTTCTTTCCGAACGCACATTCAGTGCTGCTGGAGGATTTGTCACCGATCATAGGGTGCGCCTGTCCACCGACTCGGTTGATCGACTGACCTTCATAAAAATGAATCAGTCTTGGATCACCACCAGCTACCAGACACCTGAAGCGGATATAACGGAATAATTTATAATGTCACATCCCTTCAAGACTGCCTATGCTGATGCTGAGTGACTGTCCTGTTATGTTCACTGACTATCCTCTTCCTCCTCCTCAATGATCCATGCCACCACACCAGTGCCTAAGGCACAATTTTTCAGCCCCTGTATAACAGGGGCGTGTAATTACAATTTTTTAAAAAGATGCTTCGCAACAGGTGTGACTGCTGTGCTCAGAGTACAGTATCTGTGAGGGGTTGCAGTGTTGTGGCACCAGCACCAGTGCCTAAGGCACAATTTTTCAGCCCCTGTTGGGGCGTGTAATTACAATTTTTAGGCAATGCTTTGCAACAGGTCTCATTGCTGTGCTCAGAGTACAGTATCTGTGAGGGGTTGCAGTGTTGTGGCACCAGCACCAGTGCCTAAGGCACAATTTTTCAGCCCCTGTATAACAGGGGCGTGTAATTAATTTTTTTTTAAAAGATGCTTCGCAACAGGTGTGACTGCTGTGCTCAGAGTACAGTATCTGTGAGGGGTTGCAGTGTTGTGGCACCAGCACCAGTGCCTAAGGCACAATTTTTCAGCCCCTGTTGGGGCGTGTAATTACAATTTTTAGGCAATGCTTTGCAACAGGTCTCATTGCTGTGCTCAGAGTACAGTATCTGTGAGGGGTTGCAGTGTTGTGGCACCAGCACCAGTGCCTAAGGCACAATTTTTCAGCCCCTGTATAACAGGGGCGTGTAATTACAATTTTTTAAAAAGATGCTTCGCAACAGGTGTGACTGCTGTGCTCCAAGTACAGTATCTGTGAGGGGTTGCAGTGTTGTGGCACCAGCACCAATGCCTAAGGCACAATTTTTCAGCCCCTGTTTAACAGGGGCGTGTAATTACAAATCTTGATCTAATAGTTCACAGCAGGGCCCATTCCTGCGCCCACCAAGAGTAACTATGAGGGCCTACAGTCTTGTGGCAACACCGTCCACCACCACCACCACCACCAAAGGCCCAATTTTTCTGCCCTGTTCAACAGGTGCATGCAATTACAAATCTTGATCTAATAACTCACAGCAGGGCCCATTCCTGCACCCACCAAGAGTAACTGTGAGGGCTTACAGTCTTGTGGCAACACCGTCCACCACCACCACCACCACCACCAAAGGCCCAATTTTTCTGCCCGGTTCAACAGGTGCATGCAAGTACAAATCTTGATCTATTAACTCACAGCAGGGCCCATTCCTGTGCCCACTAGTCTTGTGGCTACACCAACATCTAATAGGGCAAATTTCTGCAGAGTATATATACGGCAGGCCCCTACTTTCAAACATCCAACTTACAAACGACTCCTACTTGCAAACGGCAAGAGAAAACAGGAAGTGAGAGGAAATCTACCCCTAGGAAGGAAAATTCTATCCTGTTAGATTTAATTTGGGAAAAAGGTATCTCCTCTCTACTGATGCTTTATCACCAATCCTTGTTTCAATTAAAACCCCACTTTTCCAAAAACATTTGTCATTGGGACGGAAAGTGAGGTGACATGTTCTGAACAGATGTGCAAAGACAGCAAATGTTACAGGGGTGATAACCCCTCCCTATGTTCTCCAAAAAGCTTAAAAATTGATTTTTTTGGGATGTAGCTACACTTCATAATGTACCTGTTCAGATTCTACTTAAGAACAAACCTACAGTCCATGTCTTGTTTGCACCACCTATATACTGCTGTTCAGAGTATATAGGGTTGTAGGTATAGGGTTTTATTTTGGGTGCGGGGTCCCCCTTAGTATCCATACAAGACCCAAAGGGGCTGGGGTGGGGGGGGGGGGGGTGATGGGGTAGCCATGCCATTTTTCTCAAGGATTTTCAGCCATATGGCGGCCAGGACAAGACATGACATTAAAGCCGCAAGTGGTTTTAAATGGCTTCTTTTTTTCCTTTACAAATGTCATTTTGTGCAAGGACAGTTCTAAACACGGGAAACACATGCCACTTCACAGGCATACTTTAGACACCCCCCAGGTACCATATTTAAAGGAAAATTTCACTTTTTTTTTTTCACTTTATGCATCATTAAAATGACTGCTCCCGAAAAAACTTTAGTTTTTAAAATTTCTTTTTGCATTGATATATGTCCCCTGGGGCAGGACCCGGGTCCCCAAACCTGTTTTATAACATTAACATGCATATTGGCCGTTGTAATTAGCAATTTTGATTTCGAACGTTCGCGTCCATTATAACGAATAGGGTTCGAAAATTCGTGCGAACTTTCGGTCCGTTCGAAGGTTCTGGTGCGAACCGAACCCGGGGGTGTTCGGCTCATCCCTATTTGTGATATACCCAAACACATAAACAGTAGTTCTTGACTCCAACAGATATAATTTTTAAACAAATTAGGAGTAATTAGCCAAATTCCGAACCATATGTGATCTCCATAAAATCTGAGGCCAGCCAAAGTAATAATTACTGAGCATTGCTTTTTTGATTCAGTGTTTAGATTGTTAGTTAAAGTTCTGGAAAAGTAGGAACGGGTTAGATCCTCTTCCATTTTTTATTGTTTATGTTCTCTGCATCTACACTGGGGAGATTCGCCATGGTATTTACCCTGGTAACCATTTTCACAGAGACAGAAAGTAAGTAGAGATCTTACTTTTCAGAATTCTCATAAGAGCAAGAAATGAGAGTAAATCTTCAAATGAAGACAATTACTTTATTGCCAATTATTCTAGAATTCCTCTCTATTTTGTAAAGGGGAATCTACCTAGCATAGAACAGACAGCAACATACAACCTAGTAGTGGTTTGAATCTTTTCCATAGTCTATCCAATACAACTAGCTGACTTGGCTAAATACACATTAATTACTTGTCTATCTATGTACACATTGAAAGTTTATTACAAATACATCTTAAAACTGAACTTCACTCTGTCAATCAAAATTGACTATTTTTATGCATTATACTGCTAGCATTAGTAAATAGAAGGGAAAATATATCATATTTTTTTATTTTAATATTTTTTACATTTCTTCAGTTACTTCCTGGTTTCCAGGCCTAGGTAAATGATGTCACATATCCCAGGAGTTTTCAGAGGGGGTGGAGGGGCTATCTCAAGCAGCATTTTTGGTCTATGGTGCTCAAATACAGTGTAGTTTAACTAGTATTAAGGTACAGGTCTGCTTAAATTTGTTAGTACCAAACAGGTACCCTTTTTCAAGAAGTGAAAAGAGTCATGGGGCCATGCTGAGGCTTGAATCTATGCAGAATTATCCTACACCCACCCCATTGTTTTCAGCAGCATCCTTCCCAAGGCAGGTGTCTCTTTCACAGTTGTAGGAGCTGAATACAAAAATGTCCCCAAATCACCCTTCCACCTACCATCCTAATTGCAGCTTGGCAAAACTGTTCCTGTTTCAGCTAGTGGAATCAGCCCTCTCCTGCGAGTTTATGGTTTGTGCTACACCACAGTGGCAGGTACTGAGCTGCCAATAGTTTGCTCAAAAGACCATCTTTGCCCTTCACCAATATTTGGAATATAATGTCTTTGTGTCTCTGGACCATGCTGTCAGCAGCAGGGTGCATATGACCACGGACAGGTGAGCATCTACAAGGACACTAATTGGTATACTAGGTCAGTCTTCTAGTTGCTGGAAAAGATGCAGGATGGGGGAACACCAGTGTTTAATTTATTGATGACAGCACAGTCATCTGTATCCCCTCCTCCTCATTGACCTAATTTTCGAACTCCTTGGAACCAGCAGTCCATAAGCACCCCTTCAAGCACCCACAATTCAATGTGAAGTTCCCTAGTGTCCAGGAGGTTCTTTCTCAGGTTTTTGCCAACTTTAGGTAGTTATCACCAGCCATGCCTGGAAGAAATGCAGCTCATCTGTGATTGGCTCACTTTCATTAAAATGAACCAGTCTGGAAGCCAAATACCAATGATTACAAAACCCCTGCTGCTGATGCAACAGACTACACTCTTAAGTGTCACCCAGCCATCCTAAAAATGTGATACCTGCAACCAATACCAGCTCCTGCCACCTCCCCTGGCATATTCTGTTTTTCTGCCACTGTAAAGGTGCCACACAATGTTTATGCAGCACAACCGCAGTTGCATCATTTCTATTGTTTGCAGTGGGGTAAATTATGTTGTAAGCTTCAGGGTTTGTAACCTATTCTGGTACTAAAGGTGGTAAAGGTCACATTTTATGTCACTATGCCTGCCCTGGTAGTTCCAAAATGTTTCACCTTACTGTATGACATGCTGAATGAACATTAACAAATGCAGTTTTACTGCAAGAAAATTGAGGTATCCTGGCAACATATTTTCTTCTTATGCACTAAAGGTGCCAAACAATGTTTCCGCAGCTGGATCACAGCTGCAAAATTTCAAATCCTGTGTTATGCCCCTATTTTTGCAGCTTTTCTTGGGACTCCAGCTTTCAAAAATATATCTGGCAATTGTCTCCCAGATAATACACTCTAATGTTTATTTCAACATAAAACCTGGCTCATACTTCTATCTTAAATTGCAGCTTAACCAAGCTGACCAAGGGAGCCCATCCACACACTATGAACTCAATATAGGAGCAAATTGCACACCAAGCGCATCAGATCACATCCAATTTTATTAAACACAGACATAGCACACTGTAGGTCTGACTATGACCTCTCTAATGCTGTGTACACACGATCGGATTTTCCGGCGGAAAAACCTTGGATGGTTTTTGCGACGGAATTCCGCTCAAGCTTGGTTTGCATACACACGGTCACACAAAAGTTCTCTGAACTTTCGACCATCAAGAACTCAGTGACGTACAACACTACGACGAGCCGAGAAAATGAAGTTCAATGCTTCCGAGCATGCTTCGAATTGTTTCCGAGCATGTGTCGGAATTTTGCGCGTCGGAATTGATACAGACGATCGGATTTTCCGTCTGAAAAATTGAGAACCAGCTCTCAATCATTTGTTGGCAGAAATCCCGACAGCAAAAGTCCGATGGAGCATACACACGAAATTTCCGACCAAAAGCTCACATCGGACTTTTGCTGGCAGATTTTCCAACCGTGTGTACGCAGCATGACATTTTTTCTGATCTATGTAAAAATGCTGTTGATATATTTGCAAAATCTCATTCTAAAAGCATGATAGGAAGCAAAAATTGTGTCAAGAAGGTAAGCCTTCAAAGAAAACTGTGGAAAAAAGTTTCAACCCAGTTCAACCTACCCATTTCTTGTTTTTTGTTCCAGCTATCTCTGTATTGGCTCAATCTAGATCAATTCTGTAATGAAGTAGACCACTTTTCTAATCTCCAGTATTCTGTTTAAAATTTTAATTAATTTCTCCCTGGTTGCATCTTTGTGAAGGTAGAATATAGCAGTGAGAATATGTTATGTATGTTTGGTAGCCATATTTATTAGGGCTGTGGAAATTAACTATTAATTCCTTGATTTATCGATTCATTTTTTTGATCGATCAAAATTCTTTTGATCGGTACTCACCTCTCCGCCGGCTTCCGGGTCTTCAGGGAGTTCCGTCGGAGATCCGGTGACGTCACGGACACCGGCGGGGCTTGCTGTGTCCATCTGAAGGGCTCCTTTGCTGTGCCTTCATATCTGCATGCTGGTAGGGACCTTACTGTCTGCCACACGCAAGGGCTGTTACACTTCCCTCTATCACTTCCCTCTATCAACCTGGGATTCTACAGCCATCCACTGGGAGTTGTGATAGTTCCCTTCACGAGACATCTACATGCCAACGGACTGATGTTAACCCCTTCTCATCTGGATTCAGCAGTGGTATCGTTGTACACATTTTTATACCAGTATCATACTTAGCTACATGATTTTATGACTGCTTTTGCTACCATTTGGTATTACTCGCAAAATTTTTACAGTTTATGTAGCTACATCGATTTTATCTTCAGTGCAATATTTATTTTGTTACCACTTGAAGACTATACGGCTGGGTTCACACTTGTGCAGTGCAAATTCCAGCTCTCTTATCTCTGCAAAAAGATAAGATAACTGTTCAGCAGATCATCTCCATTTTAGCTGCGAATTTGGTGACCTGGGAGAGAGGAGGGGGAGGGGGAAGTGTAGTGAGGTGAAGGAGAGAAATCCTGATGAGAACTGAACACATCTGCGAATCAGATGCGTGCCCATAGAAGATAATGGGCCTGAATTCGCACCTAAGCCGCACCGCAATGCCTAGAAAACGCACACGTTTTTTGGGCAATGCGCAGTGCGAATGCATCGCACATATGTGAACCAGCCTCAGTAAAATCAATGTATTTTATAATGTTATGCGAATTGCATGCGGTTTAAGCCGCAAGAAATTCGCATAGGTGTGAACGGGGCCTAAAAGTTTTAATGCTATTCCCATCGAGCACTGCCTTTGTGTGTTTTTTGTATCCTGCTATCCATTTTTCCAGTGGTTGGTAGCTGCACTGCGTATCGGCCTGCAAGGAGATCAGCTAAAAGTAGTTGGATCTGTATGTGCGTTATAATTAATCGAAATTAGTCGATTAATCAATTTAAAAAAAAATCGATTAGTCGAACACAAAAATTTTAATCAGTAACAGCCCTAATATTTATATAATTACATTATTGCAAGGTATAACGTAAGGGTGTGCCATTTGGTATTTTCTACATAGCGCTGATAGTCCTAGTTATTTTGATAATCTCATTACCCAGTTGAAAAACTCTGAAATACAAGTGTTTAAGAAAATGGCACTAAAACAAAATTTAAAGCAGTGTATGAGAAGATAAATATAATATTTTTGTGGTTAGAGCTTTAATTTCCTGCATCTTTCTGCTTCAGCGCCTATCAGAATACAAGCATGAATTATGGGATCATTTTAAAAGATTTAAATGCTCCAGTGACTGTCAGATTTAAAGTGATTTGCTTTTTAATTACATAGCAACCGTTTAATACACAACATGGAATCGAGTTGTTGTAATTGCTAAGAAATCTTTTTTCCCCTGTTTAGCACGCAAAAGGTGTGTAAGATGTGATTATATTTCTTGTCAATGCACTATTAAAACATACATTATGATAATTGTCAATAGGTGACACAATACGGCACTGCACTATTATACAGCGCCACAGAAAATGTTGGTGCTATATAAAAACACACTAATCATAATGACAATACTTAAAAGGTACTGTAAGAAGGCATTCTAATTTCTGTATATTAATATAAATTTTGTAGACATTATTATATATTGGAACTAAGTTTATTCAAAATGCGTTTGACATATTGCATTTACTTCTGTTTCTCATAAATGCTTATTGTAACATTTATTAAATAAATATTTAAAAAAGGAAAAAACAAAAAACAAAGGGGGTGGCAATTGTCAAACCTCATTTGCCAACACTGTGTTATGTAAAACACAATATGCTGTATAATGTCCGTTGAGTGCACTTCTCAAATCCATCAAGTAATCAATGGTGTGGGCTTCCTGTATAATGCAGAGCTTTAGTGAAAGAGTGGATATGGGCATTTTCAAAGATAAGATGTCAGTGCTTTACTGGCGTCAACACTTCAATTGCAACTGCAATTTTCTTCTGGAAAAAAATTACTGTTTCAAGTAAACATTGACAGTGACATCAAAGAACCAGTGATTGTTCAACTGGGGAAAAAGTTCTAATAATAATAGTAGACAATATACAACATATATATATATATATATATATATATATATATATATATATATATATACACACACGCTGAAACCCTGATTTGACATTACCCTCACAATTTGCATATTTGAGCCACCAAAACAGGAACCTGCAATCATAGCATATTTTGGGTGGATTTAGAGTATAACCTTTTTTTTTTTTTTTTTTTAATAAGTTATGTATTAGTCCTAATAAGTTATTTTGAATAGTATAATTCTTGATAGACAGGATGGAAGTTTTGGTCATCCCCAAGCCCATAAAGATGATGAGCTTTTTAAAAGCAGCCATCTTGTGGGAATACAATGCATGGGTCAGGACACAGGAAGCCTATGAACAATACTAAAATAGACAGATTTGGTTAACTTGTGTAACTGCCCCACAAATGGGTGAATGGTCTCATCCTTTCATGCCTCATGTGATATTATCCTAGTCTGGCTAAGCATCTAATAGCACTGAAGCCTTGAATGAAGCTTTCTCAGGGCTTTGATTTCAATCTCAAGCTGGCAAAAGGCAAATCTCTACTTCAAGCTATT
This sequence comes from Rana muscosa, assembly GCA_029206835.1. Classification (NCBI taxonomy): domain Eukaryota; kingdom Metazoa; phylum Chordata; class Amphibia; order Anura; family Ranidae; genus Rana; species Rana muscosa. The sequence continues at coordinate 681,688,429 of CM055122.1, read as the reverse complement.
TCTTGAGTAGTAAGCATCCCAGCTCAGGCCATTTTGATTGGGTAGCAGTTCAACTGATGTTAGAAAGTTCCTTCCTCTTATTTCAGCTTTGGTCCTACTCGAGCCACTTGAGGTACACAACTGAATAAAGAAGCAGCAACGCAGCAGCAGTCAGCTGAAATTTTTTTTTTTTTTGTGGGGGGGCACATATTACAGTCTATTTGGGGAGGCATTCTACCACCAAGTATTGCTGGCTGTGGCTGCATAATATGTGATTATTTAGACACATAGGTGGTCATAGAAAAAGTGCAACCTACTGAAAAAGTGCAACTGATGACTAGAAAAGAAGCAAATACAGTTTATTTCTTATCTTCGTAAACATACTGTTTGCTTCTCCTTTGAATATATATACTTTGACTTGATTTATGTTTCTGTAGGAATTAGTCAAAAATGTTGATGAATATACAATAAAACCACCAAAACTACTTTAGCCATAAAAAATGTTTCTTTTCTTGTCTTTGCTTTATTTTCAAGGTCTTTGTTGTTTTCGAATTGACTTTTGCCAGATGAGTTACATGAAGCAAACAGACAGGGAACAAATGACTGGATTAATAGAATTATCCAGAAATGACAGCAAAGAATGTAAATGGTAAATAACACTTGACCCAGTAAAACTCTTAGAATTGATTCATCTTCAATGTGTAACTAATTTATTATCTTTTCTTAGACAATGTCATTTAAGTCAGGCAGAGTATATAAGTGAGCAAAATGTATTAGAACCTGACATTTGACAGATGGTAAATACAGTATGAGTGTTACGTTCAGATTTCACTTAGCCCATAAATATACAGTACACCAGGCAAGCATTCCCTCTGTCTTGGGCTATCAGTGATTTATTTATTTGTTCTATTTGTATATTATGACAACAGTATATTAAAGTGTATCTAAACCCAAAAACAAAAATGGCACGTTTTGCAGCTCAATATTCTTTGCATGGGGTGGCTACATTTGTTTTCTTTTTCCTCTTAATTTTCACCTGGTAATCCTGCCAGGAAACAAACTTACTGTACTAGATTCACAATGCTCAATCACTGTATTGTATCCATCAAGGAGCAGTGTTCACACTTTAGGCTGCTGTCCTAATTTAGACTAGAAACACCTCCTCGCCACGCACATCCATTACATAGGGAGAAGGTTTTGTGTAAATGACAGAAGAAGTAGAGTGCTGAGAACAGCCCTGGGGAAAGAAAAAGTTAAATTCCGTTTGGCGGGGTGTACCATTATATTAACGCTTAAAGGGCAAAAAAATAAATTAAAAAATAGCAAAATATCTTTAAATAGCCTGCTTGTGAAGTGGTGCATCTGTATGATATATACAATCTACTACAGCAAAATTGGCATTCACAAAGAAAAAAATCTGGTCTGTATTGTAAAGGGGAACCCCATTCACAAAACAAAACAAAAAAAGCCTATGGTTCCCCCCAAAATCTATACCAGACCCTTACATTGGTAGGGTGCAGGGGGAAAGGGCGGATGAGTGTGCACCATACCAAGCCACCTACCATCAACATGTAGAAGGGGGGTACCTTACAAGGACTGGACCCCCCTGGCAAAGCACCTTTTCTCCATTTGATGAGGACAAGGGCATCTTACCCACATCCCTGGCCAGTTGGTTATGGGGGTCTGCAGGGAAGCCCCAGATACTGCCCCCTACAAGAATGAATAAGAGGTACATAGTAACCCCTACATACATAGAATGGTACATAGTCACAAAAAATTTAAATAGTCAATAAAGGCACTACACATTTTGACAAGTTTATTAAATCATTTAAAAAACCCAACCTCAAAACTGTCCCAAAATGCACATTCATTGTCAGTCACGTCATCCATCATCATCGTCTATCACAAGGGAAAGTTCCTGCTTGCTCACCAAAATAAAAAACAACTGACATATTCAATCTCATCGTTACACTTGTTGCAAATCACAGCTCTAGTCCCTGGCACAAAGGGACAAGTTATACTTGGTAATGTCATTGACCTAATGAAGCCATGTGGCCATCTTTGGGCAATGATGTCAGCCACTGTCCCTATCTTTTTGTTTATATGGGCATAGATTCCCAGCTAACAAAATAATGGGTCTGGCGACATCACTAGTTGCTAAGGACACGGCCAGAGCTGGAACCTGCTGCCTTTTTAGCAGTCATTGACACCAGAAGAAGAAAGCTGCCATATTGTCAGGAACATCATGCCAGTCCTAAGAATCATGTGCATGTGCATAACTGTGAAGATTTGGAGCCTCGCTAAATGTGAGACCATAAGCAAGGCATGCATGTGGCAATCGGGCATGTGCACTACAGGTAATGGCAACTAGTGGGCTATTTAAACTTAAACTTGAACTCTGCATAAAACCATTGCTGAATGGTCTTTCGGTCTGAGTTCTTGTTTTTTAAAATTCTTTATTTATAATTTTTATCAATACACGCAGGAGATGAGATTCTCAATATAACCACAGATATAGTTCAACATACATATTGGCAGATCTAGTGCACCCTCTGATACATTGGGTATTTCTAGAGGAAAATCCCTCAGGGCACACTACAACTATTTAGATATCGGGACCATGTGGAGGACCTTCCTGTATGAGGCAGAAAGCCTGAAAAACTGACAAAAAGACTAAACAAAAAGGAGAAGGAGCTTGAAAAAAGGGGGGAGGGAGGGGAGGGCGTAATGAAAGGAAATAAGGGGAAGAGATGGTGGGGGTGTGTGATATCTGAGACCCCCAGGGAGGAAGATACCTCTCAACCACTTAATATATGTCCAAAAAGCCCAACTATGACTGTGAACCAATAATGCCCTGGTATTCAGAAGAACAGGTGAACTCTGTCCAATAGAACCACATTGTATGGCAGCTTTCTTCTCAATGATTGGCTGATGCTATAAGCATTTCCATTTGGTGAGTTTCATTCATTGTAGTAAAACACAGGCTGATGTGTGGTGCTGAAGCCTGCTTCCAGTACAACAGAATGTAAGCTTTTGCAGAGTTTCTGAGTTCCTGTTTTTCCTGATCCTGAACCTTATGATTGACCCTGTTATTGACCTAGTGATTGTCTGACCTGCTTCTGGATTATCCTTGCCAGCCAGTTTGCTGCCTATCTCTGTTATCAACTGATCATGTTTTTGCCTGATGATTCTGTATCCCTCTCTGCTCACAGCTGGACTGGATGTATTCTGGGTGCCCTTTCCACAATGCTTCTACTTACTTGATACCAGCGCTCCCAAGTTCCAGTTTTTAGTTCAAGCTTCTGAGCACCTGCGCCCTTCCATCGCCTTCACAGACCCTATCTGTAGTTCCAGGAGTGCTCAAATGGGAATTGTGCGAAAGGCCATCCTCATCCCCTCAGGCTCCTCAAACAGGTGGGGAGAGGACATCAACATGGGACAAGATGCCTTGCCCTTTGCAACAGTGTAAAGATGCCAGTTGACATCTGTTTGTGGAATAGCAAACAGTAGAGGTTCTACTTGAGCCTAAAACTCTTCCCTACTTCTTATTAGTGATGGCTAAATCTTTCCGGGTTAGATTTGCCAAAGTTTGGTAAATATTATTTGAAATTCAGTAAAGCTAAAATTAGGGGTGACTCTAATTGAAGTCTATGGAGGTCATTTTTTGTTGTTGACCTCCCTGGTGGTTAGTAAATTAGAACACTTGCAGAATTGAGCGATAGTGAATCGTGTGTAAATACATTTTATTATTATTATATTATAATTTTTTTATAGTTATTTATTATATTATCATTTATGATTTAGTGTTTCAAACTTTATCATACCCGGGATGTCTACTAGACTCTTGTTTGGACAGATTTAAGTGTGTTATGATTAAGAATTACAGGCCTACAATTTAAAATGCCAAATTTCCATGCAAAACAATTGTACCGCTTTCAGCCGCAAAAATCTGACCTAATCATACCGCCAGGGAGGTTAAACTATGGCTGTTTTAGGTCTAATAGGCAAACTTTTACCAAGAAAGTCAAAGACTTTCTTTTTTGAATTATTCTACACAGGGCAGGGGGTCTACAGCCTACAGTTTGTATGTGCTCACAGTCCAAAGTTGTGTTTGGTTTAGAACCATGAAATTTACCGATCTGGACACAGCATCAGCACCACAAAAGCCAGTGTAAATGGAGTTTCAGTTTGCCTTTTCTTGAGGGAGAGGTCAGATCTTACACTCTTGCACACAGGCCCACTGCATTCAAGAATGTGTGAGGGGGGGTGTGTTGGGGAGCAGAGTGGCAGTGAATGTGATGGATATGATGTAAAGTAGTTTTGTGCACACTGTTCTTGCCTTCTTTTTAAAACATTGCAGTGACATGCTGCGGACAAAAGACAGTTCCAAGAAGAAAGATGACCTGTAACAAGTGAATGTTCCACTTTGCTCACCTTAAACTTAAAAAAGCGTCTATTGACATAAAATTAGATTTTACCTTTGTGCTAACTATTTTTTAGTGGAAAGTATCAAACTCCATGAGCATTTTTAACGTCTCTAGCCGTAATCCCAAGTGGTGAATTTTCATTACCAAAAGCGGTAACCCCAAGCCACACTTGGGATTTGCATTGCAGGATCCAGGCAAAGTTACTTACCTTGTCCCCAGGTTCCTGCGATGTCTCCCCGCGGTGTGTGCAAGCTGCGTCCTCCGCTCGATCTATCACAGTGCCGGGCTCCGTTCCTTAAGAGCGTCGCAACGCACGAGGACAGAGCCCAGCGCCAAATTCAAAAGGTGAAAAACACATAATACATACAGTACACTGTAATCTTACAGATTACATTACTGTATCAAATTATTTAACATCCCTTTTGTCCCTAGTCATTTGTCCAGTGCCTTGCCTGCAGTTTTATATTATATGTGTAACGGGGTATTGCCCTTTAATCCCCCAGAGACTACAGTACCCAGTGAGCAACGGGACACCCGGGGTGCATTGCCCCGCGCAAGGACTGCTGGGGTGGGTTATTTAACCGAAGGGCGGGGCTGAATTTGGTCTCTTTGGACACCGCTCGCCCAGCAAGTGGAACTCTCTATCGAGCCTGCTGAGATACAAGGCCTGAAGCCTGGGCCTTTCTCCAAAGAGCCTTCCGCTCTCACTGAGGAACCCGAGGGACGTCTTTTCCTACAGTTGCTGTATCATCGCCAGGAGGACCGAAGACCCGGAGGTCGTGGGATCTGTGTACCGAGACACAGCAGCGGAAGATTCGGACATGGACTGGTCCGGTTGGGTGAGAGAGCACCTGCTCAGAGAATTATATAGGATCTCTAGGTCCAATAACTGTTATCCGGAGTTATCACCAGTTGTTGCCGCTGCGCGCCGGAGAGACAGTGCATCGGAGTAACTTTAGAGATTTGTTCTTAATTCACCAAGTTATCCAAACTTCTTTTACCCTGTGGATTACAGTTTATTTCTTCAAAAGTGCACAACCGTTTGCTAGCGAAGATTTTCCCCTACAGAACTTCTACACAGTACAGTCAGGCCTGACTTAGCGTAGACATTTCTGGGGGCGCCATTTTGTCCACGAGGGAAGATAGCTGCAGCGGAGACCGTTAGTGTTATGCATAGTACTGTATACCTATCTGTTTGTTGAGATACTCTTTTATTGCAGGGCTCTGCACATGATATGTACACGGTTGATTACATGCTTACCCAACAATCTGAGTAAAAGTGCCAAGGGTTAAGTATACTGGTGTTTGTGTCATTTACTTTGCAAAAGAGACGGTTAAGGATAGCTATACTCTATTGCTGTGTGTTTTATTATAGGATTGTGTCTCCGTGAGTTGCAGGCCACACAGTCCTATCATCCCCTACTAACTGTGCCAAGGGAGGTTAGGGCTAATTACCTGGGGTTGACAGCGGTGCACTACAGGGCCAAAAAATTATATCAGCAGCCCTCTTAGTTGGGGATATCGCTACATATATATATATACGGTTCTTTCTGC